>OY755176.1:204097-402106 GCA_963576735.1 Bedellia somnulentella
GATTGAGTTAACTTTTTAAATCAAGAATAACATAAAATAATAATTTGTGAACTTACGTTATAAACTGACTGCCACTGCCACCCTAATAACAACAAAATTGTTTCAATTGAAACAAATTTTAACACATGGTCCGTCCGACACTGATGAGTATATTAAAAGTAAAGTAACATTCAAATAATTCAAATTCAAAGAATATTTAACTTAACTGACAACAATTGTTTCGTTTGTTTGTTGTCGTCGGCAATGTCAACTGCAACTGGGCGTAATTCGTATCCACTCGAGTTGAAAAGTCTGTAACTCGAATTCGAACACCGAATGGAACCGACATGGAGCTCATATTGCGATATATTCGAATCTACGTCAGTGAGTGTACGATTGTACGTGTTAGGTGCAAATAGTGTATGGTATCACTCATAAAATAATTATATTTATGTATTATACTTAATACTGGTGCCGTACAGTATTGGCTTAGATTCTCACTCACTACCCCTTTCTACCCACGGATGTCGATATAGGCGACTAAGGTTATGGGGCTTTTTAAATGATTTTTGGGCAATGCAGTAGGAGATCCTTGACCAACGATACTTAATTTCTACCATCTAGTACCCTATCAACTTCTTCAATTGAATAAATTTCAAAAGTAGAAGCTATATTATGCTTTGTCAAATTTTCTCTAATTTGACAGAATTGCAACAGATAAATATATGATTTGCCTGTTCAAATTTTTAAAGAATTTCTGCTAAGGAGATGGGATAATTTGGACAAAACTCATAAAACCATTCACTTGCCCATCCAGTTAACTCGAATAACTTAATTCGGCTTATCTCGAGTTTGGCTTTTTCCGAGTTGATACATCACTACTCGTCGCCTGCGCTTGTTGATCACCCCCACCCCACTGCCTGCTGCCAACCCAACGTTCAAACGCGAGAGAAAAAGTATAATGTCCATTTCACATTAGCATTTAAAATTATGCTTTGTTGTAGGTAAAGATACTTATTTAATTTAACATAACATAAACGTAACATAAACGTTCACGCCGTTTTATCCCCGAAGGGGTTGGCAGAGGTACCAATACTCCTGAACTCACATGGCAAGCGCCATCTAGTTTCCAGAGAAGGTACCCACGTTTTGCTTAGACAGTGTACTCACGTGATAGGGGGCAGGCCTATCGCCGTTTTGTACGAATACACTGTCACATGACTAAGTACAACTCAGCCATGTGGGTTTCCTCACGATGTTTTCCCTCACCGTTAGCAACCATGATAAATTAACCACACGCCCTTCTGTTTTTCGGGCGGGTGTTCTTACCCACTGGACTATCATGTCGCATTTATTTAATTTATTTATGTCAAAACACATCATGCCTAACAAGTAACTTCTATTAGAAAATAACGCTATATTTCGGCTATAATTACCTATATAATTTCATTAGTTATACATTTTGATCGCGTCTGTACATCTATTCATTTGTTCCTAAAACTTAACATAGATTTTTTAAATCTTTCCACTGCGTATTTGCATAAAGTTTTTACACTAAGAGGGGCAGAATTTGACGCACTATTTATACGTATAGAGTTTATTAAAAGAAAAGGTCCCTTTCTATAAGCACTATTTGTGTACGCTGGCATAACGCCAGGACGGTATGTCATTGAAAAGTCTTGTTCAATATCTCTGTTCCTACTAGATCAATCGTTATGAAATTTTGCATAACGGGAGAAGTATTTATGCAGAGTTTTTTCGTGTAAACTCTGTTGCTTTACAATTAGCCGTTTTCGAGTACGGCGATGTGTACGCTAGCTTGACGTCACGCCAGCGTACACAGTGAAAATGGTGTTTATTTCCTAAACTAAAGAGGCACTATTTTTTTTAGTTTTGCACTAATTAGGCACTATTTATGCAGAGTTTTTTGACATAGTAACCAGCTCGATACAGCTTCATGGTACGCCAGCTTAACGCACGCTCATGTGGGGATTATTAGTAGTAAATTTTCCTTTCCTTTATTTATTCTTTATTTATTACTATTTTTGTAATTTTTGTGACTTCTTTACAAATAGTAGAATTTGCCAATTTTGAATTTTTGCATAGATAATATAAATAAGTCTGAATCAATTTCAAAATGTACTCGTAATGTACATTACACTGTATGATATATGTTGATATTGTAATTACATTGACCAAATGAATGTCCTGCAGATAATGACTAACGAATGATAAAACAAAAATACTTTGGTGTTACACTTTATTACAATTTAATAGGTACAACTTACACTTGTTTATTTTTACTAAATAAGCGTTATCAAGGCATACAACTAAATGCTATACATACCCTGTCTTAGTAAAATCGAGCGATCGATCAGCGGCGACCAATGGCGCGGCGTCGTGTATTTGCAACCGAAGTCCGAGCGGAGACAAAATATTGTTCAACTCCTCGCGAAGTGCGGGTAGTTTGGATTTCACTGCAGTCGCCGATCCTTCCCATACTAGACGCAGTAAATCTCTTTCTCTCACAACTACTACCTGAAATAGAAAAGAAAGTTTGATTCCAATATCCAACAATTATTTTTTAATTAGAATCTATACTAAAGTATTCACGAACTCACCTCTACAAAAACATCTGTGAACTTTTCTGGGTCTGGTGTGTTATTTGCTCTTATTATCATACTGAAAAATTTTAAGGATTATTAGATTGTACAAGTGCATTATTTATAAGTAGTAATATGTATCTGATGAGGCAATAGTATGACGCTATAGTTTAGGAGGGGTAACGAGTGTTAGTTCTCCAAGTTATCTTAAAAACTAAAACATGAATTAAAAGTATTTTTTGACTAACCTGAATATGCCATCTGCATAATGCATCAAGTTTTTGACAATTTTTATTTCACCAGTTGCATTATTCAAACTGATGACCTGAGACACATTTTGGTAATCCTTTTTAATCGGGGACTTGAACGTTATATTAACTATTTTATAATCTATCGGTAGTGACTCTGGATCTTTATCGACTGCCTTTAGAGTGGCTAAAACTGTATCTATAGGAACATTTAGCTTAACACCTATGGTTATATTTGTACTTTCAAATTGAGGTAAATGGTCATCTATATCAATCACTTTAATCAGCAGCTGGATTTCTGATGGATCCTGAAAGTTCAAAGTCAGCCAGTTAGAAGGAATAACAGAGGCAGTATTATATTTTTTTGTGTTAGTTTTCTACTCACCAATCTGTTAAACTTTTTACTGAATCTTGGCGTAGTCCCATATTTGAAACATTTAATTGTTAATATCTGCTTGGATATCTCCTCTCTGTCAATACGCGATGCTACTTTGATCAAAGCTTTGCTGTCATTTGTCCTTTCAAGCTTGAAAAGTCCCAAATTATTCCCAGCTGTAAATAAGATAATGATGTTAAATTGATTATACTTGAAGCAGAAACATAATGAACATTTTAAAGAAATCTCCACAGTTGGAATCCATTACACTATGCACGTTTATAGATGTACAGTATTGAAATTTGAACTCTGACATATCCATTGTCCAACCAAATTAAACCCGATGGTCGGTCTAAAGTTCCTAAGGATCAAAATTTGAATATGAGGAAATCTGCGAATAAAACACAATAACAAAAAATCTGTTTGACTCAATGTTTGAAAAATATATTAGAGAACGTCCAAACCTGTGATAACATAATCCACAGCAGCATTATCTCCTATGTCTTCGTCAACTGCTTGGATTTCTCCTACAACGGAGTCCAATGGTTCTTCTTCCTTTACTTTTATGATAACAGGGGGATCATCCTAATAAATATATTGCCGATTAGTGTCACATTATTCCGTAGTTTTTACTTGGGAGCTTAATTGTAAGAGAACTCGTTTATATATTCAGGAGGCACGGGATTTACGAACTGTAGTACCTCTTGGAGTAGTGTGATATTGTAAGAAAGAATTTAAAATGCCAACCCCTTCGGGAATAAACGGCGTGAACGTTTATGTTATGTTATGTTATGAATTTAAAATAGTTGCAATTTGTTACTTACTAGATTCCTGACAAATCGTGGTTTGTGGTCATCCACGTCCATGATGGCTACGGTTGCTATTCTCGAGCTGTGCTGTGGAGGCTGGCCGCGGTCCCAGACTTCCAGGACTAGCGTGTATTGAGATTTGTACTCACGATCTAAGGGCTGGCGAGTTGTGATCAACCCAGTTTGAGCATCTGTGGTAATGTAGTAATGAGTTAAGTAAAAGGAGTTAAAAAATAGAAGTCATGTAATTTATTGTGTTATTTTTGGTTCTTAATAATTGTATTTTTTAAGGTCCCATGAAGGTATCAAGAGATTTTTGATCACCACTTTAGTCGAAACTGGGAAATCTCGATCTTCATTTACATTCGTAAATCTTGTCATCATGCCTATTTATATTTCACACTTCGAACGCCGGTCTTACTGACTAGTTTCTCAATTTGATCCAAATGTGTACCATTAGTCTTCTCACATCACCAGCCACATTGACTCTATACTTTTGATTATTTATTTAACAAAAAATGAAATCATTACAGGTTATACCAAATGCGATTACATTTCACCACATGTTATAATATAACTTATAATTTATTTCTACACCTTATTATAACATAAATACTTTAGTGCAGCACATTGCAAGTCACACCAAGAACACGCAAATATATCCACCTCTTCCGATATATTGCTTTGTGCGATTTGCGCTCGAATAATTGGACTCTCTAGCAACAAATTCGTCCGAGACTGAGGAATTTTAAAAAGTATTCCCCGTCACCGTCTCAAAGTCCCACTAGGTACCGCCAAATTTAATGTGCCTAGTGTAGGATTATCTACTGTGTAATGTGTAGGATTATATACAGGGTGGCTCATTCAAATCGGTCAGTATGGGAAAGTCTGAAACTATAAGACATACGAAGATTTGTTCTTAGGAACCATATCACCGATTTTGATAAAAAAAAACTGCATTCATACATTTGAAAAAAAAAACTGTACCCAGCTCGGCAACCGAACCCGGTTGTTTTGAAAAAATAAACTTACACTTTTTCTATTTTGATATCGATTGTGTAAGTCTTAAAGCTGTAAATGTCTCCATAAAACATGATGTCTAAAATGAATAAAATGCATTGTTTTGACATACTTTTGTGGTGTGTACGCATAAATAATCATATTTATTTATTTACATCCCACACTATATTATTTATGTCTACTTAGTATTATTTATTTATACTATTAATACAATACACGTAAAAATTAAATTCATACACACAGATTTATTTACTTACATTTAGTATAATTATAATCATCTTATAACACACGCGTACAGTTATCGTCGCGCAAGATCATCTCGGTCGAGCCACGCTAACTGTAGCTGCGCGCAACACTACCACCTCTGTTTTACACACACACAGCTGCGCGCCTGCGCAAGCGCCAGTGGTAGGGATGCGTCGCCGCCGGCCGGTCACGGTCAAGGTTACGTCAGTCGTTAACTTGATTTCTTTCTCGCTTCTCGCCGCCTTACTCAATAATTTGTTTCGCGAAGTATTTTGGTTATCCTACTTTGTGCTATCTGTTATTCTATTCTGTGTTCTATTCTATCATTCATATCGTACTATTATCCTTCTATTAATTTGTGAGTGTAAATTGTGTTTGTGTTGTTTACGGAAATAAACATTGAACCGTAAGTGAGGACTTGTTATTTAGTAGCTAGTAAGCGCTATTCACTACCTCACCACCACACTTCTACCCCATACTGGTGACCCTCGAAGAACACGTGGAAATATGAGTGACTCAGAATATGACGACACGCAAGCCGGCGGTGTTACTAAGCGCGCGCATACAAAGAAAGCTATGACCAGTAGCGCATTTACTGACTCACCCACATCATCGAAAATGTCGTTGAAAATACCAACCTTTTCACCAGATGATCCTGAGATTTGGTTCGCGTTATTGGAAGGTCAGTTCCGTAGTTTGGGCATATCTGATGACGACCAAAAATACCATCACGTGGTTTCGAATATCGATGTCACTCAGGCGAAAACGGTACGAGACGTTATTATTAACCCACCCGACGACAATAAATATAGAAAAAATAAATCGGAACTGATAAAACGGTTAACCGCTTCCCGCGAAAACAAGGTGCGACAATTGTTGACGCACGAGCAGATCGGTGATCGGAAGTCATCCCAGTTCCTGCGTCACCTGATGGATTTGGCCTGATGTTCCCGCCGAATTCATTAAATCAATTTGAAGTAGCCGACTGCCACCATCCATCCAGACTGTTTTGGCGAGTCAACCATCTCTGGGACTAGACCAGCTGGCCGAATTGGCCGACCGCGTCCAGGAGATCAGTGGCTCTCATCAAGTTGCAGCCGTCCAGCCGTCTACATCTACGGGAACTCAGACGAACCCAGCAACGACTGAGGAGTTGGCCGAACTACGGCAGATGGTGAAAGCTCTCACCGTGAAGCTAGATGAGCACACTCGAGCCTCATGTTGCTCTGCTAGCCGTGCAAGACCGCACGAGCGACGTCGATCTTCGTCACGCCAGCGAAGCAGATCCAGCTCCAGCTACCAGAAGCATCCGCTCTGCTGGTACCACGCGAAGTTCGGTGCAGATGCTCGCCGGTGCATCAAGCCCTGCAACTTCTCCAAGGCGGAAAACTCCACCAGCAGTCGTTAATGGCGACAGATGACTGCTGTGCCTCTTCAGGTCGCCTCTTCGTCACCGACCGCAGTACGAGTACCCAATTTCTAGTGGACACTGGCAGTGACCTCTGCGTCTACCCTCGTTCTGCACTTCGGGAGCGTCGAGCCAGGACAGACTTTCAACTCAGCGCAGCCAACGGAACGACCATTGAGACTTTCGGTTTTGTGCAGCTAAGTTTAAATTTAGGTTTAAGGCGTAGTTTTGCTTGGCGATTTATTGTATCCAATGTAACTAAACCCATAATAGGTGTAGATTTTCTTAGCTTCTACAATTTAATGGTTGATTGTCGCAACCAACGCCTTGTAGACAATACAACTACGCTGTCTACAGTTGCTTATATGGCTAAGGCTGACATATTTTCTGTGAAGGTTACGACTGGCGATAGCATTTACCACAGTATCCTGGAAAAGTTTCCAGATATTACACGACCTGCCGGCACACCCAACATCACAAAACACAACACAGTTCACCACATTAGAACAACATCTGGACCTCCTATCTCGTGCACACCACGAAGACTAGCTCCAGATAAACTCAAAATTGCAAGGCAAGAGTTTGAGCTTATGCTCAGTAACGGCACAGCGCGTCCTTCTGAGAGTCCTTAGGCTTCTCCCTTACATTTGGCTCCAAAGAAGGATAACGGTTGGAGACCATGTGGCGATTATCGTTTGCTCAATGCAAGGACTATCCCTGACAGTTATCCTATTAGGCATATTCACGATTTCGCCCACAGCATAGCTGGTTGCACTGTCTTTTCTAAAATCGACCTTTTAAAGGCATACAACCAAATTCCCGTTTTTGAGGCCGATATTCACAAAACAGCAATCACTACACCCTTTGGACTGTTCGAATTTCCATACATGACCTTCGGTTTACGAAATGCTGGTCAAACATTTCAAAGGTTTGTAGATGAGATGACCAGGGGCCTTGACTTTTGCTATGCGTTTTTGGACGATTTTTTGGTGTTCTCCAAAGACAATGAGGAGCACAAAGAGCACCTGCATCAGCTGTTCACGAGAATGCAGAACTACGGCGTTGTTGTGAACACCGCAAAATGCGAGTTTGGCGTACCTGAGGTAACATTTCTTGGCTACCGTATCTCTGCGTCAGGCACCAAGCCCTTAGAGTCAAAGGTGGCGGCTATTAACGACTACCCTACTCCTAAAACAGTTAGACAACTAAGACGTTTTTTAGGTATGATCAATTTTTATAGGCGCTTCATACCTCAGTCCGCTTCAATCCAAGCTCCCTTGAACGCTTTGCTCGCTGGTTCTGTTAAAGCATCTCAACCTGTTGACATCACCGGTGATGCTTTAACAGCTTTTGTTAAATGTAAGGAGAGCCTCGCCAATGCTACATTACTTGCCCACCCAGATTGTGAAGCCAAACTTGCTCTGGTAACAGATGCATCAGATTTGGCAATGGGAGCAGTATTGCAGCAATATAAAGATAGCGAATGGCAACCACTAGCTTTCTTTTCGCGGAAGTTGAGCCCCACTCAACAAAAGTATTCCCCATACGACCGTGAACTTCTGGCTATCTACGAAGGTATTAAATACTTCCGACACATGTTGGAGGCCAGGCACTTCATTATTTACACAGACCACAAGCCGATCAGTTTTGCTTTCAGTGAAAGAAAAATTAACTGTTCGCCTCGCCAGTACCGACACCTCGATTATATATCTCAGTTTATCACAGATATCAGACATATATCTGGTATAAAGACAATGTTGTAGCCGACCCGTTGTCACGCATTGAGGAATTCGGTATGCAAAGTTTTTTTTTCGTATTTATTAAATATTTTTGTTCGACAGTAAACACGAAAATAAAAGACTAATTTGAATATTTTCCATTTAAACTGAGTAATTGTATAGATATGTTTTTTTAAAGATTGTTCAACTTTTGTACTTAATGATGTCATCGATCGATAAAATCACGTAGCGACATGCAAATGAAGCGAAATGTTTTATAAAAATGTTGCTGATTTCAAAACATATCACGAATTTGTGATGTCAAATGAAATTATTACGATATTATACTAAACAAACCTATGATTTTCGATATTTTATTAATAAACTGCAAAACCGTATGGCTTTGAAACAACATTGAAGGTCAAACACTGTTACAGTTTTTTGATAAAATAACATTCATCTTAGCTTCAATTGATATAATTTTAAGAAAATATTGTTTATAACCATAATATCTCTAAATGGTTTTGTAATCAGCATCACTTTAGTTAAACTTTGCATACCGAATTACAGGCCCCATTAGATTTGAGTGTATTAGCTTCATCCCAGAGCTCTGACCTGGAGCTATCTCAACTTCTAGGTGGTGAATCATCACTCCGCCTTAAAAAGTTGATAGTCCCCGTATCAGACTCCGAAATCTACTGTGACGTCAGTACCGACTCACCTAGACCTTTCGTGACTAAGCCTCTTAGGAAGATTGTTTTTGAAAGCCTCCACAGTCTCAGTCACCCAGGCGCAAACGCCACAGCCAAACTGGTTGCTGAGCGTTTCGTTTGGCCCGGTGTGCGCAAAGATTGTAGGGCGTGGACACAGCAGTGCTTAGCCTGTCAGCGTGCCAAAGTACATCGCCACGTGTCTTCTCCATTAGGCACTTTCGATCTACCCCGTGCGCGATTTGCTTTTATTCACGTGGACATTGTTGGCCCTCTACCAATTTCCCAAGGCTTTCGTTACTGTCTCACTGCCGTGGATCGTTTCACGCGCTGGCCCGAAGTCACACCAATGGCTGACATGACTGCAGAAACGGTTGGGAAGGCATTAATATCGTGGATATCCAGATTTGGATGTCCTAGTGATATTGTCACTGATCGCGGACGACAGTTTGAATCCTCTCTTTTTCAATACCTTGGAAAAGTGGTCGGATTCAAGCATCGTAGAACCACCGCGTATCACCCAGCCTGCAACGGCCTAGTGGAACGATTCCATCGCCAGTTGAAAGCGGCCATCATGTGTCACGCTGACGGCAACTGGGTAGAAACCTTGCCCCTTGTCCTACTAGGCATTAGGAGTGCATACAAAGAGGACCTAAAAACGTCATCAGCTGAGTTGGTTTATGGTGAACCGTTACGGTTGCCTGGTGAATTTTTCCAGCCCACCACGGTCACACAATCTACTGACATATCAGATTTCACTTCCCGGTTACATCTAACTACAGCTAAATTACGTCCCTCACCCGCAGCTCGTCACTCTAAAAATAAAATATTCGTCCACAAAAACCTTTTAACGTCCAGCCATGTATTTTTAAGAGACGACACGGTTCGAACATCATTGCAACCACCATATGCTGGTCCGTACAAAGTGTTAGAACGTAGTGACAAATACTTTAAAATTTTAGTAAAGGGTAAAACCGTGACAGTGTCCATAGACCGCCTTAAACCAGCCTATACACTGTTAGACCAGTCTCCTTTACCTCCCTCAACCCCCGCTCCCAATACCCCTCACACTTCCTATTCAGAACCCTCCCCAGATCCAGCCCCTGTAGTCCTTATTCCCCAAGCTCAGGATGACGTCATAAGGACACGCTCGGGCCGTGTAGTCCATTTTCCCGATTTTTATCGACCCTAACCAGGTCTTTGGGGGGGAGTGATGTGGTGTGTACGCATAAATAATCATATTTATTTATTTACATCCCACACTATATTATTTATGTCTACTTAGTATTATTTATTTATACTATTAATACAATACACGTAAAAATTAAATTCATACACACAGATTTATTTACTTACATTTAGTATAATTATAATCATCTTATAACACACGCGTACAGTTATCGTCGCGCAAGATCATCTCGGTCGAGCCACGCTAACTGTAGCTGCGCGCAACACTACCACCTCTGTTTTACACACACACAGCTGCGCGCCTGCGCAAGCGCCAGTGGTAGGGATGCGTCGCCGCCGGCCGGTCACGGTCAAGGTTACGTCAGTCGTTAACTTGATTTCTTTCTCGCTTCTCGCCGCCTTACTCAATAATTTGTTTCGCGAAGTATTTTGGTTATCCTACTTTGTGCTATCTGTTATTCTATTCTGTGTTCTATTCTATCATTCATATCGTACTATTATCCTTCTATTAATTTGTGAGTGTAAATTGTGTTTGTGTTGTTTACGGAAATAAACATTGAACCGTAAGTGAGGACTTGTTATTTAGTAGCTAGTAAGCGCTATTCACTACCTCACCACCACACTTCTACCCCATACTTTAATTTCTCAAAGTAGGTGTTCGAAGTGACCACCATTTTTTTCAATACAATTTTCAACACGTTTAGGTAACGGTCTTACTATTGCATTTTGTATCTTCATGTGGTGAATTTGCGTTAAAATTCACTCTATGGCTGCTTTTAGGTCTTCAACGGTGTCATAGCTTGTTTTGTAAACTTCATCCTTAACGTAACTCCATAAAAATAGTCTAGAGGCGTTAAATCGGGCGACCTCGCGGGCCATTTGATAGGGCTGTTCGTACCAATTCATTTTCGCGGAAAGTTTTCATTTAAAAAGTCTCTTGCTATGCGACTATTGTGAGCCGTAAATTGAGTTTCATCAGAAAATATTACAAACTTTATAAAATGTCTATCTAGATCCATTGTTTCTTTTAACGAATTACAAAATTCAAGTCTTCTAATATCATCTCCTGCATGTAAGGCCTGCACCCAATGTCCATTCTTGTAGCACTTGTATTTGTGTTTCTTTAGGGTTCTTTGAATAGTCCGACGTGAAATTTCAGGAATATCACGACTTGCATTACGGCTGGAGGCATCTGGTGTTGCTTCAAAATAGGTTAAAATGTTAATTTCCATGTTTTTATCACATTGTTTTGGTTTTACTTTTTTTGGCTTCTTAAAACTTCCACGGGTCTTCAAATTGTGAACAATTTTGATAAATATTTTACGAGTAGGTAAAATACGTGTCGGATATTTGATATGGTACCAATGTAGTGCACGGGAGCAATTTCTGTCGTTTTTATAGTAAGCTTCCAATAAATCTAATTGCTCAGAGTTTGTAAAACGCATTTTCCCAACACAAAAATACCGAAGTACTGATTTTCAGTTCCCGCCACAACATTTGACACTCGAGTTTTCTTTTTTTTCTTTCTTTTTATTGCTATTCGGCCAGTCACACCGAGACGTTCCATTTTCAAATGAGGTTTAACACGTCTGTGTATCTACTATATCTACATACTTACTTTAAGTGGGCTTTTCAATTCATTGTTAGTGTTTAATTACTGAAGGTAACAAAACTTCCTTAAATGTTTAATGGAATGCAAACCACATGATACGGTGCATGTATGTAATAACTTATTATTAATAATTTAATGTTTTTTGACATGAATTCCTCATGTGGGGATTATTACTCATAAATAAAAGATGTTATTAAAGGAAAGAAAAATTTCGACACTGGCGGGGTTTGAACCCGCGACCTTCGGGTATACGCCCCCGTCGCTCTGCCAACTGAGCTACAGTGTCAGTTGGCATCCAGCGCGAAATTTCTCTATCCTTTGTTTCTTTTTTTATTTCTTTTTTTTACACGTTCAAGTAGTGTTTGCGTTTCCTACCTCCGAATTTGAACTAATTACATTAATTATTATTAATAAGTTGAGAGGTACAAACAGTCATAGAGACAATTTTACATGCCTGAACTTGTTGAATATTGTAACGGTGATCACTTCGAACACCTACTTTGAGAAATTAAAGTATGTCAAAACAATGCATTTTATTCATTTAAGACGTCATGTTTTATGGAGACATTTACAGCTTAAGACTTACACAATCGATATCAAAATAAAAAATTGTAAGTTTATTTTTTCAAAACAACCGGGTTCGATGCCCGAGCTGGGTACAGTTTTTTTTCAAATGTATGAATGCAGTTTTTCTTTTTATCAAAATCGGTGACATGGTTCCTAAGAACAAATCTTCGTATGTCTTATAGTTTCAGACTTTCCCATACTGACCGATTTGGATGAGCCACCCTGTATACTCCCCCTTAACAACCTTAGAATATACACCATTAAAGTAAGATCACGTCTTACTTCTAATGCGTTGTACCCTACCATACCTAAAACGAAATTAGTGGGATACATTAATGGGTAGAATGGATATACCCCATACATTTTCAAATACAGAAATACATACATACATACATATACTCACGGCTATATTTCCCTAGAAGGGGTAGCCAGAACTAAGGAATTAGAAATTCCTCAGCCACTTTTGGAAGTTGAGTGGGGAAAATATGGTAAAAATAAAGGTTTTTAGTGATGGGTCTCCAACCGCATCGCCCAAAAATCCAATATAAAGCCCCGATACCCTTAGTCGCTTCTTACGACACCCGTGGGAAGAAAGGGGTAGCGACATTCTAAGCCGGCACTACACGGCAAAATACAGAAATCTTGGAAATTTATTCTGAACTAGCTTTTTGCCCGCGACTACGTCCGCGTGGACCACATTTTTTGCATCCGGTTTACATCCAAAATACCAAAACACAAAATTCTTTTGATGAAAATGGATGAAACCCTTATTTTTTCCAAAAAGACTATTAATGAAGAGTCCGATAAAGTCGGTCGATGAAAAAATTAATCGTGTAAATATGGGGAACCATATAAAAGTTATGTTTTTTTATGCTCCTGTGGGAACCCTTGCGAAATCCGGGATAAATTATATCCTATATGTTGGCCAGGTGTATAACCTACATTCATGCCAAATTTGATCAAGATCGGTCCGGTAGAATTAACGTGATGAACGGACATACAGACAGACAGACAGATAGACATTTTTTTCAAAAATAGCAAATTTGGCTTCATTATCGAAAATAAAACATTTTCCACCGGTTTTTATTTTTTTTTCTTCAATGTACAGTTTTGACCTCGTTACAGTCTTATTAAAGTATAGATTTTCTCCACCATAAGACTATACATAGCCCAGATGACTGCGTTAAATTCTAATTTTGTCCTAACTAAACAATTGTAAAGGCCTTTAATTGCATTAATACATAACTCACCAACATCGACCTTTCTATATATGCCTAAACCATTTGAACATTCCCTTGATCATATTGTTTATAATATCATCTTTCACACCACACCTTTTTTTTGAGAGGGACCTCATCACTTGCCCTGCATTCACTCTGCTCCCATGTTTCTTCTGTGTCATTAAAACACACTTCATAATTAAAACAACTTGCCATTCGGGTTTCTAATAGAATACTATCATTTCAAATCAAGAAGTAAATATTTTGTTTTAACTCACCGATTGAAAATACTTTGGCATCAGAGTTGCTCTGTTGTATAGAATAATACAACTGCCCTGAAGGCTCCGTGGGATCGTCGGGATCACTTGCGACAGCTTGGAATACCACCGATCCTATAGTAGCATTCTGAAAAACATAAAAATATATAAGAGGAATATGTTATAAGTATGATTAACCTACCTTGTGAATAAAAGGCCTATTATCGGTACTAATACTTCATAATTATTAATTATTTTTCAAGATCTATATTAAATGCGTTTCTGTTTTCACTATTTTTTAGTAATGGCTATAAATTGTAAGAGATAGTAAACTTTATTCATTTTATTGGACAAAAGGTTAAATATTATTGTAATATGCTCGTTGTTTTGTTATGCCTCAAGCTCAAAAAAAGAATAATTTTAAACAAAGTTAGAAAAAAAGCCAACTCATTAAGAAAATCAAATCATTGTTTTTGATCGCTTTTGTATATTTTAATACATACTTCACTTATTTGTAGGACTTCTTCAGCGGTAGGCCTGATGAACCTGGGAACCCCATCGTTGGCGCTCACATCGCCAATATATATTTGCAAAGACGCATCTCCGGTATGACCACCGCCGTCTGTAGCTCCCACTATCAGACGATAAGGCTCGGTCCTACCGCGACCTGTTAGATCTCTGTTGGTTATTATCTCACCGGTCGTTTGATCTACCGTGAAGAAACCTATAAACATTAGCATTATTATCAACATTGTCATTTGTTGGAAACTATTATTTTATCTAATGCACCTTAAATGTAATCAAAGAACTTACCACTGGCCTCTCCCTCGTCTAATAATTCATACTTTATTTCTCCTCCTAATCCTTCATCAGGGTCGGTTGCAACGACAGTGCTTATTCTTAAACCAATCGCAACATTTTCTGGAACAACAGCTGTAAACGATTTATGTAGTAGATAACATTGCAAATTCATATATTATGAGAGCTGTGTTATTTATTATAGTCTAGGACTTTTACCTGTGTATATTTTTTTTTCAAATGTTGGTGTGTTATCATCAACGTCTAACACATCAACCAAAACTACAGTTGTAGATTTCATGCGGTCTGAACCACTTTTCGGTGTATCGCTAGCCTCTACTTCCAGCCTTATAACTGATTGCCTTTCCCTGTCCAGGCTTTTATTTGGTGCAAGCTGTAACAGACCAATCAATTTATAAATTTGGGAGAATATTAGATGTAGAATACAAGCTGAACCGACTGACTTCGTGCTTTCAAAATAATATTGACGTTCACTTGATGAATGTCATATTTAGCCGACCTGCTGGGGGTCATACGATGTGAAAAAATATGTATTTTGAAATATTATACTCACAACTTTTACCTTTTTTATAGCTTCACGTTCATTGTAAGTTTTAATAACCAAAAAGGATGAGTTGAATTTGTTCGCTTATTTGAGAGTTATATGAAATTTTGGAGTAGAGGAAATACAATCTTAGTTGTTAATAGAAAAACCTTTTTCGAAAATTGCAATTACCTGAATAACTCCTGTGATGTTATCTATTATGAAAACACCAGAGTTTTCTCCTTGCAAAGCGTAACGAACGTCCGAGAATCCATTTTCTCTATCGAGGTCACTGAGTATTGCGTCTTTGTCTGTTGCGTTAACTGTTATTACATAGTCAGGATATTTTGCAGACTCCAGTAAGCTTACTTTATACAACTGAAAAATATATATACATACATACATACATATTCTCACGCCGTTATATATATATATATATATATATATATTATTATTTATATATATTAAACAAATCAACTTTAATTTTAATTCGATCTAAAATGTTGTAATTACTTACCATTTTTTCAAATAATGGAGCATTGTCATTGATGTTTATGACTTCTATTACAACCTTTGCTATGCTATGTCTACTTCCGTCATTACTCGTGGCTTTCACCGTCAACGTAAGATTAGGACTCAAAAGTCTTTCATAGTCTAAGTGACCAGTCAGCAGAATCTGCCCACTAAACGGATCTACTTGCAATAGCCCGGACTCAGATTCTATAACTTTATAATTTGACACTAAGTGGCCCGAAACTGGATCGTTTGCAGATAATACCAATACAGTACTTCCGATTGGTTGTTCTTCTTTAATCTTTTGATGTATAAAAGGATTCGTATTTGCCCAACCGACGTTGGTAAATTGAGGATTTTTATTTGCATAAGGCTGTATGTAAATTGTGTAGTCTATAGTAGCGTACTGATCATCTTTGTTTATTTCGGCGTTCACATCCTCCACCTTTATGCCTAGTATAACAATCGAAGCTTGACTGTAATCTAGAGTACCGTTGACTAAAATCTCCCCGTTTGTTTCATCAATTATGAACAATGTCTTGTAGTTATAGGATGCAGTATCTTTGAGTTGCACACCAGCCTTGGAAAATGCTTTAGTAGGTTCTATCAAACTGTACTTAAGCTTGGAATTTAAATCCTTGTCGTACGCTTGAATTTTAGTGACTACGCTTCCTAGAGGACTCTTTTCACTTATGTAAGTTGTTGGTTCCGTTACATTAAACTGAGGCGCCTTGTTATTCACATCCTCTATTGTAACAAAAACTGTTGTTGTAGCCGTTTCTGGGATTGGAACGCCGCTGTCTACGGCCGTTACTATTATTTCGTATTTATCTGAATTTACATCTAAGTCAAGATTTGCATCGGTTGAAACTGTAATGAGTCCAGTCCTGAAATAAATGAATTTGTATTATTCTGATTAATATGTACCAACTACCAAGATAACTCTGTGCAGAGCACATGCGCTTATCGCCTACCGACTCGGGCCTACACCAATGTGTTCTCTCACTGTGTTCAACAATGTGCTCAATCAATCTTATTTGTCAATGGTGAAAGAAAAACATCGTGAGGAAAACCACATGACTTATTTTTACTTAACTCAACTTAGGGTGTACTCCGTCATGTGACAATGTATTCATACTACAACGACGATAAGCCTGCCCCGTATTGCGTGAGTACACTGTCCAAGCAAAACGTAAATATTCTGAACACTAGGTGATAAGTCACGTGATGTTCAGAAGTATTAGTACTTTTGCACACCCCTTCAAAATATCTGACGTGAACGTTTGAGCTGAGTTGATTAAGAGTGACTGAGTGTATTGTGCAGTAGCAAAGCTAGTATTTCTTGGAACAGCAGGGCTTGTCTGTACTGTAACTTCCGTAATATTTTTCAATAGGGCAAAGGCGATTGAATGCTAATGAATACTTATACTGATTACTATTACATTATTTACTAGGTTTGAATTTGCGTTTGTATAAATAATTAGTCTGTATTTTGTGTTAGCTGACTTGTGTAAATTTTTCTAACCATACTTAATCCTTTTTATGGCTTTATTACAGTGTCATATTCTTTATTTTTTAGTTCAATGTGTTCTTTTTTGTAACCTGCTGTAAGAGTCGTAAATAAATGAATGCAAAAAATGCATAAATCTTGTTCTGGATTTTATGAAGAAGGTTGACTTACGTTTCATTTATTACAAAATTGTCCTTTGATCCCGACACAATTCTGTATCTGAGTAAGTCATCAAGTCCGTCCGGATCATTAGCTATAACCTTGGTGACTTTTGCTCCTGGTTTTGCATCTTCTCTGACACTTACTTTGTAATTCATCGGATTCAGTTCAAAAGCAAAATCATCAGCACTATCTGGACTTTTTTGGGCAATAAAATATTTATGACTTTGATAGTTGCCTTTAAAAGTTGGTCTTTGATTACCAGGTACACCAACTCTGATTAAAACTCTAGTTTCATTAAACAAAGGTGGATTACCTGTAAAAAAACAAATAAGGTCGAAAATAAAATTTGCAATCGTTTTATTTGTACAAAGTAAGTAGTAGGTTAGGTAAGTAACGTGCCAGAGGTCTACTCTTCACATTGAGAATATAAATAGCATTTTTGATAACGATACCCCTTCGATAACGATTGTCGATGATTTCATCGACTAGAAAGCGTCATAATTAATAGTATGCGGTGAGTGGGACACGGAATTGTTTTACTAGCAGTCATAAAAGGTACGAAAGCTATTATCGTTTAAGATATGAGGATAAGAACTCCAAAATCTATGTATATAAAAGAAAGTAGTGTTATTTTTTAAATCTTTTTGTTCATGAAAACCTCATGTGGGGATTATTACTAATAAATAAAGAATAAATAAAGGAAAGAAAAGTTTCGACACAGGCGGGGATCGAACCCGCGACCTTGGGTAAACGCCCCGACGCTCTGCCAACTGAGCTACCGTGTCAATTGGCTGCCAGTGCGAAATTCCTCTATCCTTTATTTCTTTTACACGTTTAAGTAGTGTTTGCGTTTCCTACCTCCGAATTTAACTAGTGTTAGTTACACTATTAATAACTTGAGAACGGGTGAAGCGATCTGGCTGAAAATTGTTAAAGAGGTAGCTTAGAACCAGTAAAAGGACATAGGATATGTATCATCACGCTAAATATCGTAGGGGGTAAGCAGTGAAATTGAACACCATCCGTGCGAAGCCGGGGCCGACTACTTGTTCCTAATGAAAATGAAAGAGCTTGTTTGGATATCTGATGAACTCATCATCATTCTCCTGCCCTTATCCCACTAGGTGGGGTCGGCACAACATGTGTTTCTGTTCCATTCGTCTCTGTCATACGCCATTTCGGAGCTTACACCTTTTATTCACATATCATCGTTCACACAGTTCATCCACACTTTCTTTGGTCTTCCTCTTCCCTTGTATCCATCTACACTCATATTCATCACTTTTTTAGTCACATGCATTTCATCCCTTCTCATTACATGACCATACCACCGTAACCTATTACTTCTAATCATTTCCGTCACTGGAGCCACTTTCACACTTCCTCTTATAAACTCGTTTCTAATCTTATCCATTCTTGTCACACCACACATCCATCTCAACATCCTCATTTCTGCTACGTGCATTTTGCTTTGTAGCTTGTAACAATCTTTCCCCTTCCCTGTTTCTCACACCAAAGCCCCACCCTCCATGTATTCGCTCATATCCTACGTTCATTCTTCCTGCGTGCCCATTGAAATCTCCTCCAACGTAAACTTCGTCATCTTTCAAAACATTCATCATGACCCCATCGAAATCCTCCCAGAACTGATCTTTCAATGCTTCGCTACATCCACTCTGGTGTGCATATGCACTAACTACACTTATCGATCTTTCTTCAAAAAGCAATTTAATTACAATCAATCTATCATTCACTCTATCAACATCTATAACACATTCCTTCATTCGACTATCTAATACTATCCCCACATCATTCCTCTTCCCATCGCTTCCACAATAGAAAATTTTGTAGCCACTCCCAATTTCCCTTGGCTTCGTTCCCTTCCACTTCGTTTCTTGCAGACATGCAATATTTATCCTTCTTCTTTCTAATACATCCGCTAGTTCTCTCGCTCTTCCAGTCATAGTCCCTACATTCAAGCTCGCACATCTCAATCTTACTTCCCGGACTTGCTTCTTACGTCGCACCCGTCCCTGATGCGACCACCCTTGTCCATTTCCCACAGCCGCCGGGTGCTGCGTCTGCGCGTCGCCTCGGGGGTACGCCCTAACATTCTCAATATCTCCAACTATACTTTTACCCATGTTGTTAGAGATTCGGCAAGAATTTTACGACCGGCGGCCTGCCTGACGTCAACCCTCCTTGGGCATCCCTGTTTTGTTTGATTTCGGAGTACTGTTTCTCCTAGACGGGTTGCGAACCAACGCTTACGGTGCCCATCCCCCCGATGCTGGTTTGATTTCGGAGTTTCCTTCTCCTAGACGGGTTGCGAACCAACGCTAAGGAAGCCCATCTCTCCCAATATCTGATGAACTATTATATATAATTAATTACACTGGACTTGTTCATGGTGCCTTACTGTTTGAATTTTCGTCGATCAAATCACACATACCGTAATCAGTAGCCCTAACTGTTAGCTCGTACTGTCCTCGAGGTGTGTCCATCGAATCCACGTGATTATTTATAGACAATTCTCCTGACTCTTCATCAATTGAAAACATATTGCCATTATTTGTGATACTGTTATCTGATGTAATGGCATATTTTATACGGCCGTTTCCTTGAGATGGACCGTCAAAATCGATTGCCTGAAAAAAGGGGTTGCAATCACATATAAATAAAATAAAAATAAAAAAATCCTCACATAACTTCGTATTGCCCATGCGTAAAACCGGCGCTATTGTATTTATATAACACTGCACTGACAGAAATCGACCAATAATCCTTTTCGTGAAGGGTACACTTTTTCACTTGATGCAAAAGACTTTTCGGTTTTCCACTAATCCATATCAGTGTAACAAATATTGTTATGCCGATATTGAAGCATGATTTGGCTTTCCAGCATTTAGTTAAGGAAGTACATTTCTGAAACAGTTTCGTATACATACCCTTATTTCAAATTGTGGTTCAAAATGTGTGGCTCCATCTCGAATGGTGCGAATATATTCAGGTAATTCAAACACAGGGGCGTTATCATTTACATCAAGGACATCAATAAATATACTAGTTGTCGATACTTTTCCTCCACCATCCTTTGCAATTATTGTGAGGCTGTAACTTTTTTGTTTCTCATAATCTAACGTATGGTGTACATAAACGCCTCCTTTGTATTGATCAGTTTTAAAGACATGAGAGCTAAAACCTGCTAAAGAATATTTTATATCGCCGAAGACTCCGTAGTCTTTATCGGTCGCTTGCACATCACCTATTTTTGTGCCAGCGGTTGCATTCTCAGGTATATCAAATTTATAACTTGAGAAATCAAAAACTGGGGCGTTGTCGTTAACATCTTGTAATTTAACATTAACACGAGCCGAC
The DNA here is from genome assembly GCA_963576735.1 of Bedellia somnulentella. Lineage (NCBI taxonomy): Eukaryota > Metazoa > Arthropoda > Insecta > Lepidoptera > Bedelliidae > Bedellia > Bedellia somnulentella. Next base: position 224,964 of record OY755176.1, read on the forward strand.
GACACTTCTTCATCATTGACAAAGGCAACAATATCAAAACTAAATTGCCTCTGATTTTCATCATCAACATCGTAATCTAGTTTGGAAGAATCTTTGACTTTTACACTTATAGGAGTACGTCCTTCTCCTTCATTTGTGCTTATAGTAAACACATTTTCTGAGTTGTAAACATTTCTGAGCTTCAAAGTGTATTTACTGTTGATACCAATATCATCGTCTTGAACATAAATTGATAATCCTGGAATTGGACTTCCATTATCTATGTTTTCCGGTATAGAAACATCATAAACTTGTTTATTGAACTGTGGTATATGGTCATCGACATCTGACACGAGGATAGTGACTTGAGTCACCGTGTAATCGGAAGGAACTTCATTATTAATGAGTTCAGTGGCCTGAAATTAAAATTGAGTTACAGAGAATATCCACAGTTTTGATTTTTATAAACTAAGTTCTGTTTTAGGTTTTGTTTTTTTATGAAAACCTCATGTCTTGATTATTACTAATCAATTAAGCAATAAAAGTCCCGTCCCGACAAAGAGAAGAGTCCCGCTGGTGTCGAAATTTATATTTGCTTTATTGTTTAGTAAATTCTGTTTTGTTTACCTTTAAAGAAAATGTGTAGACACCACCATTCTTCATGACAGTGTCACTTTCTCTATCAATAGGTGTATCTGTCGTTACCAAATGAATACGTCCCTCGTCATCCATTGCTAGGTCAAAGTATCCTTCTTCGTCATCTTCAACAGTTAAGAGTACAGGTCTGGGATCAGTTTTATCTCCATCTTTTGCAATAATTTCAATAATATTTGTACCCTGAAATAAAAACAGAGTATGTTAATTACTATGAAAAATACATTTTGTTGTATGTACTGAAGTTTCTTTTTTGGCAAAGTATCGATCAGTGTTACATTAATATAATTTGAATCCCTTTTCTTCTTTAGTTATGAAAATACTATTAAATATGGCTATTTCAACTTTACTATGCTATGCTAGTGGTTCCTCCTACATCTGAATATTAAATTTTAATCGTGTATGTTTTATTTTATAATTGTAATTTAATGAATGTTTTAGAAGTTTTGTTTAATTCATTAAATTTATTATTATTTTCTGTTATTTTTAATAAAAAAAATTTCACGATTAAAAAATTTTTATTAAAAATAACATTTGACATTTATACTTCATTTCTTCTATTATGTGATATGGATTATTATTATCCGAAATAAATGATTTGAATTTGAATTAGTACTCCTTCAATCCTCATGATATTAAAGATGACTGGGGATTTTTTGTTGGCTTTTGTGGCAGTTAATCCCTGATGGTCCTTAACTTATAGCCTTTAGTGTTTATTTTCTTACCGCGGGCGTATTTTCTTGTACATTAGCTGAGTAGGGTCCGTTCACAAACATCGGTGGCTGGTCCTGCACATCCCAAACGGATATGGCGACGCTTGCTACAGCTCTCAAAGGGTGATCTGATAAGTCCATTGCTTCTAAACTTAGGCTGTATGCACTTCTGCTTTCGAAGTCCAAGGCTTTGTTCAGGAATAGTCGAACGTGATATTTGCCGTCTGAAATCTGGAATATTTTTTTTTTGTATTTTTAGGTTGAAATTTAGCTTAAGTTCTTGATGTTAAACTTTTTTTCGACATTTGAAGCATTAATAATACACATGGATTATGTCTTATGTTATTTACATGGTAATAAGTAATATTCAGTTCGGTACTATTTACTTTAGTAACAACAACCTACATTTAGGATATCAGTTTTACTATTTTGATTACTTATCTATGTTTTTAAATCTCTACCGGAGAATATATTGATGTCATGTATCCCATGGCCAAGATTCTATCGAACCATTTAGTTTCACCAAATTTCAACAAACATACGAGTACAACACGTATATCCTCTTAAAGATCATATGTTAGATATCTTGTTACTACTAGCGCCATGGGTCCACTGGTGAATGCAGTATATAAACCTCAACTGTAGGAACTATGAATGAATTTTGAATAATATCGTTAAAAACATAGAGAATTAATATTACAAACCTTCTCTGTAACTATCTTAAAGGTAGAGCAAGCCTCCACATCGCTTCCTTTCTCCTGCGCGGAGCACTTTACTACGATCTCCGCGTTGACGCCTTCGTCAGCGTCAGTCACTATTATCTTTGGAGTCACCTAGAAAAAACATCAAATGAAATAATATTTTTTATGGGTTAATATTTCATAAATATTTGAATAACGGCAGCTTCCACGAAATAAAGTAGCTTGAAATATGCGTTAGAGAGGCGCAATTGTCGGCAGTAAATAACTAATACCTAAGTCTACTGTTTCGTCAAGTTTCTTCTTTGTCAGTTTTCTTATGACGTTGTTGCGTGAAGTATTGTATGTAATTCATATTAAAATAATACACAATCAGTAGTTAATCAGTTAGCTTTAGGGATAATAGTATTGCACTGTAAAGTTAAGCACAGTTTTTGTTTATAAACCATTATAATTAACTTGTACTCTTTTCTTGAATAAAATGTCTTTGGGTCAGATAGAGTTGCGCACTAAGAAATTTGTTTGAGATAGCACATAAAACTTTGTGATCTTTCTTGTGGTACAATTATATCATTGATCTTGGACTTTCTTTTTGTGTGTTTAATACATTATCTTGTGGTACAATTATATCATTGATCTTGGACTTTCTTTTTGTGTGTTTAATATTTTATATACTTTGAACAAAACTATGTAAGTGCCATCTATTGCCGAATGATTACAACTCGTAAACATACCTGTATCTCGTCCCCCAGGCCGGCGGACTCGGGCGCGGTGGCGAGGTAGGGCCGGTCGCGGAACACGGGCGCGTTGTCGTTGCGGTCGCGCACCAGCACCACGCGCCGCAGCGACACCGTGTTGGGCTCCGACCCCGCCACTGGCTCGTCTGCAATTTTATTATTACACCTCATTTGTATCCTGACTGCATCGGAAAGTTTTATATAAAATTAGAGGCAGATGCGTCATAAGCTCGCACGTAGTGAAGACTAAAATTCGTCCCAATTGGAACGTCTTGTCGTAGTCTGTGTCGAGCGTGATCAGGAGTGTGACGTGATCTGAGCTCTGAAGTCCTTGACAAAATAAATAAAAAATGTCATCGTGTGCGTTTCGAAAATGTACCTATTATGACTCTTAAGGAACGCGAGTACAAAGAATCTTGTACCACATGTGAGAATTCAAATATATTTAGATTATATAAAATATTTCAATTATTTTTCAAACAATCTAATAACAGACGCAAAAACGTCATATTTCGATGAAAGGATATAATTATTCAACGATTGAAGAGAAAACATTTGAAGGGCAATCATCAAAACTATCTCTTTTATTTGCATGCTATTTTGCATCTTTTGTTTCACTCATTAGTAACACCTGTCTATGCGTCAGTTTCGGATTGCTCGGAACAGGTTTAAAAAGCCAATTACTATGAATGTCACACATCTGTGTTATAATTGATCTATGATCGAAAAGTGTTTTGGCTATTGTCAAGTGCGATGACCTACTGTGGGTTGGAGGACTTTATTGACTACTAATGCAATAGATACTGAAATCTAAGGTGAGGGAGGGTAAGGTGAAGGAAAACATCGTGAGGAAACCCACATGGCTGAGTTGTATTTAGCTATATGACAGTGTATTCGTACAAAACGGCGATAGGCTTGCCCCCTATCACGTGAGTACACTGTCTAAACAAAACGTGGGTACCTACTTTGGACACTAGGTGGCGCTGTTACGTTGTTCATTGGTATCTCTTCGAGAATAAACGGCGTGAACGTTTATGTTTATGTTGTGCAAAAATATTTTGTCGTTAAACAAAATAATTGTATTAAATGTTTTTTTGAACCGTTTTTTTTTAATCTGAACTGCTGCTACTAGTGGTAATACACAATGATACTTTCGAGATATATGAAGTAATTGAAAGTAATAATATTGGAATATCCGAAGACTCAAACGTTCACGTTGGTGTCCGTAAGAGATAGCAGAGGTACTAATACTTCTGAACATCACGTGACATCGTCACCTGGTTTACTTACCCGTGATGCTAATAACAACTTCCAGCTTAGGCTGCGTCTCTCTATCCAGCGGTCTGACCAGCGTGAGCACGCCGGTCGCCGGGTCCACCGACAGGAACGGACCCGAGATCGAGTAGCGCAGCTGGCCCTGCTCGGGGTCTTCGCCTGCAATAGCAAATTTTATTTGTGTCATAATCATGTTATACGCACTTTTGCTAGTATTCAGTAGAGATAGATTTTTAAAAGATTGTCAACACACAATCAAATATATTATTACTAGAATGTAAGACCTTAGTCATGTTACTTATCATGTAATCTTTCCTAATTGTAGTATGATTCAAACAAATAAATTATAGCATTAAAAAAAAAACATTATCATCATCCTCTTCATCAAATAAATTTAATATTATTACATTCGGATAAAAGAGCTAATTGGATGGAAATGTCACTTAATAAAATAATTTCTAACAAAAAGAAAACCGACTTCGTAGTTGGAACAACAACCGAAAATAAACAATCTAGTACTAAAAAGTACGAAATAAGTTTTTTAATTGAATATGAGTACTGTGATAGCAATTTCTTTATTCCACACGCGTCAGTTCAACCTACCTAAATCTTAAAATTCTCTTAAATTAATTTGTGAGCCGGTGCCAGCCTCGATGATAATTGATAATAAGAAGTGTGTATTTCGCACTTAATATACATGTAAAATGTAGGGTACCTTGTACTTGTAGGGTAAATTGATTTTTGCACGTATTACCATTTAAAACGTTAGGCGATAGATATATATTGTTTAGATTGTAATAATCAGAGATAGATAGTAGGGTGAATTTACTTTTGTTTGACTGGCACCGACTCAAAAATTAATTTAAGAGAATTGTAATATTAAGGTAGGTTTAACTGACGCGTGTGGAATAAAGAAATTGCTAAGGTATTAATCACAGTACTCATATTCAATTAAAAAACTTATTTCGTACTTTTTAGTACCTACTAGATTGTTTATTTTCGGTTGCTTTTCACTCTATGAAGTCGGTTTTCTTCTTGTTAAAAATTATTTTATTTTACGAGTTTTAGAGATGGGTAGACCTGGCAAAGATGCCTCTCGGATGAGGAAGCGACGGTTACTGTATTATTCTTCGTATTTCCGGTATTTTTATTGTAGTACGATATTAAATAGGCTCAACCATATGTAACCTTACATTGTTCTTAAAATCCTTCGAAAAGCGATGGTCTACAATTCTACATCTCAACAAAGACTCAAACGTTCACGCCGAATATCCCTGAAGGGGTTAGCAGAGGTAGTAATACTTCTGAGTATCACGTGACATTGTCACCTGTTGTTCAGAGTACCCACGATTTGCTTAGGCCGTTTTCTCACGTTATACACGGCAGGCCTATCGGCGTTTTGAAAAAATACACTGTCACATGATTGTGAGTTTCGACAGTCCCTTCGATTTCCTGGGATGCCATCATCAGATCCTGGTCTCATGGTACTTTCTCGGTAACAATAACATAACAAAAGAAATGTTTAGTGAACCTGTACTTCTCTTCATAAAAGCTACGAAGAGGAGTATAAATCTATATAGAGTATGGAAAGAACTGTTTTCTAATACCTAGTGATTGAGGACTCACACCTTCCATCATCAGCTCAGCAGTATAGCAATATGATTTTCAGAAGCAAATGCCAATATCAGTTCAGAAAATATGTAAAACGCGGTACATTTGCCTATAAAATTTCAGGGTTCCCCTCGATTTCTCCAGGATCCCATCATCAGACCCTGATATCCTCATCATGGTACCAATCCGGGAGTATCTTCTTTCGAATAAAATAATAATGATCAAAATCGGTTCATAAATGGCGAAGTAATCGCCGAACAAACATAAAAAAAATAAAAAAATACGGTCGAATTGAGAACACTCCTTTTTTTGAAGTCGGTTAAAAAAGACAGATCGGTGTCGGCCCCAACCCAAACTCAAACCCATAGCAGTTTGTATCCTTTGTGTAGCTGCTAAATAATTCAAATTAGAATACTGCATAATATAGTGAATATTCTGAACATAACTCATTCCATGGTTTACATAATTTAGCAAAATGACCAACAATATTTTAAAGAATACTTATATAGACTAAGCTTGTTCTGTATCGTTTTATAACATACAGTTAAACTGTTATTAATTAACTCAATAATGTTGAATATTAACTTCACATGTCTGTAAAAACATGAATCAATTTCAAATAACTTTTCACAATTTCAGTATCCGCGCTGCGTCACAGTTATGTGTTTACGTTGGCTCAATGTTCAACTCATCGAGAATTGTCTGTTTGAGAATAACTGTCCGGAGATGTACTTTCTACAAACGCAACTGTCGGTACAAATGATGAAAAAATTGTCTTCCTCTGGTTGCGTAGCAAGATCGGTTATGATCATGAAACTATTATAGATTTGTCGTCGCATCGTATACTGTAACGAATTGTATTAAAAATGTAAACTTATTAGTGACTCTGCCACCACTTTCTAGATAACCAGTGAGTGATTTGTCTTGACCATTACTTAAATTTAACATACACGTATACTCTCGGCTAAATCTTTGTGGAGATAAGATTGTAAATATAAAGGTTATTGGTGATAGGTCTCCGACCGCATCGCCCGAAAATCATTTTCAAAACCCCAGTACACAAAGCCGCTTCTTACGAACAACCACGGGATGAAATGGGATAGTGCTATTCTAAGCTGACACTACGCAGCAAAATCTAACAAATAAACTTTAAACTACACAAATATATTCACATATCCTTAACCAAATAAACTACACATATGATTACACATATTTCGAATTAGAACCTGTTTTCCGCATCGCTTACCCACTAACCCAAAAAACCTTTCGCGACAAAACCATCACCACCAACATACCTTTCAACTGGTAGACGGGCGTCCCCACGGGCGTGTTCTCCGCGATAGAGAACTGCGCCATGTCCCCGACCTGCGGGACGAAGTGCGGCGGCCGGTTCACCACCTGGCCCCGGCTCGGCGCGAGCAGTGACACCATCAGTAGGACTAATAGAGGATTGGGGTCGCTGAATATGGCCGTGGGCTTCCGCTTTACGTAGATTATTTCTGCCATCTGGAAGGAACGAAATAAATTGTGAAACATATGGATGACTTGCCCATTTTTTTGTTGGAAACAGGGGCTGTTTAGGTAATAGATGAGTGATATAGTTCGAAAAACATTCCGAAATATCATTTATTCTATCATCTTTTAAATACAACTTACAAAAGTGGCTGAGGAATTCCGAAGCTCTGGGATTATAACTAAATATGTAGGCATAGATGGTCAATAGTATTAGAATCGTAAAATATAACATGTTCTATTACTGGTATGTTTTATCTTTCACATCTCGAGATTAAGAAATTATTAAGGCTTAAGAATATATTGAATTTTATTTGGCATATTCACGAGAATGAAGGATTGTGACATGTTGCTTGCTGTTCCATCTAGGTATTTCTAAAATAGTCACAGTTCACATCGAAAGCATACCTTAAGCAATGTATTGAAGCAATAAAAAAATCTTAATACTATTTATAGATTCTTAAAACAGATTTAGCCGTTTAGTGCCGGCTTAGAATGTCACTACCCCTTTCTAGCTTCGGGTTTCGTAAGTGGGGATTAAGGGTAGGGCCTTTTTTAAGTTCCTTTATTTCTATCATCTTATCCCCTATTAACTTCCAAATGAGGCTGAAGAGCTTCTAGCTCTGAAGCTCTGGCTACTCTTTTATAGGATTTATGGCTCTGAGTATGTAAAACAGGTTTATCGATACGATTAAATACTATTAAATATGCTAACGGGCACTTTTGCATTGGACTTTGTACAATATAATATATAACTCAAAAATAGTGATATTGAGTTAGAATACTAGAGAGACATAAAAAGGTATGCTCAATCCGATGAATAGTAAAACAAAGGCACTGATTGTTAAAAAAACAGGATAGCGAATTTTCCGATCCTATAACAATAAGTACCTTCGTTGTAGAACATACTTTTTTATGCCTCTCTATGAAGGTAACTCAATATCACTATTTTTGACTTGAGCCTCTTTCGTTCTGAGAGTACGTATTATATAGCAATTCATTTACCTTTCTTCTAAAGCCTCGTAAGATTCCCGAGAAACTCGAATGTTTAAAAATGTCAAACAAGCATCATACGATTACGAACAAAAAACTGAGTGAGTTATAAGAAATCAACTTCGCATAATTACCTTTTACTTACCATCAAATAGCTAGTGAATAAAACTAAAGGTACTTAGTTAGATTTAATGGTAGTTTTACAACCATTCTGGTTTTTGCAAAAATACTTTCAGAAAGTTTACTTTGATAAGGCCAGCTAAACTCGACGGACGTAAAGTTGAGTGGAATATATGGGTTTGTAGGAAGACATTTATCATGTTTATGGTTAAAAATAGTTTTTGGCTATTTTACAGTAGATATGGAATATAAGATAATTTGTGGGAAGACTTGGAATGGTGCTATGACATATATTTGAGTAATTTGGTGTAAAGGGTATGGGTACTTCTGTTTCTTTGATAGTAACCATTTCCTACTTAATTTCTATCTTCTTTAATTCAACCAATATGCAGAATGTGGATTTATAATTTGTGATACAAATTATATTTCTCCATTAGTCATGATTGTAAGTAAATAATTTCCTCAGCGGCTTGGCGCTGCGTTTGCTCGTCATGCATTTTTACGTGGACTCAATATAAATCTGACTCATCGTATTTTTCTCCGTTGACATTCATTATATTTGCTCTTGACATTATAAAAGTAGTTGGGGTAGAAACGTGTCAAGAAGTGATTCCTCGCTGTTGCTCACGTCAGCAAAGATGCGAGTTCGGCATTACGTCATCGCGCGCATGCGCAGTGAGCTCTACTCTACATCTAGCGGTTACTTTAATTTGTAAGTCATTCACTTCTGTACTATTTTGTTTGCGAGGATGTCAATGTAGGCCCGCGCCTGTGATGTCTTTATGTGTTCTCATGTACATCATAATGGTATGTTCTTTGCAGGTTCTTATTATTATATTGAGCTCCTTATCACGCATTAATATTGTTTTTGTTTTTCTAAAGCTCTCTAGGGTCCGCGGGACTATCAATCACCAAATCACCACACTACCCAAACCTACCTTATTTATTTTTTAGCACTCTGTTTATCTAAACTCGCTTAAAATCATTCAAAATAATTAAATTAGCTCAATTATACTGCACTACAATCAACCACAAATTCAGAAAAACATGAAACTTGTACTTTTTTAGCTACATAGAGATAACCATTTCCTGTATGTATTATATTATATCTCTGAGATGAGTATTATATTGTTATAAAAGTAAACATTTCTACTAATAATAAAGAAAGAAAAACATTCATCTACGTAACTCAGATGAAACAGTCAGTATTACAGAATGTAGTCGTAACAATCTACTTAATACTTTACACAGTGGTGTTTTTGTTATCGGGTTTCCAGTAAAATATTATGAATGGAAAGCCTTTGTTGGATGAGCATTTTCACTTTATTTGTGCCAAAGCAAGCTAAGGACAGAAAGAAATATTAACCACTGGCATAGTGTTGCGTGTTATGTACTTGGGATTTTGGAGCTATTTTAATGATAGGTGATGCGATATAAGACCTATTACCAACCATCCCTTGTTTTACAATCCTCACTCAGATTTTAAAATTGGCTAAGGGATTTCTTATTCTACAGCCTTGGCACTATTTTACAGTAGCTCAGTCAAGTTAGAAAAATATTGTTAAGTTCCCTAATTCATTGATGTGTAGTGTCGGCTTAGAATAGCACTACCCCATTTCTTCCGGTGGGTGTACGTAAGAGGCGACTAACGGACTTGGGGCTTTTTAAGGGATTTTTGGGCGATGCGGTTGGAGACCCATCACCAACAACCTTTATTCTACCATCTTTTCCCCACTCAACTTCCAAAAGTGGCTGTGGAATTTCTAATTTCTCAGCTCTGGCTACCCCTTTTAGGGATTTATAGCCGTGAGTATATGCTATGCTATGCTTCTTCTTCTTCTTCTCAGTCGTAACACTCTTGACAGAGTGGTCGTGGTCGTCATTTTGGTTGGGTGACCCGCCGCACAATTCGTCGCCATTCCTCTCTGAGGGCTGTTTTTTTGGTGCATTGGTACAGGGGGTCATCCAGCGCTGCTTTTATTTGGTCCGTCCATCTCATTGGTGATCGACCACGCATTCGGGTGCCCTCTACTCTGCCCTGTACCACCAGTCGCTCGATTGACATGCGCCCGCGTCGAGATATATGTCCGAAGAAGGTTAAGATACGAGCTTGGACTATAGATGATAGGCGCTGTTTGACACCTAGTTCTTGGAGGATTGAGTCATTGGTACGGAACTCTGTCCACGATATCCCAAGCATTTTCCTCCAGCACCACATCTCAAGAGCATCAATCCTCTTCTTCTCGCTTTCCCGAAGCGTCCATGTCTCTGCAGCATAAAGGAATATGGGGAACACAAGCGCTCTGACTAGCCGGGTCTTTGTGGCTTTGGTGATGTTGCGGTTCTTCCATATTTTCCTAAGTCTGTCCATAGAAGACCTTGCAATCGCCATTCGTCGCTTTATTTCGTCCACGCATCCGCCATTGTTGGATATCAGCGCTCCCAGATAGACGTATGATTGTACAACGTCACAATTTGCAATTTTCGTGACTTCAGGCATGTTGTTGTTGGCACGATCCACAATCATCATCTTCGTCTTACTGCGATTTATCTTAAGGCCAAATTCCAAACTGACACTTTCCATCTTATGCAGCAGGTCTTCCATATCTCGCATACTGCTTGCGAATAGGGTGGTGTCATCTGCGTAGCGCAGGTTCGAGATTCTCAGGCCACCGATTGCGATACCGTCCATCCAGTCTTCGAGGGAAATTCTCATTATCAGCTCTGTGTAGATGTTGAACAGAAGCGGAGAAATAATGCATCCTTGACGGACTCCCGCACTAGGGTGGAAGTGGTCTGAAAGCATCTCGTCTGCTCTCACTGACGCAGTCCCATTCTCGTAGAGGCGTCTCAAAAGGTGCACAAGGTGTGTTGGTGTACCCATCTCTAGCAGAGTTTTCCAAAGTTTCGGCCATTTCACTGAGTCAAACGCCTTTGAAAAATCAACAAAGCAAATATAAGTGGGCTTGTTAAATTCTCTGGCTTTCTCGATGATCTGGCGCACAGTCAGGATTTGCTCCCGGGTTCCTTTTCCTTTTACGAAGCCGGCTTGTTCGGGTGCAATCTCTTTGGATAAAAAGGTCTTGAGGCGCTCGTTGAGAATGTGCAGTAAAATCTTGCTCGCGTGTGATATAAGGGCAATGAGGCGGTAGTTACTGTTATGCTATGCTATGCTTCCCTAATTCCAAGAATAATATGTATAATTATATTAGGTTCAGAAACCTTATCATAAATATATTTATTGTGTAAATACGTTTTTGTGACTCATCTGTTTCTTGCGACAGGCCTACCCCCTATTAAATGTGGGTAGAACCAGGTGACAATATCACGTTATGTTCAGAAGTATTTGCATCTTTGCCAACCCCTTCGTGGATGTACGGCGTAAACGTTTGAGTGGAGTTGAGCTGAAATATTTTTTTACGAACATTATGGATTTAAAGAAGATCGGCAGGTGATATTCGGAAATCCGGTATCCTCAAACAGAATTCGTTTTCAACAAGATGTTAAGATTTATAGTTTTAATTGTCTCAACAGTGTTTAGATGTTTGTACATTATTGTGTTGCCGTGAGTAAAGCTGGAAATAAGTAATCGATAATGTTTTTTATATACCCGTTGACGTGTTCGTGCTCACTCCTCAATGTTGAATTTGAATGAAAATTCATTCTATTGTATTACAATCAAGGTATTGCAGGCTTACTATTTAAAACTTCAGGTACGATAGTGTTATTATTGCTTATAATAAATTCAGAATACCAATATTATACTTTCTTTATTTTTATTTTATATACTATTTTTTGCAACCAGAGTCATCTTGGTCACCTTTAAAATACATACATATATATACTCATGGCCATAAAGCCTAAACAGGGGTAGTAAGAGGTTCAGAGCTAGAAACTCTTGAGCCACATTTAGAAGTTGGAAGGTACAAGATGGTAGAAATAAAGTATCGTTGAAGATGGGTCTCCAGCTGCATTGCCTAAAAACCACTTAATATAAACCCCATACCTTTAGTTGCCTCTTACGACACCCGTGGGTTTCTACCTCGAGGGGTAGTAACATTTTAAGCCAGCACTACACGGCAAGTACCTTTTTAGAAAAGATCTAAGCACCATCGCAACAATTTTAGTTGTAAGGTGGCTAGCGAATTGTTTGTTGGGTTTCATTCGAGTTTAGGGCAAACATACCTATGATAAATAAATCTCTTGGTGTTATATGTCCACACAATCATATACATTTACTTAAAGATTTTACAGGCTAAGTAATAAATGCTCTTGATCATCCGTGATAGAGCCGGCAACGCGACCATCGACCATATTTAATCGTGGTTATATGGAAACATTAAAAAAGTGTCAATGATCTTATGAAGGCCGAATCAGACTCGTATAGGCGAGATTTATAAATAACAGAGATCTAAGTTACTGCCTACTAAATCCGCCACCAACTAGTGAAAATCCGTTAAAATCCGGGTTCAGACATTTCAGGGATTAGCCGGATCAAAAAGATAGGCTAAATTGCGGTTAATTTGACATCATAAACATACGCTTTATTTTTGTATAGATTGTAGTAAAAACCATCATGAAATACGAAATCACATTAAGGCTACATCTCGCTTACGCAATTTAGACAATCCCAAAACATTGTACAACGAATCTTGCAGTAATGTTAGTAATGGTGGTATGACGGAACCCGCACGTACAATTCGCGAGACAATAGCGAGTTGACCTCACGCTGCTGACGAGCAGATAGGTAAGTGTAGCAAAGCGTGAAACGGTGGGAACTTGGCGCCTGCGCAGTCCATGTGGGAACTAATACTATACTTAGTGAGCGAGTTGACACCAAAGAACAGCGTAAGTAGTAAGTTAGGGATATACTCGTACTATAGTTGTGAGTTTGATGTTACCATATTGTTAAGGGAGTGGGGAAAAGTTTGTAAAATAAATGTTGTTGGTCTCCAACTGCATCGCCCAAAAACCACTTTAAAAACTCCATACCCTTAGGCGGAAACCACACATGGGAAGAAATAGAGTAACACTATTGTTAGCCGACACTACACGGCTACAATATTTCAATTAATGTGATATTTGATTTCACCCACTAGTTTTTAATAAACTTTGTTCGAGTGCGACGACAATATATTTTACAAGCTATGAGTAGAGCATGAGAAGATCTTTATATAGACTGTCCGTTCTCTAAATCATCTGCATAAAAATAAGAATCCTAAATAGGGGTAGCCAAGGCTCTGGTATTAACAATTCCTCAGTCACTTTTGGTAGTTAATTTGGGAAAAGATAGTAAAAGTAAAGTATCGCTGATGATGGGTCGCCATCTCCAGCAACATTGCCACTCAAAAAGCCCCATACCCTTTGTCACCATTAACTATTTTTCTAAGCAATCATTCGAATTATTTTTTTCCATTTGAATGGAGACACGGATGTCAAAACAGATCATTAAATAAATATACAATAATATTTTTTAAAGTTGACAACGATTTAGATCAATCCATGCGAAGTTATTTTTGAACTTAAAAAATATATGAAAAAGTTCGCTTCCCATAAGGTAATATAAATGCATAAACAGATATACATTCATACATATACTCACGGCTATAAATCTCTAGAAGGGGTAGCTAGAGCTAAGGAACTAGAAATTCCTCAGCCACTTTTGGAAAGTGGAGTGGGGAAGAGATGGCAGATATATTTCTTCTTTCATATTTATTATTTCATTTAACAAATTTTTCGCTTTTTTATATAATAAAACAACACGAAAAACGAAATACTTTTAAGATCGACTTATTCATAAGTGCGTTATAGCATAAAAAATATATATTTCATTGTAAAATTATTGTCTAAAAGGAAAAAAATATTGAAAGTTCTTAGTGATTATTATTAAACTCAATTATTTTTAAATTTATCGTCGGGTTATATTAAAAAGCGGTAAAAAAAAATATTCTCGCGTATTTCGTTTTTGCTTCTTATTCATTTTGACTCATTTAATGGCAATGTATTAAGAATTGGCAGCCAATGGTTTGTGTAAGAGTAATATGTTGGTAATAAAGTGGTTTCTTCTATGTGTTGCTTTTATCATTTATTATTTTTCTGTCAGTGTTTCAGTATAGCTATTTTAGATTAAGTATGCGGTTGAACGTGTTTTCAGTAGAAGAAGATATTTGATGGAATTGCGTGTATTTTTCTATTAATAAATTGATTGCCCCAAAATGCGCGGGCCCGTAGCATTTGCTTACTCTTGGTACTGGGCTAATCCAGCACTGATTCTAACCCGACAATGTAGAGCATTAAAAAATCTTATAATATCTACTCCATCATATATCGTTTATGATACACACTGATATGTCTGTAACAGGTGATCACATGAAATTTATGTGTGGCTGGCCTATATCGTTATTAATATATTATTACAATCATAGCTGTGTTGTGGTAGGTTAGAATAGCAAAAAGCCTTTCCTTCACACGGGTGCCGTAAGAAGCGACTAGGATTGAAAGCGTCAAGTAAGTGAGTAAAAAATTAGCTGAATTTTTAAAAAATCTTGTTCAGGCATTCTCGCAGACTTAAACATAAAAATTATAATACATCTGACAAAAGGTGACAATAGATCCATACAAATAACGGAAAAAAAATTACTTTGGAAGTTGTATGACCAAAGCCAGTAATTAACGAATTTATCTTAAGAGCTTATTCCATTTGTCTGAATGAAGACATCTGAGAGCCACAGAATCTGAATTCAGACTAGTGGAATAACGTTCAGAACGCTGGGCTTCTGAAAAGTAGACAAATTTGTGTAGTGGAATAACAAGCGTCTGCGGCATCGGCAGTAACTTCGAAGGACGTCTGAATTCAGAAACGACAAAGTGTAATGGAATAAACTCTTTACGGTTCACTACTTAAACTAAGGAAATTTACAATTTCAGCTTTACCCGTAACAGACACATTGTAAACATGTAATAATATTAGAAGTCTCCTTTAAGTCATCACATTATATCAGCCCGCCAGAAATCTACATAAAGGGGTAGACGTATCTTCAGAAATGGAAATTCCTCAGCCACTTTTCCATTGTGAGTGGGTAAAAGGTGGTAAAATAAAGGACTGGTCTCCAGCCTTGTCGTCCAGGAATGACTTTAAGCCCGAATACTCTTAGTCGTTTTAATCACCTACTCGAAGAAATAGTGGAGATTAGAGCTATTCTAAACCGGCACTATACAATACAGCTTATCATATTAAATCACACCCCAATATTACACTAAAAGAAACAGAAATGTAAAGAAGTATTGCCGTGTAGTGCCGGCTTAAAATGTCGCTCGCTACCCCTTTCTACCCACGGGTGTCGTAAGAGGCGACTAAGGGTATTGGGGCTTTTTATTGGATTTTTGGGCGATGCGGTTGGAGACCCATCACCAAAAACCTTTATTTTACCGCCTTTTCTCCACTCAACTTCCAAAAGTGGCTGAGGAATTTATAATTCCTTGGCTCTGGCTACCCCTTCTAGGGAATTATAGCCGTGAGTATATGTATGTATGTATGTGTAAATGTAAAGAAAGAAATAAATATTGGAAACATAGTCATGTTTGTTTGTTTGATATCATCGGGCGGGACAGGTGTGACGACGGATGTTTGGTATCTGTGTAGAGTATTAAATCCATGCCGTGCTATTCAAAATGATGGCGACTGTTTTATCAGAACTGACTTGCATACAATGCAGTTACGTCTAACATACGCAGAATTCAATGATATTTTATTGAAAGCGTTTGTTTTACATATATATATATATATATACGCACGGTAATACATCCCAAAAATGGGTAACCAGAACTTCAAAACTATAACTTCTTTAACAAACTTTGGATAGTTGAGTGGGAAAACGATTTTAGTGATGAGATGGCTTAATAATATTAAGCTGTGTAGTATAGGCCTGAAATAGCACTAATTTATTATATGTTATGCATATTATTTTTAAAGGTATTTTGTTATTAAGATGGTTTGGGCATATAGAGAGGATGGATGATAGAAAATTGGTAAAAGGGATCTATAGAGCTAGTGTGGATGGTAATGTTAGTAGAGGACGACCACGGAGAACACACTTGGACCAAATTGAGAGTGTGCTCAAAAAGGCTGGCGTCCGAAGTATGAAGAATAAAAGAGCATGTATGAAAAGATTGATGGATGTAAACGAAGCTAGAGAGGTTTGTCAGGATCGTACGAAGTGGCGATCAATAGTCTCTGTCTCTGCCTTCCCCAATGGGAACTAATGGCCTGAGTATATGTATGTATGTATGTATTTTGTTATAAAAATTTGTAGGCAACATTATATTACTTATTTTTGTGTCTCCGCGAGTTAAGTTAGAAACTTAGAAAAGAAAAGATATGTTTTGCGGTAGTGAATGTTATCAGCAACCCGTCTACCGCTAATCCGACATCCTATCGCCATTTTTCTAATGCTAACAATGATGGGTGTATGATTCTGAAAATCTGGCTAACTGTACGAAAGCGTTTTGAACTGGTTTCATCTTAGTAGATCGGAAGTTAAACGAATGGTATTACATGGAACCTGTTGCAACCTGAGTCACCTTTTACGATATGTACATTAGAAAATAGGCGGTAATATTTAATTGTTTATAATTTCTGGTCCTAAACAATTGACTCTACATATATCTTAAATTTATTTATTAGGGTCCTTTTCGTGCAAAACAGAGGCAAGCATAGAAAAATAAACTGTTTGGCAGAATTTATGGATACATACTTGCATTTATAGATACATACTTGCTGTGAAGTGTCGGCTTAGAATAGCACTACCCCACATCTTCCGGTGGATGTACGTAAGAGGCGACTAACAGTATTGAGGCTATTAAGGGATTTTTGGGCGATGCGGTTGGAGACCCATCACCAACAACCTTTATTTCACCATCTTTTCCCCACTCAACTTTTCAAAAGTGGCTGAGGAATTTATAATTCCTTAGCTCTGGCTACTCCTTCTAGGGATTTATAGTCGTAAGTATATGTATATATGTTATATATACATGACTGGGAACCCTTTCTTGTTTAGATGTTTGGCTAAGATGCTGATTCTGATGATACAGCAGCATGATGATATGATTGGTTGTCTTTCGGGTTGGAGAAATGTCCAAATCAATTTTTTATCTAATACAACTATCTGGCAGGAAACAGGGTAAAACTTCAATTATGGAATAGTTATTACCTGAATTAACATACACAAATGGCTATAAATCCCAAAAAGGGGTAACCAGAACTTCATAATTAGAAATCCCTTAGCCAGTTTTGGAAATTTAATGGACAATGGATTAAAAAATAAATAATGGTTGTTGTGTTAATAATGCTACAACTCTACCACCACATAGCCTAACAATCACTTACATACAGCCCCAATACCCTTAGCCACCTTCTACGATATCCAGAGGAAGAAACGGGTTACTGCTATTTTTAGCCGACACGACAAAGTATTACCTCTGTTTACTTCATTACTTACTTACTTATACTCACGCCCATTATTCCCATTGGGGTAGGCAGAGACTATCGATCGCCACTTAGTACGATCTTGACCAAACCTCTCTTGCTTCCCTTACATTCATTATTCTTCTCATACATGCTCTCTGTTTACTCTTTTAGATTATAATGAGCGAAGGCTCTGACATAGCCTATAGACTATAGCCTTCTCATTTTATGAAGTGGCCTTAATATTCAAATTTAACCGGCACTATCACTTAACACTTAACTAATCTTTATTACAAAAGTAAATGTGTCAATTGCATGCAACAGTTACATTTTTAAGAAATATCATTTTATTTCCCAATATATCTAGCGATTGATTTGATAAGTGATTTCAATAACTTCGCTGAGCTAATTTAAGAAAATACTATAAACATGACAAAGATCCGCTTAATGGTTAATGCCCAATTCTCACTGTCCTTGATGATTCAAACGGTTTAAAGAAAGCTCTACAAACTCTACATGTAAACACAACCTACTAATTTCAATAGTCAACAAAATTCTTACCTTCTTTATCCAAATTATGCTACCTTCTCACATCAATCACACAACTTAAACACTTAACACTAACTTTAGGCACATCTTAATTTATTAAATGTTAAATTAAAGGATTTTATGAACTCATAATTGATAGAGTATCGACTCTCCGCTCAGTCGCCAAGTTCTGTCAAAACTTGTAGCACCGGTATTTTAGTTCTTACGAAGTTCGTGTTGTTTTCATCACATGCTTGCCTTACTGCAGCTACGAGAGAGACAGAGACAGGTAACTTCTTGTCAGTTCCGTCTTCAGCGTGTCTAAGATCAAGCCTTTTTGCACAGGTAAAAGTAACGGGGTTTTTCTTAAGATGCGTGACATGAGACAAAGAATTTGAGGTCAGTAATGCCAGAAAGAGATGCTTGAATAACTGTAGGTCACGTCTTAGAGGGTGAACTGTCTAGGAGAATAGATGCAGTGACACGCAATGAGGTCATTGAGGTGTCAAACTTTTTAAGGTGAATTTTTATTTTCAACTAATAGCATTTATTGTTTTTAATTTCATTACAGTGTTTTCATAATGAACAGATTTGCCACTGAGCGCATTTTGTTAACTTCATGCTTTCCTTTCAATTTAAAACGTTGTTCTCATCTACGCTGAACCCGAACATTGAAAAATACCATATATAAATAAAATATGTAATAAAAAATAAATATAGGTACTTTATTGATATTTATTAAATTTCAGTGCTGCCATCTAGTAACAATAACAGTTACTAATAAAAACACCAAATATTCTATATGAATTTAGTACCCTGGTAGTACAAAAGATGGCGCTGCTGAAAATGGGCAATGTTTACTTATTTCTTTCAAAGCTGCTAGCTGAACAAAACCTTTAAGCTTATTTATCTTTTGTGAGCCATTTTGTAAACCTATACAACATCCACAGAAAGAAATGTGTTTGTGTTATTCTAAGCCAACACTATACATTCAGTCTTTTATTTCATACTTCGCATTATTCTTTACATTTCGATTCAGGACTTTTAAAATGACACTAATTTATTTCTGCCTGCGGGTGTCGTATGACAAAGATGCAGTTATAGACTCCCCAGTCAACTTCCAAAAGTAGCGGTGTTTTTAAATTCTGTAGCTCTGGCTTACCCTTTTGAGATGCACGTTAGTATAATATGCATGCTATTTAATCCAAATGTGTGAGTGACCATACTTCACTTCCATACATATACTTGATTTTTATAAACCTCACATAATTTTTCTCTTTTGCAATATTAAAGGGATAACGTTTTTCATATATGGTTCATTTATTAAGTGTGTTTGTTGACGTTGAGAAAAAACATCGTAAGGAAACCCTCACGATTGTTAAAGCCCCTAGCGGACTTTAATATACTAACTTAATGGGACAGCTATAAGACCTAGGATCCTAACCTATCAATCTATATATGCACGCCTAAATCCCTGAGGGGTAGGTAGAGAGTACCTCTATCCTACCGACGGCCTAACAACCCTAAAACCCTAAGTCCCTAGCCCTAACCATACAAGTTGAAATATATAAATATATAAATAAGTACGGGAATGTCTGTATACCGGGAGACCTAAGGTAACAGACGGAAGGTTGGTAGGATATAGGAAGTGGTACGATAATCACTGTCAGTTACACAGACTCATGCAACTGCGAAGGCTAAAGGTGTCTTGGCCACAGTGATGGAAGGGTAAGGAAGTGGTAGGTAAGTAATAGTCGGAGTCAAAGGTAGAAAGAGACTTTATTTACATTTTTCACACTATTTATATAAAATTATATGTTTGTATTGATCTATATGGATGATACATTTCTTTGTGTGCGTTTTCTGTTGTCAGCGTTTCGTCTAACCGGATGACAGTTAATTGCCCCAGATTTATATTGCTGATGTTCACACTTGAACATACTGGCGTCTCTCAGGAATGGGTGGTTATCCAGATAGGTGAACTTATGTCCTCATCTCGTACAGTTGATCCGTAAGTTGGGCAGGTCGGCGCTGTGGTGTCGAGTACGTATGCGGAGTGGTGGGGCGCCGGGATGAGCGGCGGCTGTTGTGCTCGCTGGGATGCGGCTCGTCCGTGGTGTTGTTGGTATGGGGTTGCTCGGGAGTTCTCCTCAGGGCCCATGTCCGCCTGGCTGCTACCATCGCTCGTAGTCTCCTCGTCATCGGTGGACAACAATAATATATTAGTAATATAATAACGATGCTGCCTACCATAGTTGAGCAACTAGTGACGTATGTTTGGGTAGCTATACTATTCCAAACTGTTTGATCTAGGTTTGTTTTCAATTTAATTTCTTCATTCTTCAAATTATTAAATATGTCTACGGAGTTGTCTAATACTTGTTCTTTTGAAATAAGTGTATGATAGTTAATTAATGATTTGTTAGTTAAGTTAAAATTAGAAAATTTACTAAATGAAGCTAAAACGTTTGTAGTTACTATCCGTTTAGCGGCCAATGTATTTGTCATTGTTTTAATGATGCAATTTTCTGAAATGTGTATTATTCCTACGTCATGGATTGATATCTCTTGTCTTTGACCATCACACACAATGGAGACTGTTTCTGGTTGTCTTGTCAAATATAACCAAGTGTTTGACATTTGGACTTGTTTCCAAATTATGTTATTTGAAATGTTAAATGTTCGAGTGGGGCAATCTGTAATATTTTGATCTTTTGTTATCATTCTAACAATGCAATTTTGATTTAATTGCATGTTCTTGACAGCCACCGGAAAACAAGTATAGTCGTTTTGTTTATGTAAACAGCGTTTGAATTCATCATGCGTAAGTTGAAAGTAGCGTTCATTGTTGTAATCTATTCCCACAAACATTTGAGGTATATCCATGTTCTCAAATAATCCATTGCTATGCTTCTTAGGTATTGGAGTAAGGTGTATTAATTCGTATTTTACTTTCTCTGCTATTGGATAATAAGCTAATACTCGTATATGAGTTTCGTTTTCTGATAATAGTGTGTCAATCAATTGAGATTGAATGATGTGTAAGTTTGACGGTAACTTGCTGTTTGCGTCCTGTATAATATCTTCAATATTCTTTGGGTTTATTACGCTGTATATTGTAGCTTTTGAGATGTAAATTTGTACAATTCCTGAATAATAGTCCATAGTTTCCATAATATAATTATGCGCCAGTTGATAAGCTTGAAGCACCTGTATTTGAATGGTATTACTGTTTATGGACTTAAACCATCTGTTATTGTCGTTTATATATGTCAGTACTAGGTTGAGTTTTGTTTGGAATCTTTCTAGTTTGCTCCTTATTCTTTCTTCTGTGCTGTTAACTGTTGAAATCGTAGAGATCATGAACTTTGTTTGATGATTTGCAGCATCTATTAATTTTTGTTGATTAGTTTGTAAAGTATCAATGTCTCTGTATACTTCGTCGTTAACACCAAATATTGACGTCATTATTTGTCCCATCAAACCTCTCTTCCTTCGTGTATGATTAATTTCAGTAAGGTATTCGTGAGTTTTTTCAAACTTCAAAACTTCTTCTTGTAAGTGGTCGTAATACTGAGTACAGTAAGTTTGACTTTCTATTGATTTGGCGTAGCCACATAAATGCATAAACTGATTTAGTACTTCCTTGGTTTTGTTAAAATTTTCCTCTAAATTACGTCTTTCATAATGTTGTTCTATTCTGAAGGTGCCTCTGTCCAACGTTGCGTTGCCCATTTGTTCAATATATAGTCCCGGATTCAAGTTTTTCATAGTGTATGTCGCTTCTGTAGATGTGAAAAATAATATTGTCATTGTCATGAATAACGTTAACAAATAGCTCGTTGCGCCTTTGGTTTTTGTATAGCAATGTTTGCTGGTATGCGTCACGGTCGTTGTTTTATTAGGCGTCTGACTTGTATCGGCCTCCAGATCTTCGTTCACTGGTAATGGTATGAGAGTATGTATTGCTCGTTTTTGGTCGGCTCCTTGCGGTCTTTGTAATGTAACCACCCTTGTGGCACCGTCACTACCTGGATGTATGTATTTAATCTTTGCTAAAGGCCACTTGCTAGGAGATACGTTTGAGTCTTTTATTAGTACGACTGTACCGATTTTTAAGTTTTCATTGTTTGTTTTCCATTTGTATCGTTGTTGTAATTGGTGTAGGTACTCCTTAGACCAGCTGTTCCAGAAATCCTTTTTCATTTTTTGCATGTGTCTCCAGCGATTAATAAGGTCTGTATTTGTGTCTGATATGGGGTCGGGAACTCCCACGGCTTCACGGCCTATTAAAAAATGGCTAGGCGTTAAAATCACGTTGTCATTTATATTTTCAGTTTGAATACATAGCGGTCTTGAATTCAAACATGCTTCAATTTGAGTCAAAAACGTTGAAAGCTCTTCGTATGTTAATGTGCTGTCTCCTATTACTCTTCTAAGATGATGCTTCATAGATTTCACCCCTGCTTCATTAATTCCGTTGAAATGTGGGGCTGATGGGGGGATGAAATTCCAGGTTATCCCGATGTCTGTCACTGTATTTTGAAACTGTGGCGATTGTGTTATTTCTAATATTTCTTTGTGGAGGTAATTTGCTGCTCCTACGAAGTTTGTACCATTGTCACTGTATATATGTGTTACTGGGCCTCTTCGTGCCATAAATCTTCTTAGGGCGGCGATGAAGGTTTCTGTAGATAAATCTCCCACAAGCTCTAAGTGTATTGCCTTTGTAGCGAGACATACAAACACTGCTATATAACCTTTGTATGATTTATGTCCTCTACCCTTCATTGCTCGTACTTGTATTGGACCGGCGTAATCGCACCCTGTATGAGTGAACGGAAACGATTGCCTTACTCGTGGTTTAGGCAATACTCCCATTTTCTGTTTGGCTGCCTCAGCTTTGTACCTAATGCACTTGACACATTTGTTGATATAATGTTTTACTTTACGTTTTCCGCCGAGTATCCAGTATCTTTGTCGTAAGTATGCTAGCGTCAGCTGATTGCCACCGTGCAATGTTTTGATATGTGAGTCGTGTATTATTGTTTTGGTTACGTAATGATCATATGGTAATACGGTCGGGTGCTTTTGTTCGTACGGAAGCTGTGAATTTTGTAATCTCCCGCCGACGCGTATGAGTCCAAATTCGTCTATAATCGGGTCTAAACTGGATAGTTTGTTTCCTTTTGGTAATTGTTGTCCCTTTTGAAGTAATTTGTATTCTTGTCGAAATGCGTCTTTTTGTACTTGTCGAATAATTTGTTTTCTTGTTTCGTCTATTTCCATGCATGTCAAGTTTTTTGTAGCTTTTTGTCGACGTAAAAATCTCAAACAATATGAGATAACTCGCACCATTTTTTGAAAGCTTGAAAATCTTTGAAATAGTTCATTTTGTTCTATTTTTATTGTAGTTTGATGGCAGTATTTAATTTCTTCTATCGGTTCTGGTATTGGACTTGTTGCTAAGTGTTCGTTTGTTTGCAGCCATTTTGGGCCATGCCACCATAACTCGTGATTTTTTAATTTACTAGGTTCAATTCCACGTGATATGACGTCAGCTGGGTTATCTACGGAACTAACATGATTCCATGTTGCGTTTGGTAATGTTTTTTGTATTTCTGACACTCTGTTAGCAACAAACGTCTTCCACTTGTCTGCTTCTCGTCTTATCCATCCCAACGTAATCATAGAGTCAGTGTAGCAATATGTTTTCGTGTTGTTACAGTTAAGTGCCTTATCAACTTTATTCATTAACTTTGTTAATAATAAAGCTGCACATAATTCAAGCCGAGGAAGTGTTATTTTATGTTTAATAGGTGCCACTTTTGTTTTGGCTTGTAGTATTGTTATTTGGTAGGTGTCATTCACTTTTATTCTACTGTAGATAACCGCTGCGTACGCTTTTTCTGACGCATCGCTGAAGCCGTGTAACTCTATTTGTGTCTCGTGGTAATGAATCCATCTGGGTATTTTAATATTTTCAATAGATTTTAATTGTTGTGTAATATTATTCCACTTCATTTTGATGTGTTCTGGCACTTCGTCATTCCAGTCTATTCCAAGGGTCCAAATCTCTTGCACTAGCATTTTCATTGCGATTGTTATTGGCTGTAGCCATCCGTGAGGATCAAATATTTTGGCAACTTCAGATAAAATAAATCGCTTTGTCGGTTGGTCGTTGTGGGTTATAGTGATCTTAAATTGAAAATTGTCTTCGTCTGGTGACCACATTACCCCTAACGATTTTCTTGTCTTTTCTAAAGGTAATTTAATCATGTCATTGTTGGAGTTTAATTCGGGAACGTTTTCTAATAATTTGTCACTATTTGAGGACCATTTTCTTAAGTTGAATCCTCCGGCCCGCATCATGTCGATTAATTGAGTTAATAATGTCTTTGTTTGTTCTAAATCGTTTCCTCCGGAAAGGACGTCATCCACAAAAAAGTCTTCCAACGTCGTTTTGCTTGCGATGGGATAATTCAGTTGTTCATCTTTAGCAAGCTGTTGTAGTGTTTTGATAGCTGCATACGGAGCACATGTTGTACCATACGTTAACGTGGTCAATGCGTATTCTTGTATATTTTCTTGAGGTGTCCATCTCCATACAATTTTCTGGAAAGTATAGTCTTCAGGGTGTATTTTTATGAACCGATACATCTTTTCTATGTCGGCCATAAAAACAAACTTGTGTTTGCGCCACCTTAATAAAATAGTGGCTAAGTCTTGCTGTAATCGTGGACCTTTGTGCAGATTGTCATTTAGGCTTATATTCGAGCTAGACTTGCTACTAGCGTCGAAAACACAACGTAATTTTGATGTTAAAGCATCTTCTCGAATTACTGGCTGATGCGGTATATAGTATTTTCCTTCGTAATAGTTTGTTTTGTTTACTTTTGTCATATGGCCCATTTCTAAATACTCTCTCATAAAGTCATTATACTGCTGTCGCAAATTAGAATTTTTTTCTAATTTTTTCTCGAGCTGTAGTAGTCTAGCGACAGCTTTTTGTCTTGTGTTTCCGTAATCCATACCGGGTTCTTTAAATAATAGTCTGACTGTATAAGTTCCGTCGGGGTTCCGTTGTGTCGTATCGTTATATAATTTTTCACATTGCTGATCGTCATTATTCATTTGGTAATCCTCTGTAACTTCTTCTAGTTCCCAAAACTTTGATATTTGCGTTTCGTTAATGCGAGTGATCAAACTCGTCATTTTAAGTCCATTGGAACATTCCGTAAATCCAAGTCCGCTTAATATCCATCCTAACTCCGTATTTTGAGCGATAACTCCGTTCTCTAGTTTTTGGAATCCTGGTAACAATAACTTGCTGTAGTCTTCGGCACCCAAAATAATGTCAATCGGGCCCCGTTTGTAAAACGTAGGGTCAGCTATGATTTTATTGTCTAACACTTGATTTTCAACCTGTTCTACGTCTTGCTTTGGTAATGGACCAGTTAGTTTTGGTAGCACAATTAATGATGTTTTCAAAGCGTATTGGCTCGGGAATCTTGGTTTGAGTGTGATGTCTATTTTGTGGTTTGATTTTTTAGGTTTCTCGTCGGCGATACCTTTAATTTCGGCTTTTATCTTCTGTCTTGGTATTCTTAACAGTTGAGCTACTTCTTCAGTGCATAACGAAACCTCGGAACCCTGGTCACATAATACACGCAATAACTGTGGTGTACCATCAAACGTTGTAGTATGCACTAAGGCTGTGGCCAGTAGCACGGTTTTCTGAGTATTGTTCTGGCGAGTCGATGTATTCGTGCTACCTCTCTGCACCTTATCTTCTGTTTGCTGAGATCTAAATGATGGCTTTGATGATCCTGGTTTACCTATATTCCCGTTGTTTTTATTGCCATAATTCTGCCCTTGTGACTTGGTAGACAAATAATCATTTAAAGGTCGATGCAAGAGTGTGTCATGCGCCTTATCGCAAATGTTACATTTATTGTACTTCTGGCTGACACATTGCTTTTTATTGTCGTGCATCAAACAAATATAACACATTTGTTTTTCGCGTACTATTTTTATGCGGTCATTGACGTTTAATGTTTGGAATGCAGTACAATAGTGTATATTATGTTCTTTACTACAATACCAACATAAACCTTTCTTGTCTGCCCATGTAGGTCTTTCTTGACCTCGTGGTGTAGTTGTAACAACTGGGCTCATAGTTAACTGTGATGGTTTACTTGATTCTAAACTTTTAAACCGTTTTTCCAAAAATTTCATCATTGTCGTAAATCTTTGTAGTTTGTTAGGTTCGTCTAATTGATCTTCGTATTTCATATTGGTTTCCGAGTCCCATTTTCGACTAATAATTCGGCATAATATTGGGTCCCAGGTCGAAATATCAACATTTTGATTCTTCAACGCCTCCAAACATTCATTTATACAGTCATGCATGTTGCGTAATAACCGTGCGTTTGCGGTTTGAATTTTCGGTAAGTCTAATAATTTGTCTATAAATGTCTGTGAAGTAAGGCGTTCGTCCATATATCTATTAGTCAATAGCGTGAGCGCGGCATTATAATTCACCTCGTTCACGGTTAAATGCTTGATCAGCTTCTCGGCCTCGCCGCGAACATGAGTTTTTAAGTATTGCATTTTTTCTGTAGATGAAATAGTGCAGTCGTCGTGAATTATCTTTTTAAATAAATCGTAAAATGAATTCCATGATTCATAGCTCCCAGTGAAATACGGTATGGTAATCCTGGGTAATTTTGTAGTCGTCTGAGTATTTTGTCTTGAGTTGTCATTGATTTTCTTTTGTAGTTTGTTTAATATTGAGTCGAATGCGTCCTGCGCGTCTTCAAAATAATTGTCAGTGAAATATACGTCGCTGAGTATACTTTCCTCCATGAGAAGGTACACGTGATTGTCGTCAATGTCTTGAAATTGTTTTTCAAGCGTCCGTACTAATGACTGTAACTGCCAAGCTGGTTTATTTTCCTCTATGGCAGCCAGTGCAGTTGATAGCTTCTTTTTAAGTTGGTTTAGTCGATATTTTTGTATGAACAATTTAGGTTTCATAGTATTATCTTCTGGCTGCGCCTTGCTGGATCCTGCACGGTGCGTCTTGTCTGAGATGCTACATAATTGGTCGGTTGAAGATGTCTGAATATTACTATCTTTATATAAGATATCTTCCTGTGCTGCCAAGTGGTCTTTGGCAGCGTCGTATACTTGTTTTATGTTCTCGTCGAAATAATGTAATGTTAAGTATCTGTGAGTCGACATTATTTCTTGATTTTGTAGTAATTTGTCGTTTTGTAGCGCTCGTTGGTATATGCTGTCTAGTAATGCTCTTCTATCTTTTATGTATTTATGTGTCTTCCTGATTTTTGAATCTTTTCTGATGTTGTCCCATATCCTTTGAAGTTCCGCGAAGTCATTTTCTTGGCTTTTGATAATATCGTTAATCTCTTTTACTTCCATTGCGTCTTCAGTCTTCGTTCTTCTTTCTTGACGTCCCTACTTGCCCTATTCTACGCCTAATGTCTATAGATACGTCAGTACTTATAGCTCTCCGCACCCTCTGATACAGTAAATGCGTTGCGACTTCTCAATCGACTGGTGGAACCCGCTTGTGGGAAGCCAGCGACCGATCCGTTACTTGTACGGGTACTTTCCAAGAGAACAATACGTACTATGTAGTTTTCCTAAGCGTCAGTCAGTCGGTTTTTATTATAACACAAGGGACAAGAGGGCCGCGGTCATTTACTGGTTCAAAATTTCTCGAAGGACCATGTTAAAGCCCCTAGCGGACTTTAATATACTAACTTAATGGGACAGCTATAAGACCTAGGATCCTAACCTATCAATCTATATATGCACGCCTAAATCCCTGAGGGGTAGGTAGAGAGTACCTCTATCCTACCGACGGCCTAACAACCCTAAAACCCTAAGTCCCTAGCCCTAACCATACAAGTTGAAATATATAAATATATAAATAAGTACGGGAATGTCTGTATACCGGGAGACCTAAGGTAACAGACGGAAGGTTGGTAGGATATAGGAAGTGGTACGATAATCACTGTCAGTTACACAGACTCATGCAACTGCGAAGGCTAAAGGTGTCTTGGCCACAGTGATGGAAGGGTAAGGAAGTGGTAGGTAAGTAATAGTCGGAGTCAAAGGTAGAAAGAGACTTTATTTACATTTTTCACACTATTTATATAAAATTATATGTTTGTATTGATCTATATGGATGATACATTTCTTTGTGTGCGTTTTCTGTTGTCAGCGTTTCGTCTAACCGGATGACAGTTAATTGCCCCAGATTTATATTGCTGATGTTCACACTTGAACACGATTGAGATTGCATACTTTGACAAATTGATAAATGATTAGTAAACTTCTTATAAAATACGATCACTGTGCTGACTCTAAATTACAACCTGATACAGATGGATCAATTATGACTGTCACCCATTTCCATTTTACGGGATAAATTCTACTCGTATACTACTACAGTTTTTGTTTGTAGTCATTTTCTCAAATTGTAGTTTTCGCATTGTGCAATAAAATAATTATGATCGTTATTATTTTTATATTAAAATGTGGTGGCCATGTTATGCCCATAGACACATGATATTTGTTCAAATGGGCTCTACTATAGGTTGACATAATATTATATTATAAGGACATTTATACACAGATCAAGCTAGCCCCAAACTAAGTAACACATGTATTATGTGATACCAACTTAACGATATATTTATTTTTATATAAATAATATTCAAGATTAAGAAACAATCATTTATGCTCTTTACATAAATGTTGCTCTCAGCGGGGATCGAACCCGCAACTTACCGAGCGAAAAGCTAATGACCATCCTCTCGGCCACGGACGTCGTAACACATATTGTAACAGAAATGATTGGTGAAAGAATGCATCGTTTTCCAACCACTTAATTAATAAAAAAGCACTAAACCCTTATATAACCTGCGTGATACCCATGACTAATATATAGGGGGCTGCAATTACTGCTAACAATTAGATTAAGAGAAAAACAGGACAGGAACATAATTTAAAATTTCCCATATAGGTAGGTTTAGACATTCAATAAAAACCGATTTGTTCTTAAAATACTTTATTTACAATCGCATTGTTTATTAGCAACGACGACAATATTTACAGGAATGAATAGGTGCTAGAAAATGGAAAACATAGTATCGGTGGGTCGAAGACAGAAATATTTAGAATATCATTCAATGTTATCCTTATTACGTAAATTGCTTTGGCTACTATGTCGTCTTATCTCTACATAAGGAAGTGATCGTCTATTTGCTGTCACTGAAACTATTTCTAACTTCCTTTTTCTATTATTTGTTGAGTTCTCTGAAAGCCAATTATTTATTTGTTTAGAGTTTTGGTTAACACTTCGATAATGGCCATTGATTTGCGGAACGTACGTTTGAACAGTGGTGGTTTCCTTCGATTCTTCAGTTGTTGTTGGTTCGGTGGTAGAAGGTGGTGTTTCAGTTTCTTCAACAGTTACCTCTTCAATTGAGGTTTCTGTTGTTGTTTCTAAATATTGTTTTAGTCTTACCACTAGTGGAGTGGTTGCATAAGTCCTCCCGTTGTCTTCTAAACTACCGGAATTTCTTCTAGTTGCTGCTATATGCTCAGCACTTGTTGAAGTCGGAACTTTATAATCATCAGGCACTTTGGCATCTTCTTGACTAAATTTAAATATTTCTGGCGCTGGAGTTTTCCAAGACTGATTATCATCTCGCGCGGGGGTTTTCCATGGTTTTAGTTCTTCAGTAGTTGGGGAACTATCCTCAATAAATGATGTTGTAGTCACTTGTGGATTAGGTGTTGTAGTAATTGGTTGGGTTCGTAATTCTATTGGTATAATTCCTGAGCTACCAAGATGGTAGTCTTCTACTTGCGTTGCGCATAATGGCGGACACGATGGTACCGGTACGTAAGGTCTTGTCGGAGTCGTGACAATGGGCTGCATGGTTGTGGTGGATGTAGTTGTTGTTGAAGTTGTAGTAGATGATTGTAACTCCTCCGTTTGCTCTGTTGACGATGCCATTTTCTTTGATGTTGGGTATAAATTAACGTGTAGTATTACTTTAGCTCCTGAGTTTTTATCAAACAAATTTTCTCTACTATGATTTTCAAAACCACTGTTACTCGTTTTACGTACAGGTAGGAGTCTAGGTCGTTTTTTATGGATCATGTAAGTTCTCCGATTTGGAGAGCTTATAGATTTCCTTCTCAATTGAAATTGAGGTCTTTTTGTCGTTATATATATTTTTTCAGCTGAGACGTCTTGTCTTTTATAGTAAAGACTTGGTGTCGGTGTGGAGACAGGAAACAGATTAAGTAGAACACTGAAAGACTTAGGTTTATCAGGTATAATTTTTTCGGCACTATTTATTTCGGCGGACCCATGCATCAAACCCAGTATTTTTTTCTCTGAACTGTTATCACTACATCGTATTCCGACACATTTTTGTCGAGATATAGGTCTAAACATAGGAATCTTACTACTCGGAGAGCCAACTAAACTTGGGGTTGGTACTGGAGAGAACTTGAAAGGACCATCAGCTAACAAATTCACATCACCCGGATTATCAGGCTTAAAATTGAAATAAGGATCCGATTGATGTTTTGGTTTAGCAATCGTCTGAATATGGCTAGAGCTTGACGAGAACTGATCTGGCTTTGCTGTGCTTTTGTCAGTGATACTGTTTTGCTCTACGGGTTCAACATAAACTCCCGAGAAAGCTATATGTGCTGATGGTGCAGAGTATAAATCTCCAAATTTTGCATTTATGGTTTTTTCCAAGTATTTGATAACTTGTTCTAAATTTTTCATTCGTTGTGCGTTTCGGTAACTGTCGACCCAGCTTCTTGAATTCAAGTTTTTGTGGAACGGCGCCGGCGTTGGACTGCGGTATTCAAATATAAATGGTCTCGGACTTGTTCTTCTTATTCCGTGAGTTCGGTAGGTGGTTATTGGGATTGGAGACGTAGTTGTTAGCTTCGGAATCAATAGTTTTTTACCTCGTTTACTTTGAGGAATTATCATTTCTATGACAGGATCGATGTAACTGTTCTCTTGCATTGCATTCACAAGAAGAGGCATCTGTTCAAAATAGTCCTGATCAAATCCTAAAAATCCTCTGTCCAATCTGTCTGCGATCGGAGTGTCATTTGTATTTGTATTGTTTGTAATTTTGGCGAATCTTCCAATATTTTGTACTATGTTTGTTCCTACTGCTATTGCGTATTCGTACACCAGCAGAATTACCTGAAATAGATAAAAATATAAGTTAAAAAAGGTCGCTGCGTAGTGTCGGCTTGGAAGAGGGGGCTAAGGGTACTGGGGTTTTCTTAGTGGTTTTTGGGCGATGTGGTTGGAACCTTGGTTATACAATCTAATCCACACACTATTTTGAAAAGTGGCGGAGGTTTTTTATTCCGAAGATCTGGCTACCCGTTCTAGATATTTATAGCCGTGCATGTATGTATGTAATCACGTATATAGTAACGGGCAATCGCCTTAATTTCGTTTCTTTATTATTTTGTAACTATGATCACCTGTCACTGGCTTTATAAAACAATTATATGTTCTGTACCATGTTCGTTGTATTCGTTGTTGGTGTTCAATAATTAAATAAATGTAAAGAAGTAGAAAAGCACTACCCCATTTCTTCCGGTGGGTTTACGTAAGAGGCGACTAACGGTATTGGGGATTTTAAGGGATTTTTGGGCGATGCGGTTGGAGACCCATCACCAACAACCTCTATTTTGCCATCTTTTCCCCACTCAACTTTCCAAAAGTGGCTGAGGAATTTCTAATTCCTTAGCTTTGGCTACCCCTTCTAGGGATTTATAGCCGTGAGTATATGTATATATGTATGTGTGTAAAGAAGGAATGGTAATATATGCTTTTTATCAACATGTAAATTAACAAGTTGTATAAAATTATGTAGCAATTTTTTAACATACATACATACATACATATACGCACGGCTATAATTCCCTAGAAGGGGTAGCCAGAGCCAAGGTATTATAAATTCCTCAGCCACTTTTGGAAGTTGAGTGGGGAAAAGGCGGTAAAATAAAGGTTTTTGGTGATGGGACTCCAACCGCATCGCCCAAAAATCCAATAAAAAGTCCCAATACCCTTTTATTTTTTTATTTTTTTTTATTTATTTATTCGTTGACCACCAACAGCAAACACAACAAACATGGCACAGAACATACAATTGTTTTACAAAGCCAATGACAGGTGATCACAATTACCGGTTCAAAACAAAAGAGGAACGCAATTAAGGCGGTTGCCCGCGAAAATACAACAAGTACATTAGAAAAATGTAAAATAATAATATTATAAATAACGTTTAAAAAATACAAGGAAAAAAAGAGAAAAAAAAATTAACAAAACCAAAAAAAAAGACCGTGAATGATGATACTATGATGATAATGAAAGAAAAGTATATAGGTGTGTGTGTGTGTGTGTGTGTGTGTGTGTTCGTGTATGTATGTATGTATGTTTTAATTATGCTTATACTGGTTAACTTTGACTCGTTTTAAATGTTTCTATAACATTCTTACGAAATTCAAATCTGTTTGAAAAAAAGGGTCCAAATCACTAAAGTTGTTGTTGAATTCGTACAAAATACGGCGGATGGGAGCATTTTGAGAGTAGTTTGTTCTTGAGCGTGGAATATGAAACAAAGATTTTTGTGTATGTCGGGTTCTGTAAGAAGGGGTGTTAATTCCGATTTGACATAAAATGTTGGGGCTATCTATGCGTTCATTCAACAAATCGTGTAAAACAGACATATCTGTAAGTAAGCGACGTTCATCAAGTTTGAGGACTTCGTGATATTTACACGATGATACGTAATCCTTGTTCCATACTCGAGCTCTGTAATTTAAATGTTTAATGAAAGTGCGCTGCACGGATTCAATTTTATGAGCATATTTTATATATTGGGGGAACCAGACGGAGGAAGCAAACTCGAGGATACTACGAACGTAGGCATTATAAACTGTCTTTATGCAGTTGATGTCAGTAAATGGTTCACAGACTCTCATGACAAATCCTAGATTTTTGTAAGCCCTATCTACTATTTTCTCAATATGGTGTTCAAATGTAAGTTTTGAGTCTAGAGTAACTCCCAAATCTCTCACCGTATAATCTCTAACAATGGGAGTATTATCAATATAGTATGTCGCACTGATTGGTGAAGAACTACGTGTAAAAGATATAATCGTACATTTAGATGCATTTACATTGATCCTTTAGTCGCCTTTTACGACACCCGTGGGTAGAAAGGGGTAGCGACATTCTAAGCCGGCACTACACGGCAAACGGCTTATGACAATTTTTTAAGTGGTCTTAAAGGAAGATATTCAAAATAAGCCATCATGGCGCATGAATTATTTTCTTTATTGCACACTATTGTTCTCTATTTGGATTTGAGTTTCCGGCGTTGAGGGGCTTTCCTCGAAGCGAAAGAAGAACGTTTTGATCGTCTCTCACTGGATTTTTCACTCATCCCTGACTTGGGCCTGCTCTCTAAAATCTTTTCGAAAGGTGTCCAGGTCGTCCCGCCATCCTTCTTGGTCTGCGTCTGCGCCGGCGGCCGTTGCTGGGAACCCATTGGGTGACATTCTAGCCTACCTATCCGGCGGCATACGGCAGACATGCCCCGCCCAGTTCCACTTTAGTTTGGCTGTCTTAGCGCCCACGTCGGCTATTTGAGTTTTGGAGCGCAGGTCGGTGTTGCTTCACACCCAAATTACAGCGCTCCATCGCTGTCTGGCAAACATTGAGTTTTGTCTTCCGAGACTCAGTCAGAGACCATGTCTGTGCACCGTAAGTTGGGACAGGCAGCATACACATTTCAATGAGTTTACGCTTCAGGGACAAAGGTAAGTCGCCCTTCATTAGCGACTTAATTTTTAACTAACACCAGAAATTAGCTTTGTAGATTTAGGCGAATTTACCTAATTATAATTCAAAAACCGTCTGGAAGACATTGTTTTTAGCGATAAGACCGCCCATTGTGTATTATTTTAAAATCGTTTTGTTTGACAATATTTATGTTCTAAGATGTACATTAAATAGCTTTCTTATCTATTCAACAATACCCATTGAATAAGGTTGGAGATAAAGCAACTTTAAGGTCGTGAAAATACACTTTTTAAGTTTGGAATACCAAATATCTCGACTCAAATAAATTAAAATTTCTCCAGATGGTTATAAAAATCTTTGTTTTATTTGTTTCGGAATATTTACAAATATGCAACACACGTGTAATTTGTTATTGAAGGTTATGTAATACTCACGCTAATTATTTCTTAAATTTCTACCTAAATATATTGATTTGTTGTCAGGGCTCCATAAATATTGAGTTAAAACAGATAAAAAATAAATCAAGTGAAATATTTGTTAAAGTTGCGAAAGAGATAAACAGAAACGATTTAAAAACGTGACGTGATAGCTCAGTGGGCAGAACACCGCTTAAATAGTGCAGACGACTAGTGTTTTAGGGGTCGGCCTACACTAATTTGTCTTTTGTATTTATTGCAAGTGGTTTCGAGCCGAGGACATATTATTTTTATACATACATACATACATATACTCACGGCTATAAATCCCTAGAAGGGGTAGCCAGAGCTAAGGAATTATAAAATTCCTCAGCCACTTTTGGAAGTTGAGTGGGGAAAAGATGGTAGAGTAAAGGGTTTTGGTGATGGGTCTCCAACCGCATCGCCCAAAAATCCAATAAAAAGCCCCAATACCCTTAGTCGCCTCTTACGACACCCGTGGGTAGAAAGGGGTAGCGAAATTCCAAGCCGGCACTACACGGCACTGGCACTATTATTTTTATACAATAACATCAATTGACTATATACAAATCCATTAGTGATTAATTGGTTTCTACTACTTCCTGAACAGAAGGAAATAATTTACTGGCAAACCGCAACTAAGAGCGTTATGCATCGCGCAGACAATTTCTAATATACTGAAAAACATAGATGGCGGCGCAATATTTGCATAACTTGAACGCACCAGGAGCCCTAGCACGAGCGTTATTTTATCGTCACGATATCGGTTAGAATGAGATGACAGTGTACGATACTATGTAAGTGTGAAAGAGATGTCTGTTTTTTACGCGTGATATCTAGTTAAAAGGTGTCTCATGCTGGCCTACTGTATGAGATGCTCTCGCTGGTTTGTTTGTCACGGTTTCGTTGTGAACATCGATGTGCCACTGATGCATCATATTTCACGATTCCGATTACATCGTAAACTACTTTTATCAGCACTCTTGATGTGTTCACTCGTATGTGACTGATTCATGTATATTTTTTGACGTTCATTTTCATACTTGGCAGAGACAGTGTGTATGTAAAATGATTTGTTGAGTTCTTTGTATTAATTGGCATTTTATGTAATGGTTTGCAAGTATTTGATTTCTAATTTCACATTTTTTACTAGTTCCTTATAAATTTTAATAATTTTAATAACGATAGATAGATAGATAAGTCTTTATGAACAAAGCTGTATTTCTTTTAATAAATGTATTTTTACTTTGCTTTATTGAGTTAGATTTCCTCGTGACGACGACGTGATAGCTCAATGGGTAGAACACCGGTTAACGTACAAGCGACTAGTGTTCAAATCCCGGGTCGGGCCTGCACCAATTTGTCTTTTATAAAGACATTTGTGTGGTTAATTTATCAGGGTTGTTAACGGTGAGGGAAAACATCGTGAGGAAACCCACATGGCTGAGTTGTACTTAGTCATGTGACCGTGTATTCGTACAAAACGGCGATAGGCCTGCCCCCTATCACGTAAGTACACTCTCCATGCAAAACGAGGGTACTCTGAACGCCAGGTGATAATGTCACGTGATGTCCAGAAGTATTGGTACCTCTGCCAACCCCTTCGGGGATATTCGGCGTGAACGTTTATGTTATGTTATGTTCCTCTGAAGCACGTTTGCTGCCATCTACTCTCTTAATAAATGCCTTTTTACGTCTCCACATTTTGCAGATAGAGAAGAAAACTCTTACTATAACAATCTTATAACTCCTATAGATCTGCGTATAACGTCTCCAAATAGTGGTAAAGGTCGCAATGTCATTACCGATTTCCTTATCAGAGTTTACTTTTTACAAAAAAAGAAAAACTTAATTAAACAAATGCAGGTAAAAAAAAATGATAAACATGGTTCACCATTTTTTATCTCTCTATGTACCCAAAATATAGAGGATACACACCAACACATACTCACGGCTACAAATCCCAAGACAGGGTAATCAGAGCTATGGAACACGGCATTCCTCAGCCACTTTTGAAAAGTTGTGAGGGGAAAAGAAAGTAAAGTAAATGCTTTTGGTATGGATAACCTTAGCCACCTCTTACTAACACTCACGGGGAGAAATGCTATCCTATGGATGGATAAAAAAATAATATGGGGAAAGAGACATGTAACTAATGTGGATGTTAATGTCAGTAGAGGGTGACCACGGAAGACAAAATGGCGTGACTATATGCATATATATGTGTCTGACCCATGGAATAAGTGATAATATCAATAACCTGTAGTGTAGGTATAGTTAGTATATAAGAAAAACAAAGAAATAAGAGACGGGACACGTGTATACCATATAAGGTTTATTATAATGGTAATAAGAGCATAGAAATATGAGCATCAAATATTTGACCTTTTATGGACAATGTATTTATTAATAAGACACCTTAAATTGATCCGTAACATAAACATTGTAAAACAATATTCATTTATTATTTTAATGTTGGTCATACAACCCACTATAAAAAGGGTACATTTATCCAAATATATTCATTATTTAATCTGCACTTAGGCCTTTCATTTCGAACCGCTATCCACAACATCGCAACCCCTTTTAAAAAAATATTATTATTCGTATTATTTTATTGTAGGACAGCTTCTGCTTTAGTTAATATTTACTTATTTCCAATGACACATACTGTTTCTGTTCCGCCACAATAATAACATATCATACTACCTATTGCTTTATTAATCAGTCTTTTTTGCCAAATTATAAGTTAATTGTTTGATTGCGAACATTACGCGAGCAAAACTGTTCATGTATCGGCACGAGTATATAATCGATGTAATTGTTATTGAATAAATAAAGTGGTTAATAGATTGGTCGTAAAAGTGCAATGACAGAGCATTGTGTTACAATGGCATGTTAACGTTCGTGCAAATTAGATGAGGCTAAAAAACGACTTTGCTATCGGCAATAAATCAGACGTAATATTACACCGCGCTTATATTTATATACTGGCTAATTGAAAATATGTTACCATTACATATTTTATGTTTTCATAATTGAGTAAACGTTACAATGTCTCTAAAAATAATTCATTTATTTCTTTTAAAAAAGTTATGTAATAACAAACTGTAGTCAATATGATAGTATGGTTACCAGAACTTATACAAGTAAAACGAGAAAATGTGCAAAGTGAAGCCTAAAAAATTTTACAGATGCATAAGTGGCCCACGGAAAGAGATTCACTTATTTTATAACCATAGGTATATATATACATACATACATACATACACTCACGGCTATAGATCCCTAGAAGGGGTAGCCAGAGCTAAGGAATTAAAAATTCCTCTGCCACTTTTGGAAATTATAGTGGGGAAAAGATGGTAAAATAAAGGTTGTTGGTGATGGGTCTCCAACCGCATTGCTCAAAAATCCTTTAAAAGCCCCAATACCGTTAGTCATCTCTTAGTATATTAACTATTTATTTATTTATTTACATAACATAACCATTACAGGCATAGTCGCCCAATGCGATTATATTAAACTTAAATATCTACTACAAAATACCTGTCACATATATTAACATTATTATAATTAAACCTAATAAGTATGAAATATACTATATACTTCCGGTGGGTGTACGTAAGAGGCGACTAACGGTATTGGGGCTTTTAAAGAATTTTTGAGCGATGCGGTTGGAGACCCAACCGCGACAACCTTTATTATACCATCTTTTCCCCACTAAAATTTCCAACTACTCTCAAACTACTAACTTCTACTAACTCTCTAATTGATATTCTAAATAACTTATTGGGCTGATAGTGTCGTACGTTGATGAGGAAACATCTCATGATAAACGAAGTGTTAAATCGCCGCTTCCAACAATAGTGCGGCGAATTCAAACATGTCATTATTTGAGCTTGCTCTCTCTTCTGCGTTATAATGTTTACACTTGGGGAGTTTCCTACGAGCGCAATTAGGTAATAAAAGGTTATTTTGAATGTTAACGGTGTTTATAAAGATTAAACAAGACTTTGAGCTTTGAAAAGAGTGTTACTGAAATGCAACCATCAACCCAATATCGCCTATATTTCCTAATCTGAGATCCCATTATGTGCCAAATTCAAAAAATTAAAACAATAAGGTAAATACCCTTTTTTATTTCGACGATTATCTATGTCGTTTTTAATAAATCCCAAAATAACGATAATTTTGAATTCAGAGACACCTTTTTTATAACTCACAAACAGCTGAACCTTTCTGGTTAAAATTGGTAGAGACGAGCTTAGAACTAGTAGACTGGCATTAATTACTTTTTAACCTGTAAATTATATCTCAACAAATGGTAACCCACGATCATAAGAATAAACTCATGCTTATATACAAAGATATAACACTAGCCATGCGAACATAAGAACATCAAATATATCAATCACGATATTACCACCTATGCGGTAATAGAGGCAAAACAATTGTAATTAAGATCATTGTTAAAGTACAAGTTTATTCAAATCAAATTAATTATTAATATTGATAATTTAGCTAAAATTGATGATTTATTTGCAAACCACTTGTACGTGTACTTCCGCAATGACTAAAACGAATCACAAGCCGTAAAATGGATAGTTCGGAGCAAACATATGCCTTGGCTAGTTATACATAACATACATACATCTACTCACGGCTATAAACCCCAGGAAGGGGTAGCCAGAGCTTTAGAGATAGAAACTCCTCAGCCACATTTAGAAGTTGATGGGGGACAAGATGGTAGAAGTAAAGTATCGTTGGTGATTTATCTCCAAACGCATCGTCCATAAACCACTTAAAAAGCCCCATACCCTTAGTCGCCTGTCACGACACCCGTGGGTAGAAAGGGGTAGTTACATTCTAAGCGGGCACTTCACGACACATATACATAACTTTAGATAAAATCTAAATTAACTAAAAAATCCTCCCACATGTTTCTCAACGCAGCAAGAAATGAAACGTGAAATTGAAGTTTAATTCATACTGATTACAGTCACGAGCGATGCATTTGCAGTGACATTTTCCAATTCGAGATAAAAGTGTTGCATGTTTCCGTTCCGCGCTCAACGCATGTGCGATGATACAGTAACACCCATCGTGGTTGCTCAAGCGGGACAAGGGTACAGATTTCACTTGGAAAAAACATAGAAGAGTCTATTCAAACAATATGGATATGGAAGGTATTGTAGTATATGAAGACCTCCGAGGACACATTTGGGACAAATCGAGAGTGTGCTCAAAAAGCAGCCGTCTGAAGTATTAAGAATAAAAAAAACTGTGTTTTTGCTATAAAGCCTTTGACTATGAACACTATAGACAGAGCGATGTTACGTCATCGATTTTAAAAAGAGAAGCCCTTATTAAATTTAAGTTCTTATATGTTAAAAAGAGACACAAATCTTTATTGTCATCTCTATCGCGTAACCCGTTTTGTTGATGTCACACTTTTAAATTGTGACAAACAAAGCGTCGACTTGTGAGCGATTTTGGTTTTCTTTTGATTTTGAGAAAGATTTTATTCATTTGTATATTGTTATTGTGACAAAAGAGACTCCATTAATTAAGTTATTATTTAGTGAGGTATGGTTGGGTGTAGCGTGCTTGGCTGCGGAAGCCACAGCGAAAAACACATCAAAGGATTGACTTTCCACAAGTGAGTGAGTTTTTTAATGTTTTTCTACAGATAAATACATAATAAATACATTGCGCGATCAGAAAAAAAGTGATTCAAATGTTAATTACGTTGAACTAGATTACTAGCATTTTCTTTAGTTATTTTGAGCAATTTTTTAAAAGTATAACCTAAAAATATGCAGTATCTCAGTGTTGCCATAATTCACGTTTTCATCCTACCCTGTCGTTAGGGTAAAATTTTCAAAATAGTAAACTGATGTTAATGAGTGAGTATATTATGAATTTCGTCGCGCTATAGCGACGCTGAAGGATTTCCAATTGTTATCTACGGAATTAGTAAGTAATAAATTTGTTATATTTATTTAATTTCTTCGTATTCATTACAGTTTTCCTAAAGACCCGAATCTACGAGAAAAATGGATTGCGGCCACTGGAAGATGCAATTGGAAACCAACCAAAGTTTTGAGGCATACTATAAAATTGAAAGGCACCTCGTTTTTGTCCAAAGACTAAGCTTTGGCTCAAATGGTCGCAGTTGTTTTGAAAAAGAATTTAGGTAAAAGAATATTTTCGACATTAAACGACCACATCAGAGAGCAAAATCCGTTCGAAAACCACCTTGTGCTGTTAATAAAGGCTATAGCTTTAAAATACTTAGATGTACGAATACATCATCTTTTGAAAAATGTGACTGAAATAGACGAATGAATTCGAAATTTTCACACGAAACTGATTTTGTTTAAAGGTCAATAGTAAATAATGCAATAAAACTCATGTAAAAAATAGTGCTGTCTTTTATTTTTCAAAATACAAACATAGACCCCACTATACCCTTGATGACCCGTATAATATTTACATAACTTGCACTTATGGAACAGCTGTTTTTTTGTCCAGTAACAAAGTTAGTCCCGTACAAAAATTTATTCGTAATCATGGGAAGATTCATCCCTGATAGTTAGTACAATGCTTTAGATTTCACGGTGTATTAAACATCAGTATAAATGGTAAAATTAAACAAAAAAGATTCTATAATACTAGGAGCAAGTATGTATAATTATATGA
The DNA here is from genome assembly GCA_963576735.1 of Bedellia somnulentella. Classification (NCBI taxonomy): domain Eukaryota; kingdom Metazoa; phylum Arthropoda; class Insecta; order Lepidoptera; family Bedelliidae; genus Bedellia; species Bedellia somnulentella. The sequence continues at coordinate 266,284 of OY755176.1, forward strand.
TTGCAGGAAATAATATAGTAAACAGTAAACCTTTAATTAAACAATAAATTGACGTAATCAATTTTAAATTAAAAAGTAGCTTTTGGAATGGTGATTATAGTATTTTTGGGGTAATTGTTTTCTAGTGATCTCATCGCAACATTACAGGGAAAAATATTGCTATCTAAAAGAGGTACTCTCCCGTTGCATTATGACTCTGTCTATAGTGTTCATAGTCAAAGTATAAAGCATTTATAAACGCTGATTATGATCTAGTTTGTGTTACCATAGCGCACATACTGGCTATTTGCCAGCGAAATTGTTATGACATGTCTATCAAATTATTTAATACCATTAGTGACGACATGAAAAAGCCATTCAATAAATTTAAATCTGTTTTATTTAATTATTTAATTGATAATTGTATATACTCGTACTCCGTCAAAGACATAGCAAACTGTAAAATTTTAATGTGCTCTTATTAATTATCGCTACTTTTGATATCTAAACAATTTAATATTTACACGCCGCCGCAAGGCAGAACAGGATGAACTATTGTAAAAAAACGTACCACCGTACTTTTGTTTCTAGTAAATAAACGATTTTTATTTATTCGTTTTTTTTGTCTTGCACGTTTTTTTATTAATTTTTAATTTTCGCAAATTTTTACTTTCTTTTTAATTTTACTTTCATTTTTGTAGGTGTTTTAATATGTTGTATATTATTGTTATTATAACGTAAAGAAAGCTTTCATTGATCGATCTATTTATGGAAAGAGTAATTGATTTAATCGAAGCTAGAAAGCTTTGCCAGGATCGTAAGAAGTCGCGATCGATATTTGCCACCACTGCGCAAACATAAGCATATAGATAACGGATATTGGTAGTGTTGATTGCAATTCCTGCTAATGGCATTATCGAGCCTAATTTTTGAATCTATCTCTAATATATAAGAAGCAATCTCTATTAAAGCTATTTGTGGAACCATATACATGCGTCCCAAAAATTTAAAGCCTGATTTGGCTTGGAATAGCACTACCCCGTTTCTACCGATGGGTGTACGTAAGAGGCGACTGACAATTTTGGGTCTTTTAAGGGATTTTTGGGCGTTGCGGTTGGAGACCCATCACCAAATACCTTTATTTTTACCATCTTTTCCCCACTCAACTTCCAAAAGTGGTTGAGGAATTTATAATTCCTTAACTCTGGTTACCCCTTCTAGGGAAATATAGCCGTGAGTATATGTATGTATGTATGTAATTGAAATTTCCGCCACCACTATTGGCACTTTTGTAAATGGATGATTGGTGATAGGCTTCCCGCCAAATCCCCCAAAAATAATTTTATAATCCCTATATTAAGATCTAATTTCAGACTCGTCTACGATACCTACAGAATAAATTGTTTTGTGATTTTCTAACTTTACACAGCTTTTGGGAATAAATTTACAAGATTAGAATGTTTTTGTTTATGAAAACCTCAAGTGAGAATTATAACTAACGCTTACACTGCTCAAAAAGTGTAAAAGAAACAAAGGAATGAAGAATTTTGCACTAGTAGCCATTTGACATTATAGCTAAATTGCCAGAGCGACGGGGACGTATACCCGAGGTCGCGGGTTCGATCCCCGCTAGTGTCGAAATTTTTCTTTCCTTTATTTATCTTTTATTTATTAGTAAATTTATCAGTATTATCCACGCTGCGATCACGGAGGACACACCTGGACCAAATAGAGAGTGTGATCAAAAAGGCAGGCGTCCAAAGTACGACACAAAAGAGCATGTATAAAAAGGTTGATGGATGTAAACAAAGCTACGAGAGGTTGGCCAGAATCGTACAAAGTGGCGATCAATAGTCTCTGCCTACCTCAATGGAAAATAATGTCGCGGTATGTGTGTCATGCTACTGACAATTCGGTATGCAAAGTTTAACTAAAGTGATGCTGATTACAAAACCATTTAGAGATATTATGGTTATAAACAATATTTTCTTGAAATTATATCAATTGAAGCTAAGATGAATGTTATTTTATCAAAAAACTGTAACAGTGTTTGACCTTCAATGTTGTTTCAAAGCCATACGGTTTTGCAGTTTATTAATAAAATATCGAAAATCATAGGTTTGTTTAGTATAATATCGTAATAATTTCATTTGACATCACAAATTCGTGATATGTTTTGAAATCAGCAACATTTTTATAAAACATTTCGCTTCATTTGCATGTCGCTACGTGATTTTATCGATCGATGACATCATTAAGTACAAAAGTTGAACAATCTTTAAAAAATCATATCTATACAATTACTCATTTTAAATGGAAAATATTCAAATTAGTCTTTTATTTTCGTGTTTACTGTCGAACAAAAATATTTAATAAATACGAAAAAAAAACTTTGCATACCGAATTACAAGAACAAGCAAGCCATTTTCCAGCTTAAAACCAACATAGATAATAAAATATGTATATATTATGATGTTGATGTAATATAACAATATTTCTAGACTCTAGACCAATTAATTCACTTGGTCAACTTGGTTTTAACATATATAGTGCCGAAAACATGAAAAACCCTGGATAAATGCATTACTTTATTTTGTAAGTGGTAAACAGAAAATATATAAACTTAAACATTGTTATTGTACTAATCACGTATTTTGTCGTGACTATTAAAAGCTCTGTCCATGGAAAGTAGAGAAAGATTTTTTTATTATTATCTGCTATTATCATTTCAATCGTCACATAGAAAGTTCATTTAAATATTTATATCTATGATTTTTAAGAAGACTCTGAAATTATTAGTATAATCGGGGCGGGATAAAGGTATTGCCTTTGTTGCATTTAAAAAATGATCTTTAACCTATCTTAAACTACTTGTATTCAGAAACTGATATTATTTTGACTCCTTACTTTAAAAACCATGTAACCAAATGTTATAAATATTGTTAATCCCTCAGTAGCACTACTTTTACATCACTATAGAATAAATAGTGCATTAAATGACCGTCTCATGATATAATTATAGTTATTTTATGAGTAAAAACCTTTTACTAAGTAAGTAAGTAAGAAATCCTACAATACAGATGATGTTGAACTAATATACCGGAGAAAAGATACAAACTAACTTAATGAACGTTTTAAAACTAGCTCTAACAATAAAATAACCAATTAAAACACAAATGGGCATTTAAGTGCAGAAAACTGCGTATATCTTTACTACAGTTCTGTTAATTAAGTAGTTAATCGTGCAATACTTTTGAATACGTCGGCTCTTTACTAGCAGCCTTGTTTGTTTTACGTGTGAGGTCTGTCAGCGACGTGTCTGCATATATTTGTGAATATGACTTTATGAGTATTAAAATTTCAAATGCTTGGATATTTTTATTTGGTGAACTAAGCTGTTGGCTTAGTTGTTCACTTAGTTGCTAAACATTATTTGATTTTTAGTGGTAACGTTTTTGATGCCGTTTTGAATCTATATCACTGAAGAAAGATAAAAGGTAAAAACTTTTAACTTACTCAAAAATGGTTTTAGATATTTTTAGGTACTCATTGCTTTTACTCACATTTAGCCTTTAACGTTTTGATTGATAAAACTTCTTTTCAGTATTATTTGTATTTAATAGAAAACTCACATGATCTGTCTGATGTAACTAACTTTAATTAAGCTTGTTTTATAAAACGTTTACTCACAATAACAACAGCAACAGTGATGATCGTCGATATGACGGCGCATGCGCACCCTTGCCGGATCTGTCTCCTTTTTGACAGTTTGAGGAACTCCTCAGTCCGGGCGTCGATGGTCCGGTACAATCCAAACTGGCTGAGTTTGGAACTCGAACTGGTGGACACCGACTCACGAGGCATTGTGACTCACTTGCACATTTTTCAGAGAAAAACTAGTCACGTTAGTCGCGTGCCGCAAGGAGGTCGCTCGCACGTCCAACCTGCGCGCTGTGTCGGGGGCGACGCGCGCGGCCGCCACTACGAGCTATTCGGTTTTCTTTCATGAGTTCGCGCTAGGGATGGGGCGCCGCTTTTTTTTATCTCTTTTTTTATTTTATTTATTATGTGCGTTGTCTTTGAAAAAACTATATTCTATTTGCATGCCTTTAAAATTAACAAGTGAAAAGTTTAAGGAAATTTAATCTCTGTTCCTTTTCTTCTACTTTTTACTGATATTAGAATCTTTTTTTAGATTTTTTTTTGCTTTTATACCAAAAAACGAGTATAAAATGGGAACCTTCTGACACCATGCCTATGGCCAGGGCAGGTCTGTTACCCCTACATTAAACACTAAAGAATAGAATAAAATAAATATTTGATCGGCGACCATACAACAAACGTGATTTGAAACATCCACAGAATAAAGTTTCGAGTAGTTTCTTGAATATTATTAGTAGTACTTATTTTTCAAAAGTAATTTCAATATAATTGGTATATCTACATTCTTTATATGAATATTTGTAACTCTACCCCTAAACTACAAATTTGCATACATCAATATCGACAAAAACTCGTTCCCATCCCTACATAGTGTTGGGCATTGGACCGTAGAGCAGTATCTCCGTCCGCCGCCGCGCCGCCGCTGCCGTCGAGCCGTATGCAGCCAGCGACAGGTGAAACTTATTATATCAAGCGGAATGCTCACAACATATTATTAAATCTTCAGACAGAGAAAAATAAGTTGACTGTAAAACTGATACGGCTACGCCTATATTTCGTTTATTGACTTTTTCTGTAGCTCTGCAAAATTGATCTTGTTTTAAGTCGATCGTTGGTGATTGTCATATAATAGTGATGGGTTCTTAGTCTCGAATTATTATATGGTTTAGATTCTAGGGTTTAGGAGATCAATGGCAAAGATCAGAACTCATAAATTCGCCAGTTCTTGGCATTTGCTCTGATTATGACAGGACTATTGTTGGCTTATTGTGAATGAAGGCAACGTTAGTCGTTATAAGGATAATTTGGGAGGTATTTGTTCCGTAGTGAATAACTATGTGGACTAATTACGGCGATGGCGCTATAGGTGAAAGTAGGTAAGCAAATTTATGCTATGCAGTATTACACTTTTCTCACACAAAAATATCCCTTCACGGATCAATTTTAAATTAAAGGTGGTGATGGGTTTCCAGCCTCATCGCCCAACAATCACATAGAAAGCCACAATAATCTAGCTAATGGGTTAATACTATTCTAAGCCAACACTACATATCACATCATTTCATTAATGCATCTGTATTATCAGTATCATCTATACTACAGTTTCTAAAATATAACATTGAATTAACTAACACAAAAACTAGGAATGTATAATGTAATTAGAAAATAAAATATTTGAGAAATAATCGTATTAGGCCATGTCTGTAAAGATTATTTCTATGTAAATAAATAAATAAATAAACATTACATTCCTGGAAGTAGACTTAGAATACCTATACCACATCTCTACCTGTTGGTGTCGCACAGGCAATACATGGGGAAGTGTAACCATACTTTATTTAACATCTCCTTAAATTAATAGATAAGCTAGCTTTTTGAGAAAACGTGGCCGTGACTATTATCAGATATTTACGATATTTTATTTCAATAATAGGGTTGTTGTGACCTAATTTAACCCATGGGTGACGTAAAAGGCGAATTCAGATTTTCGAACTTTTTCAATAATAGTGAGCGATTCTTCCCACTCAACAACCAAAATTTCCTTAAAAATTTGTTAACTCTTACGCTCTGGCTATCCCTTTTGGGAATTACAATCGTGAATATATATATATATATGTATGTATGTGAGTAACTCAAATATGAGCAGAGTGAAATCTAGCGTCGCGAAATGAGTTATAAAATGTAAATAGTGATTAAAAGTTCGATATTTATGTCCATCATAAACGCAGCGGCGGCAGTCAGCAGTAACACCTCGGTGGGCTGATGATTTAGCGCTTGTGTGACAGGAAACTAATTGAGTGGAAATATCATTTCTACGTTGTTTTATTAAAAATGGGGTAAACATTTAAATAAAAGCTCGATCAACCTCTAGTGAAAAAATAATTGATGGACTTATAAGGTAGCATGGGATAGGATTGAAATGTAAGTAAGCTTGATATTTAGCATAAAAACTTTCCTGACCATCTTTGTCTTCTTGGCTCATGTCTCAACAAAACTACAATTAAAACTCTGATTTTTTTATCTACCAGTACATCCAGTAGAGTTTATAATATGTCGTATAAGTACAAAAGTATAGTTCTAGATATTTTATTCATATCGACTTAAAATGTATTGCCTTACGGAGAAACATTTGCACACATGACCTACATTATAGTAAGCTCGGCAACCAATTATTTTAACAAAATTCAATAGAATAATACTTTGCAAACTTATATAACTACCGATTCGGACCATAAATTAAGGTCGATTCAGTGATGAGCTGTCTATTGAGATGGTGATATAACAGACGATACCAGTCTCGATTACCGAGAACCGGCGAGTAATCTTCACTAATTACAAACACTCTTATCTGACGCGATCTACGCCCGCGGAGAATGTACTTATCTTCTTGTACGGAATCACATTCAAGGGAAATTTGATGCATTCATTATCATAACATGGTTTTTCTCGTAGATTCATCTGTAACTTTTAATAGTGCCACTTTCCTTTCTAGGCGAATCTTTATTTATTTATTTATTTTTCCACATTAACAATACCATTACAGCAAGCCTAATTCGATATTGTAGTTTTAATCTTTACATTCCATTAATTAATAAAAACTAATTAACTAACAAAAAAATACAATTAGGTTACATTAAAACTTATAACTTATTTATAACATTTATAAATTAATTTACATTAAATATAATCAATTTACATTAAATATAATCAATTAACATTAAATATAATCAATTAACATTAATATAATTAATTAACATTAAATAAAAATAAAACTTCATTAAGGAACAACAAATTCAATAGGCACAGTTATCATTTAAACTCATAACTTACTATATAAAGGGCACATTTTGTGAATTCACCGAGGGTGCAAGCAAATAGGTCTGAATCTGGAGAGCTATTTGAATTAGTTATTTTGGATATCAGCACCTTAGTTAAGGGTAATCGATTCACAATTGGACTTGACTCAACACAGACTTTGACGTTAAATGAAAATGCATGTTAATATACCTCAGTGTCAAGTCAAATTGTTTTATATGTTAACTGTACACTTTCAATCATCCTTCATTTTACTACCCTTTTGCCACTCTTTATCGAAAAGTGGCTGAGCAATTTGTGCGAATCAAATTTAAGGGCGACTTCTTTTGAAGGCCTAAGTAATGATTTGGGCCCATATGGAGTTAAAGTTACTTATAAAAGATGATTGTAATATCATTTGTTTGTGTATTTTATTTTAGAATATTTATTTACATTTTGTGAACAAGTGAATAGAAACGACGTGATAGCTCAATGGGTAGAACACCGGTTAACGTGCAAGCGACTAGTGTTCAAATCCCGGGTCGGGCCTACATCAATTTGTCTTTTATAAAGACATATGTGTGGTTAATTTATCATGGTTGTTAACGGTGATGGAAAACATCGTGAGGAAACCCACATGGATGAGTTGTACTTAGTCATGTGACCGTGTATTCGTACAAAACGGCGATAGGCCTGCCCCCTATCACGTGAGTACACTGTCCATGCAAAACGTGGGTACTCTGAACGCCAGGTGACAATGTCACGTGATGTTCAGAAGTATTAGTACCTCTGCCAACCCCTTCGGGGATATTCGGCGTGAACGTTTATGTTTACGTTATGTTATGTTATGAGCAGAATCAAGTCTAAATACATTGACGCTATAGTTCATGAAAGCAACTGATCATCATTTTGACGTATGATCTTTGAAAGTTTGTTGCACTTCAAAGTGGATTTTCCCCGTTTCGGTATTCACATTCAAGATTACCTGTATATATGATTTTACCCAGTTTTGTGGTATTTTGTATATTATCATTTTTTGTACGTGGATCACCCAAGTTAGTTACGCCACTGCCTCGTCGGTGGGGGTGCAGTACAGTCTATACATGTTTGGTTGTTCTTCATTAGATTTTGTTATCACATGTAAATTTCAACTAGTAGAAAATTGCATTAAAGTAGCTATTATAGCAAGCATAGGTCAGTTGATAAAACTATGACAAATCATAATTCTATTGTAATTTTGTCCAATGTTTGGTAGTATGTTTGATGTTGAATTGATGTACTTCCTATATAACCTGAGCTTGGTAACAATATATTTTCAAATACTCTTAAAATTTATGAAATAAAATAAATTACACCACTTCACCTATAAATAACATCTATATATACATACATACATATACTCACGGCTGCAAATCCCTAGAAGGGGTAGCCAGAGCTAAGGAATTAGAAATTCCTCAGCCACTTTTGGAAATGATAGTGGGGAAAAGATGGTAAAAATAAAAGTTGTTGGTGATGGGTCGCCAACCGCATCGCCCAAAAATCCCTTAAAAGCCCCAATTCCGTTAGTCGCCTCTTACGTACACCCACCGGAAGAAATGGGGTAGTGCTATTCTAAGCCGACACTATACATATATACTGATGGTGATTATACATGATTATGAGCCTAATGAGTCTAATAATTATCCCCAATAACAAATTGTATTCTCAAACCGGTACTATTATAAGCATATAAATGCAAATAACTTTAAATAATGATGTCGTATATTTAAATATCCCGCTTAAAAAGGGGAATACGTTGAAGGTAACGAGGCATGCAGTGTGTCCGAAGAATAAATAAAGATGTTTGATTGATTTACTATCGGCTCGCGTGATTAGTGTTTCCTCGACGATTGAAAACGAAACTGCCACAGTGACTTCGCGGTTTTGTACTTTCTTTGGAACTACTGATCTTGAGTTATTTATTACCCATCATTTACTATAGAAAACTAGATATGTGCGTTGCGGTTAGCCAGCTCTACCAGCCTACTTAGGAATAAACATCTCCGCGCCATCATCACGTGTCATCACTGACGCCCGATTTTTGAATTGAGTATATTTGAAAATGAAATAAATGAAATTGAGCTAAGAACGAATTAAGTATCGTTTTGTCTCATTCAGTTGTTAAGATTTCAATGCGACAAAACGATACTTAAGTTGGTCTCAGCTGAAAAACTCAATTCAGAAATCGGTCTTATGAGTCCTAATATTGAGGCGGGTCTAACCCAATGTTTGATTTCCAAAGTATCCAAGGCTCAAACGTTCACAACTTATTTCACCGAAAGCATGGGAGATGTATTAATACTTTTGAATATCATGTGACATTCTTATCGTCTGGTAGTCAGAATACAAATTTTTTGCTTGGTCTGTGTACTCACGTGATAGGGGGCAGGCCTTTCACATGATGTAATCACATGATTAGTCTGTTAGCCACTGCTTAGCCATGAGCAAAACCATATAGCTGAGTTGAACTTAGTCAAGTGACCGTATATTTTAACAAAACGGTGCTCTACCGCGTGAAAGCATTGATAAAAGTAGGTGTTTTTAACGCGGATGTATTAGTGCTTCTGCCGTCCCTTGGAAGAAATACAGCGTAAACGGTGAAGTAAAATGAGATTATTTTAAGGATCAAGTTGATAGATCATGGAGGCTGTGTTCACATATTTTCAGAAAATATTAAGGTCCAAGGAAGATACATACATACCAGGCTACTCAGAAAGTTTTGCGAAACTATATTATTCTATTTGGGGAACTGGTCGGTTATATTTTATTTCGCATGCCTGGTTTCTTGAGAGTAAAAAGACAACATAAGTTTCAACTTCAAATCTCCTTCCATAAAATTTTACGCTTGAATCATTTCAGTGTGTCACTGAAAAAAAAACTGCAACGCGAACATTTTCGGATGATGATTTTCTACGACTTTAAATCTATCTTGAAAATGGATGAAGCGTTTCATCGTCTTCGAGTAGCTTTTATAGAAGAGTTAGCATCTCAAGCAACTGCGTACCGCTGGTTTAATGAATGAAAGCGCGGACACTCAACTTTGAGGGATTAAATAAGGAGTGATAGTCCTTCGACGGCGATTATGGAAAAAAATGAACTGGCAGTAAAAAAATACAATGAAATAAGCGAATCACATATGAGGAGACTAAGTACATTCTGAGAATCGGTTCAGGAAAAAATTACGTAATTTTGCTTGCTCACCTTTGCATGAGGAGGATTGTTTCGCGCTAGGTACCTCACGATCTGACTGAATTTCAGAAGCAGGTGCGGGTGGAATGGTGCCGTGATATGATTAAATAAATTTGGGGCAGGTTCGGCCCGCCACTATAACGACATCGTGACAGACGATGAATCTCGGATTTATCAATACGATCCTGAAACGCAGCGACAATCGACAGAATGGCTCTTTGAAAACGTACCGACGCCTACGAATGTAATGCAATACAGAAGCGCAGGAAAAATTTGGCTCGCTAGTTTTTTTACTCCAACGGGAGATTTAGTCGATTCCCTTACGGAACCAAAGTAGCATTAATGTGGAGTAGTACACCAGCAAACGCTTACCGTACGATTTTGTTGGCGTTAACAAAAAGTGACCAAACACAGGGCTCGGCGGACTTTTGCTCCACCAAGACAACGAACGGGCTCACTCCACGCTCAAGACAAAGGACTTCGTCGACACTACGCCTGTTAAATGTTTGGGTCACTCACTTTACAGTTCGGACTTAGCCCCCTATGAATCCTTTTTGTTCCCAACAAATTAAAATCAGCTCAAAAGAATAAATTTTTCTTCGTCGGAAGACGCGCTCGCAGCGTTCATAAACGCTGTAGAAGTGGTACCAGCGGCGAAAAGGAAAAAGTGCTATGAAAATTGGTTTAGGCGTATGAAATTATGTGTTGATGGTGATGAGGAATATTTTGAAAAGACGTAATGAAAGTATATATACTGCCATAACAAAAAAAAATGTTCGTAAAATTTTCTGAGTGTCCCACGTACACTCACGACTCCAACGACTATAAATATCTAGAAGAGTTAACTAGAGCTTCAGAAAAAAAAACTGCTACTTTTGGAAGTTGAATGGCGAAAAGATTATTAAATTAAAATTGATGGTGATGGCTCTCCAACCGCATATACCAAAAATCAATTGAAAAGCTCCAACACCCTTAGTCACCTTTTACAAACTCCCAGGGGAAGAAATTTAATATACATATAATATATTATATTACCTACTCTAATCTATATTACTCCCAGGGGAAGAAATTTAATATACATATAATATATTATATTACCTACTCTACTCTATATTACTCCCAGGGGAAGAAATTTAATATACATATAGAATAGAATAGAAAACTCTTTATTGTACATCAAATATGGAAAAACAATTACAAATACACAGAATGAATTAACAAAAGTACAATTGGCGGTCTTATCACTAAAAGCGATCTCTTCCAGACAACCTTTGAATGGAGAGGTCAATAAATTAGAGTCATGTGAGATAGATGTACAACATCATGGTGAAACTGATAACTATGAGTTAATCTGCACAAACAATACAACAATCCAGTCATACTTAAATCTAGTTATAAAATAATAAACTATTAACAAACATATAAATACATATAAATTAAAACTTATAATACATATAAATATTATGATACATATTTTTATTTATATACTTAATATATATAATTTAATTTGCAACAGTATTATAGCGTTTCAGTAAGGTAGTGCTTTTTTACCATATCCTTGAAAATAGATTGGGATTTAGCCTATTATTTAGATATAATATATTATATTACGTCCAAAGCGGCGAAGAGCTTGATTCTTGTGACATAGATGCACCGCTGAAACAAATGCCCGCGCACACTTGCAGTAACATTCCCAAGTACTCTGCAAGTTTCCCAACTACGACTGGCGCCTCTGCCTTCTCTTCCATAATTAAGAACGTGAGTGATTAAGTCACTTAAATGTGTATCACATAATAATATATTTAACAATTACGATTTGTGACGATTGCTTGCAAATTATATTTTTCTACTTTATATCGTTTCGAGACCAATTCAAAGTCAATATTATTGCCAGTCTCCATATTATACATTTCTGTGTAATGTCAGCTTAGAATAGCACTAACCCATTTCTTTTGATGGGTGCACGTGAAAAGCGACTAACGGTATTGGGGCTTTTTATGGGATTTTTGGGTGATGTCGTTGGAGACCCATCACCAACAACCTTTACTTTACCATCTTTTCTCCACTCAATTTTCCAAAAGTGGCTGAGTTATTTCTAATTCCTTAACTCTGGCTACCCCTTCTAGGGATTTATAATCGCGATGTTTATAAAAATATGTATGAGACAAATTAATCTATATCTATATACGCGGGACACTCAGAAAATTTTGTTGCTCACATCTGAGAAAACTACTGGCAAGTATTTATTAGTATACCAGTCTGCGTTAATACTTCTTTGATCTTGTAAAGGAATTTACACCAAATAGCCAGTCACATTGAAAAAACTTGCGATCTAAATCTTCCCACCGCTTCTAGATCTCTTCACTTTGGTAGGGGTCGCTTCGTTTTGAAATACCCAAACCGTCGACTGGCGCTTCGTTTCTGGATCATATTGATAAATCCAGGACTCATCACCTGTAACGATGTCGTAAACACGCCGAGACGAGCCAGCATCAAATTAATTAATCATATCACGACACCATTCCACCCGGGCCTGTTTCTGTACCTCGGTGAGGTTGTGTGGCACCCAGCGTGAAACTATCCTCCTCACGTGAAGATGTTCGTGTAAAATCTCATGAACGCTTCCCGATCCAATCTGCATAATGTGTTGAATCTCTTGATACGTTATTCACCTATTGTCATGAATTAAATTTTTCACTTCTATCACGTTTTCATCCGTAACAGCCGTTAGAGGGCGACCACTTCTTTCTTCATCCCGCAAAGTTAATCGACCACGCTTGAATTCGCTATACCAACGATACACGGTTGTTGTTGGAAGGCCCTTCATCCATAAACGCCCTTTGAAGTCTATCGTATGATTCGTCTGGTTTTAAGCGACATTTGAAATCGTAAAAAATCATAGCGCGAAAATGTTCCCGTCTCAGATTCATTTTTCAGTAAGTCACGACAATTTAAAATAGCTCGTAAAAAATAAAGAGGGAAATTTTAAAATTGGAACGTACCCCTTTTTATTCATAAAGACTCATATTTTCAGTATACATTACAACCGGCCAGTGTTTCATACATTAAAACCTTTTTTCGCAATACTTTCTGAGTGGCCTGGTACTTTAATAAATCTGTAGAGAGGTCAATTCCGTACATTAAATATAATTTCAAAATAACTATCAGGGGGTGATTAGTGATCGATACTGATGCCAAAAATGCAATCAGTAAAATTTTTGTCTGTCTGTCTGTCTGTCTGTCAGTTTGTATGTTCCTTATGGTAACAAAAACTACTCGACAGATTTTAACGAAACTTAGTAGAATTATTCTTCATACTCCTAGGCAGGTTATAATGTACTTTTCAGCAGAGTAGTAAAAGGGAATTTTGGGAAAATTTGGGAAAACGGGGGAAGTCACTCCATTTTTTAAGCTTCCGTCACGTGTGCAGCCTTAGTGGTTATAGTTACATAGAAATCCTGTATGACGGAAATATTTTACATAAAATTTTCTAAAAAATATCCTTCTGCAGTCTGCAGCATATGTCTATCTTTTATAGTTGACTCATAATAACACGTGTAATTCCTGATAGCTTAGCAGTTCGGAGCATTCTGATTATATTTGATTACTCTTACGTTTATAGTTCTCTCATTCATCTCTTATTTAAAAAAGTTTACATTATTACCTATTCAATAAAAAAAGAATCATATGAATCGGTATAGAATAACCAAACTTATACATGAAATAAGCTATCGCGCCCTGTCGTCGCACGTGAATGCTATAAGGATATTTTTTTAGTAATGGTTGCGCGCGCAAAAGTTATCCGGGAGTATACATATACTCCTTGTATGTATGTTAAGTATTGACACGGTAGCTCAATTGTCTTTAATAATACTATTGATGATTTGATATTTATATTACGTCGCGTTTTTCGGGCGATTGGTTGCTAGCTATTTTTCTACATTTCACGCTCCAATACCAATTCATAGTAAATGCTGCCATGTTGATGTATGTCTTGCAGATTGCACTCTTTGTCGGTTCTTGGGTATAGCGTGACAATATGTCATTAATATTTTGATTCCAATGTTTTGATAACAATTATTGATGGCTTAAAGCATGGATGATTAGAAACAAATGTATTTAATACTAGTGGATCGTCCCAGCTTCGCAAAGGTAGCGTTGTTTTTTTAATATCTGAGGTTTCTTTCTTCAGTCACTGCTCAAGCATTGTGAAATTCAGCGCAATGTTTTCAATTTATTAAATTTATAGCACTCCCTAAACAGTGTAGTTTGGTGATTTTTAATGCGCTTTAATGAACGGTTCCGTATTTCCGTTTAATAGCAAATTTTGGAATAAAACGCTATGAAGTATTTATAACAATCTAAAAAATAAATCATTACGTGTTATAGGATGCAACTACTCGCCATCTAGTATGTTATATGTAAATTAGTAACGATTCGGTTTTGGTCACGGGCGCGATGGCCTATTTTATGTATAATTTCGGTGTTTCTCTACCGATTTCTATGATTCTTTTTTTATTGAATAGGTAATAGTGTTACCTTTTTTAAATTTGGGATGAATGAGAGGTTTACAAACGTAAGAGTAAACAAATATAATCAGAATGATCCGAACTGCTAAGCTATCAGGAATTACACGTGTTATTGTGAGTCAACCGTAAAAGATAGACATAAACTGCTGAGGATTTTTTCTTAGATAATTTTATGAAGAATATTTCCGTCACACATGATTTCTATGTAAGTTTAACCATTGAGGCTGCACACGCGACGGAAGCTTAAAAAGTGGAGTAACTTCTCCCGTTTTCCCAAAATTTCCCAAAATTCCCCTTTACTACTCTGCTGGAAAGTATACAAAAACCTGCGCAAGTGTATGAAGAATAATTGTACCAAGTTTCGTTAAAATCCGTCGAGTAGTTTTTGTTTCCATAAGGAACATACAAACCGACAGACAGACAGACAGACAGACAGACAGACAGACAAAAATTTTACTGATTGCATTTTTGGCATCAGTATCGATCCCTAATCACCACCTGATGGTTATTTTGAAAATATATTTCATGTACAGAATTGACCTCTCTACAGATTTATTATAAGTATAGATGAGAACAAAACAATTGGACACATTACTTCATAAAAAAAACATTAAATAAAAGATAAAAGATATTTATTTGTTACCAAACATAATAACAACATATAGAAATATTACAAATTAAACAGAAAAGATGGCAACAAAAAGGCAAAGCACCTCAGCTAGGTTCCCAACATTATCCGCAGGACACTGCTGGGGAGCTGGTTTGCTCTTAAATCTTAACTTATTAGTCGTGACGGTTTTATTGCATTATAGCAGCACATTTTAGTCACCCTATCCCTAATCCTATTATATATAAATATATAAATTTACAGTACGAAGTCTGTCGGGTCGGCTACACAGTTAACTCATATAGTTTGATTCCAAATATGATAAATTACAACCAATCATCTATCTCATTTCCAAAGAAAATGAATTTCATTACCAAACAGTCTGAAAATATTGGAACAACAACACTCTAAAATTTGAACATAATTGTAAAATAGTTTCTAGAAACCTTAATAATTAAATGATGTCTATTTAAATTCCAAGATATGAAAATCCAAAAGCATTCTTATTACAAACTACATTAACAGATTAATCATGATTCCATTTAGATTAAAACCCAAGTAATATTGGTGTTACAATATCAAGTGGGTGATGTCGCCAGATTCCCGCGGCCAGTCGGCTGGCACGTTAACACTTTCTTGTTCACTATATTAATGAGTCGGCTCTTGGAATATTCCAAATTATTTATTATTCATCAGTGCGTATTAGAACGTGTTACTATGTTCGACGTGTGATGAAATATTTTGCTTCGTATGATTCGTTCACCCTAAATTGTTTTAAGAAGTGTTGAGTATGTTGGTTTAGTCGCAAATACATTTTATCTGAGGAGATTTTGGCAATTATGGCTAATTGTATGATGTAATAAAACGAGGTTAAAAATCCAAAAGGGGGTTGTTAGGAAGTCATTCTGAACCACTTTACCTACTAACTAACTACTATCGGACCACAACAATGCAGAAGTGAAAAATTACGTTGCTCTAATCAAGTTGGTCTGATAGTAAGAGTTGTTCAGCGAGCCTAACAACCTTAGGAGGTTCCCTTTTAAATTGTTATCTCCTTTTTGTAAGATCCTGAATGAGTATGTTCACTATGTTTAGTACTAATGCTTCTAAAAATGTGCGTGTTGTAATTGAAATACCCACTTGTCAAAATAGAACAAATCAATTATTGAGAACAAAAAACAGCTAGGGATCGAAAAACATGTCATCTACCCATACAAACTGACTCCAAAGATTTTAAAACAAACAAACAAAAGCATTGTCTTTATCACAAACCTGCGTACTTCCTGCGTGGCCGCGTGTGAAGACGCAGTGTGTGTCACGTGATCGCCCGCTCGTTATCTGATGAAAGCTCGCGTCGGCCGCGCTGACCGTAACTCACAAGCCGTAGAACGTAAAGCCTTAATTATGTGCCTAAATGCCAAAATATAATATAAGAAACAGAGCAATTTTTGAAAATCCATTGTTTGGGTTCTGAACGTTTATTTTTTTATTCCTTATTACAAAATATTGTTACTCATTGATTAGCACTAACTTTTTTGTTAAGTAGTATCTTGTCATTGGCTAAGAAATTTTACAGTACTTTATATAACTTTGTTTTTAAGTTTTAAAACGTGCTGTTGGATATCTTAATAAAAATAAAAATAATTAATTAATTTACATACTTTTTAACTTAGCTGTGTAGCGTTGGCATAAAATAACACTACCCCATTTATTCCCATGGGTGATCGTAAGAGGCGGCTATGGGGCGTTTTAAGTGATTTTAGGGCAATGAGTTTTAATCATAAATAAAAGATGTTATTAAAGGAAAGAAAAATTTCGACACTGGCGGGGTTCGAACCCGCGACCTTCGGGTATACGCCCCCGTCGCTCTGCCAACTGAGCTACAGTGTCAGTTGGCATCCAGCGCGAAATTTCTCTATCCTTTGTTTCTTTTTTACACGTTCAAGTAGTGTTTGCGTTTCCTACCGCCGAATTTTAACTAATTCAATATTATCAAAGGGGGCGTATACCCGAAGGTCGCGGGTTCGAACCCCGCCAGTGTCGAATTTTTTCATTCTTTTAATAACATCTTTTATTTATGAGTAATAATCCCCACATGAGGAATTCATGTCAAAAAACATTAAATCAATGAGTTTTAAATGAACTCCAATAATTTCAATGAACGTCTTTACTTTGTCTTCCTATTTCAAGGCTCTTTATAAATTCCTTGTCATAGTAAAAGATGATAATAAAAAACACTTACGTTCTATGGTAATACATAGTCATAGATAGCCCTTTATGTAAAATTCTGTTAAAAGTAAGAAAGATATAGGTTAGATAAGACGACTCCATGAATACCGTTATACCATGACTACTCTCAGCTCACACGTACGGCTCGACGACGTCTCGATTTCTGTATACACCTATTAGTATATACATACATATACTCACGGCTATAAATCCCTAGAAGAGGTAGCCAGAGCTCAGAGCTAAGGAATTAGAAACTCCTCAGCCACTTTTGGAAAACTGAGTGGGGAAAAGATGGTAAAGTAATGGTTGTTGGTGATGGGTCCCCAGCCGCATCACCCAAAATCCCTTAAAATACCCAATCCCGTTAGTCGCCTCTTACGTACACCCATCGGTAGAACCGTGGTAGTCCTATTCTAAGCCGACACTATACGGCACTATTAGTACTACTATTAGTATTAGTATGTGTATGGTTTAATGCACGTTTAATGTTATTCTCATAGCATTATTAATATAATCTTACATACATACATATACTCACGGTCATAGCTTAACAGCTAGAAACTCCTCAGACAAATTTGGAGGTTGATAGGGGGAAGATGGTAGAATATAAAGTATCGTTGGTGATGGGTTTCCAAAAGCACCCGTGGGTAGACTGGGGTAGTGACATTCTAAGCCGGCACTACACAGCAACTTTAATATTCATATAATATTCTTAATAAGTATTATCCTTTACCTGACTCAAACTGAAAGTTTGGCTTAGAATAGTACTGGCCCATTTCTTGTCGAGGTTGCTGGCGATTTAGTTGGAGACTAATTAAATTTGCATTGTTTGTGTAAATTAAGTAAATTTCATTATTTTCAGCATTTTTTAACTTGCAAAGCTAGCTGAAAAATCACTAATTATGGATATCTGGCAGCCTAATTTGCTGACTTAAAGCCGTGAATATAGGTAAGCCCAAGGTTAATAGTGTAAACCTAACCAAACTTACATTTCCTACAGATGACAGATGGGAAACTTTTAACGGGGAAACTTTGGCCCAATTCAATTTAAAACTTAAAAGACTTAAGACTCCCAACCAAGAGTTTTCACTCACCAATATAAAACTATGCTGATATAGCGATATGTATTGTCTTTATTGTTGTATTTTGATATGAAAAGGAAAAATAATAAAACTTTTATTTGTTTAAAATATATTTTTACAAACTTAGAAATTAAATAAACGTAAGTTACGGCAGTGTTGTCACAAACATTGAGTATTTATCTTTAAACTACATAAATATAAATACAAGCGATCTTATATTACGGTAACATTTCACCTTATCATTGTTTAATGTAACTAGAAACAATTCAAGACGCTTAACAACATAAATCGACTGTATCTGTCTGTTTCGATTTTGGTATCACAATTATGGCAACATACAGAATTTAATATTAATTGACTATCCTAATTTAGAATGCGAAAGGTACCGCAGGTTTGTCGTAGAAGTACCCTTGGTCGGGGATGAACTGCGGTCGGGTCGTTTTCGGAGGTAAGTAGTCGGGGGCGCGCGTCGATGGAGGAATGTAGACAGGTTTCGGTGTGGTGGGCGGCGGCGTGTAGACTACCTTGGGTGACGTCACGGGGGGGACGTACGGTCTGGCCGTCGTTGATGGAGGAATGTACACTGGTCTAGCCGTTGTCGATGGAGGAATGTACACTGGTCGGGCTGTTGTGGTCGGTTTCGCCGGATACGTGAATGGGTTGGACGGTTGCGGATAGTCGTAACCTGTGGTTGCCTTCGTGGTCGGCTGCGGCGGGAACGTCCTTTGCGTTGGAGGGGGACTCGGTCTTCTGGTGGTCGGCGGGGGAGTCGGTCTTCTCGTAGTAGGCGGAGGGGGTGGTCTTGTCGTAGGGGGGAGGTAAGTCGGTGGAGGTGTCGGAGGCGCTCTAGTTGTGGAAGGAGGTGTATAAGGTTTCGGTGTGGTACCGTATGTGAAAGGCACCTTAGGCGTTGGGTATGTATAGCCTGTTGTTCTAAAAGTTGGAATTATGGTGGAGTATGTCGGGGGAGCTCGGGTGGTTGAAGGAGGGGGACGTCTTGTGGTTGATGGAGGTGGAGGTGGAGGAGGTGGTCTTCTGGTAGTTGATGGAGGAATATACGTGGATGGTGGAGGCGGTGTCCTCCTAGTGGTGGGAGGTAAGTAGGTGGATGGTGGGGATGGGGGACGTCGCGTTGTTGGTGGAAGGTAAGTAGACGGAGGAAGTGGTCTTTGCGTTGTTGGATATGTGAATGGTACTTTTGGCGATGGATAAGTGTATCCTGTCGTTGGCGTTCTCGGGGTGTATGTAGGGGGTGCTCTTGTAGTTGGTGGTGGGGTTGGTCTCCTAGTAGTAGGAGGAGGTGGAGGTTGTGTTGGGGGAGGTGTTGGTCTCCTGGTTGTAGGTGGAGGTGGTGGTCTCCTTGTCGTAGGGGGAGGTGGAGGCTGCGTACTTGGTGGAATGTACGTTGGTCTCGGTGTCGTTCCGTAAGTGAACGGGACTTTTGGTGATGGGTAGGAGTATCCAGTGCTTTGGTATACTGGCAGCAATGTGGAATATGTTGGCGGTGCTCTGGTAGTGGGTGGAGGTGGAGGTCTAGTTGTTCGGGGTGGTGGGGGTCTTGTGGTTGGAGGAGGTGGAGGTGGAGTTCGCCGCGTTGTTGATGGAGGAATATAAGTAGACGGCGGTAGAGGTCTTCTTGTTGTAGAAGGAGGAAGATACGTCGTCGGAGGGCGGTATGTTGGAGGGGGCGTTGGCCTCGGAGTAGGGTTAGTCGGATATGTGAACGGAACTTTTGGAGATGGATATGTGTATCCAGTAGTTCTGTATGTTGGTGGAGGAGTTGCTCTCGTGGGAGGTGGGGTTGCTCTTGTTGGTGGAGGGGTAGCCCTTGTAGGTGGCGGGGTTGCTCTGGTGGGTGGAGGTGTTCTCCTTGTTGTTGGGGGTAAATAAGTCGATGGAAGTGGGGGAGGCTGCCTTGTTGTGGATGGTGGTAAATATGTTGAAGGCGGTGGCGCCCTAGTGGTAGGTGGAGGTGGTGGGGAAGGTCTCCTCGTTGTGGATGGAGGCAAGTAAGTTGAAGGAGGTAGATACGTCGAAGGGGGGGGCGGTGGACGACGTGTTGTTGTAGGCACGGTGAATGGAACTTTGGGAACTGGGTAGTCGTATCCTGTGGTACGGGAAACTTCCAATATTGTCGAATACGTTGGCGCTGGAGTGGATGGTGGAGGAGGTCTTGTTGGTGGAGGCGGTGGTGGGGGAGGTGGTCTAGTTGACGGAGGGGGAGGAGGCGGCGGCAACCTCGGTTTTGATGTTGGTGGTGGCACAGGAATTCTCTCTACTGGAGGTAAATATGTTGGAGGGGGAGGTGGTGAAGCCCTCGTTGGTGGTGGTGGGGGAGGAGTTCGCCTTGTGGTTGGAGGAGGAGTAACTCTCACTTGTGGAGGGTTAGTCGGTGGAGGGAACGGAATGCGTGGGACTTCATATACGTAGCCGTTGTCTTGTGGCGGTGGTACATATGGTGGGGGTCGTGGTGGTGGCTGTGTGGGGGGGGGTGGTGGTGGCTGTGTGGGGGGTGGTGGTGGAGGTTGCGTCGGGGGTGGTGGAGGAGGTCGAGTGGGTGGTGGTGGCGGAGGTTGCGTGGGTACGGGGGGAGGGAACGGTATCTTCGGTTTGGGGTAGAAGTAGCCATCCTCGTCGAGCGCGGCGTGGATGGGGTCCCCCAAGACTGCGTAGTTCTGGCGGGAGCGGGGCGCGATGGCCGTCTCCGCACAGCCCAGCGCCAGCAGCACCGCCGCCAACTGCAGCGACAGCCTCTGCAAATGGAGAAGAAATATTGAGTTTGAAAAGAGTAGGAACTGATGATGGTTGTAAGTAGAATGATGTAGGATTTCAAGGCTTTTTAAAAAAAATGTGGTCAATAGGCTTGAAACGTGGAGCTATTCACAATAAACTTACAAAAGTGAACGTGGGGTTTCAGTAGAAGTAGTAATAGTAATAGTAATTTATTCATAAAAAGAATTTACATTATTTGGCGTCGACTGCACCCGAACTAGGCTCATCGCCCGTATCTCAGGTTACAGTACTTACAGCTCTTGGTTTCTATGAATCTAATGGATTGGAATTTATACATTTAAAAAAGTTTAATAATATAAAAATATTAAAACATTTATAATTATTGTTATTTATTAGTAGAATTGCCAATTATAACAATTAGAATGACTCTCTAATCCAATTAAAATATAATACTAATTTGACTCTCGTCTATTGATGTGGTGTGATGATGTGTTACTCTCTGTGTTTATGTGTTTGAGTCAATGCGTGTATAGAGAGGGTGTGTTATGTTGTGTAATATTTATAATATATATTCCGGGGCACAGTAAAAAATCTAATAGAGTCTATTATAAGTAAGGCAGATAATGTCACTAAATAATAAATTTATGTACTAATTTAACATAACATAACATAACATAACATAAACGTTCACGCCGAATATCCCCGAAGGGGTTGGCAGAGGTACTAATACTACTGAACATCACGTGACTTTGTCACCTGGTGTTCAGAGTACCCACGTTTTGCATGGACAGTGTACTCACTGTCACTGTAATTTAATTCTTATAATTTAGTGTGTGCATAAAATTACAATTATATTAAGTTTAGTCAAATGTAAAAGAAATATTAAAATTAGGATTATATTTAAATAAAATAATTAAATAAAGTATTGTCATTGTAATGATTTTTGCAGTAATCATTGTAGAAAATAAATTATGGTTTAATAAAAATCACAATAAAGTAGCTAAACTAGCAATAAGTAGTAGCTAGTACTAACCATTACTTTAACAACAAGTCATAAATTTGATTTGATATTCTTCAACATTTTGTCATTAAAATGTTCCGAATAAATTTACTGCCATTTATCATTCAGACGACCGACCTATACAACATGTCAAGGATTCTTTAAATAAGTTATAAATAATAAATAAATAAAATAATAAATAAAATAATCATTTATTTCAAAATAAAAAGATAAATCTTTGTTTTTTGAACGTCAAATTTTAACTTAATACTAAGTTTACTTCGGATTCGGAAGGTGTTTTGTTGAGAGAAGAACCCGTAAGAAACTCGTCAACACACATCTTTTTTTAACGTCCATTACAATTTTGGTGTTAGCCTGGAAACATCCTGCACAGAGCCCTGATGACACCAAGCCACTTCATCATTAATGTAATCATTGACATTGTAATAGGCTTTCGAACTAAGATTTTTTTTAACTGCTGCTTTGAATTTTGTTTCTGTTAAATTTAAAATGTCCTCAGGTATTTTATTATACATTTTTACGCATAACCCCATGAAAGATGTATTTACTTTTGACAATCTGTATTTTGGTACTGATATTTTATTGTTGTCTCTCAGGTTTCGAATATGTCTGTCACAATTTTTCACAAAAGAGGCCTGATTCTTTCTTACATACATAATATTTTCATAAATATATTGACATGGCAGTGTCATTATATTTATTGTTTTAAACAATTCCCTCAGGGAATCTCGGGATCTCAAATTGTATATAGCTCTTATTGCTCTCTTTTGGAGAATAAATATGGAACCAACATCAGCTGCTCTGCCCCAGAGTAAAATACCGTAAGACATTACACTATGAAAATAGCTGTAATAAACTAATCGAGCTGTCTGTACATCTGTCAAATGTCTTATTTTCCTAACGGCATATGCAGCACTACTTAGCCTGCCAGCTAGTGAGCTAATGTGGGGTCCCCATTGGAGCTTGGAGTCCAGAGTTATCCCTAAGAAAACTGTGTTATCCGAAAATACTAACTTTTCATTATTTAAAATTATTTCGTTATCAACGCACCTAACATTAGGTAATACAAATTTAATGCATTTGGTTTTTTTACCATTCAGTACAAGATTATTGGAAGCAAACCATGTTTGAATCTGTGAAACCGTGTTATTCACCTCGTCAATATTCTGATTATTTCTTTCAACGTCAAATACTAAAGAAGTATCATCAGCAAATAACACTATCTCGGACATTTTCTCGACCATGAACGGCAAATCATTAATATAAACTAAAAATAAAAATGGGCCCAAAATAGAACCCTGCGGAACACCCATTTTTACATGAGTTCCAGGTGATATTGCATTATTGATTTGCACTTTCTGTATCCGATCCGAAAAGTAAGACTTTATTAATTTAAGTGCGTCACCTTGTATGCCATAATGTTCTAATTTAATAAAAAGGATTTCATGATCTGCACAATCAAATGCCTTCGTAAGATCGCAAAACAAACCAATAGCATCATTTTTGCGTTCCCACGAATCAAAAATGTGTTTCATTAAGGCAACGCCTGCATCGGTGGTAGAGCGGCCCTTCGTAAAGCCAAATTGTTTTGGATGAAACAATTTGTTTGAAGCGAAATGCAAAAGCATTTGATTGAACATTAGTTTTTCGAATATTTTACTTAAAACTGGCAGAATTGATATGGGTCTATAACCATCAGGACTAATTTTATCTCCTCCGGATTTAAGAAGTGGTACAATTTTACTATGCTTCATGAGAAACGACTTCAATTTATCATTAACATTTGATTTGTAACATAAACTAACTATTTTATTTCATTTCATTTGAACAACATGGCCACTTTGTTACTAATTACTATATATATGAGAAAGTTGGCCTGGTCATAGCTGTCAAACAATTTTCCATTCTTCTAAATGTTGGGGGTGAACGAAGACAATGACTATTAGATTTATTTTTAGACCACAAAAGGTCGCCTACAAGAAAAGTAGCTAAAATATTAAGTTTCGTCATTTTCTCTCTATGAGATCCATATGGAGGGACATTACTATTATAAACATATATAGTGAAAAATAACTGTTGTCAATAAAAAGTCATCAATTTTTTTTTCACAGTTGGTAAAATTTATGTTTTAACACCTTTAAACTTATGCATGTATATATATAATGATCATTTAATTGGAATACTAAATAAACAAAATTATTTTTAATATTTTTAGTGAATTTGCGGTAATAGTTGTATGCATATTCGCTATATCTTCAAAATTAGGAAGAAAGTTCAATAAATTGTCGACACAATGAAGTAGTAAAGTTCGTAACCTCACCTAATAATCATAACGCTCAAATCTAGGAAGCGTGGATTGCCGCAGACGTTATCACTTCCTTAGTCGCACTTTGTAATGTCTATCATCTGTATTGTAATGATATGAATGAAGTATTTCATGATTGAATCTCCCACTGCAATATTAGATACCTACGTGTCAAAATGTACTAGAGTTATTGCTCTGTATCACGATGCTGTTGTGCTGGATCTTTTTAGGTGATTTTTACAACAACAACCTTTATTTGACAATCATTAATCCACCCGCCTTCTGGCTACCCCTTCTAGCTGTTTACAGCCATGGGCATATGTAGGTATGTACAATTTCCTACAAAGTTTGCGATACTATTACAGAGTTAGACTTAAGAGTATAGTTTTTTTTTCATTACTTGATTAAGTAGGCAAATAAGATATTATAATAGAATCCCTTCACACCATAGATAAGGTAATGAAAGTAATTAAATTATGTCACGAAATTCCGGCATTACAAGTCAGAGAGAATTCGTTTCTTACATATACACAAAAGAATAGACTTGTCATTGTCTGTAACGCCTGCTGCGAATGTCTTACTAATGTTGCAACTGTGCGATTTATACCATAAACATTTTTTTGATACTTTAAACAAAAAACAACGTGGAACATAACAGTTTAAAAAATATAGTGCCATTTTTTTTATTTATACATATTAACATTTAAAAAAAGTCAAAACCTTGCTCTTACGCCATTACTTCTCATTGGGGTACATTTTCTATTTGATCTAAATGGGTCTTCCATAGTCGTCCTCTCCTGACATTACCATCTTTATTGACTCTATGCATTGAATAATGTAGCTAAAATCGATTATTTGTATATAGATCGTCAGACCCAGATCGATACTATTTTTAAGTTTTTTTAAATGTATTTTCGGGGTAATTTTCTGAATACCGTATCATATATAAGCACTTACAAATTTTCCGTATTTGTTTTTGGGCTAAATTAGTGTTATTGAAAATTCAAAATAAACGTTTATGGTAAATATAATAGGAATTCATTTTAAGTATTTGATGTTCAAATAATATTTCAATAACACATGTCAATCAATGGAGTCACACGCCGCGGGCGCATTGTATCAATAGAAGTGTTAACACATGTAAGTATACCAGCCTTCACCGGAGTTGTTTGGACAAATGTGTACATTGAGTATCATTGTGCTGATGACAGCCAGCGAAGCCACTCGACGCGCGCAGAGCTAGTTTTTGGACACCACGACTTTTGTCACGCCATCGCGGTCGACGCGCGTTTGTAGCGGTCTACTCTTCAAACCAAACACGAAAATATCATCTTTATCTCTTCTAACTGCTTTTCAAATGTAGTCAGGGGGCTGATTATGTATCTTTAGCGACCGCGATTGGGTCGCAAGTTACAATATTGTCGCTGTCAAAACTATCAAATCGCATACAAATTTATGACATTGACAGCAACGATCGTGCAACTTCCGACACAATCGTCAGACGCAAAAGATATACTATCGGGGGGCGTGTCGCACTGGCTGCTCCGAAGATCAACGAAGTTTATGACAAAAGTATAGGACAATAATAATTATGGCTCTAACTAGTCGATAAAATCAACGACAAACACAGAGGTGTCGTTGGATTCGTCGAATATCCCCATGTATGCTCTACATACATACATATACTCACGCCATTAGATCCCATTGGGGTAGGCAGAGACTATCGATCGCAATTTCGTACGATCCTGACAAACCTCTCTAGCTTCGTTTACATCCATCCATCTTTTCATACATGCTATTTTATTCTTCATGTATGCTCTATTAGCAAAATTTGAATCTTCCTTGAATATGAACGAGTCAGAAATAAATGTTAAAAGGGCTTAAAAGTTATTATAGTCAAAAAAATCGTGCTGTCGACGCGCGTTTTTATGACGCTTGCCGCAACCAAAAATCGTGCTGTGAAATAACAAAGTTACTGCACTGTTTAGACACGACTAGTCGTTCGGCGTTGGCAGGAGGATATTGAAGCTGTTTGGACTTTGTGTTAGTCGGCTCGCGACAAAGGTCAATGTTGGCCGTTTATTTTTATGTAATGTTTAGTACCCGGCTGCTAAGTATGGACATCAATATTACGGCATTATGCGTATTTGTAGTAAGATTTAAGTTTAAATTTTTCAGTACCATAATAATGAAAACAAACGAGCTAGTTATAATAATATTTTATGAAATAATTCATGCAAAAATTTGTTCAAAGGTCATTATTTCAATATTTTTACACAATAGGTACACAAAAAAGGGTTACGACATTCTTGCGCATATTTAAACTTTAATAATTTTATTAAATGAATCTTTCTATTATGATTACACAACAAAAATAGAAAGAAACTATTACTTTATTTTATTTATAATAAAGGACTGTGTTTTTGTGAGATCAAAAAATATTAATTTGGAATGATAAAGATATTAGATATTTAAGGAGAAATATAAGATATAACGACTTTCACAAATCGTATTTTTTTTCAGAGTTAAGGGTTAATTTAACAATCGGAATTTTCAGATGAACTGATTATACACGACCTAATATAAAAAAAAAACATAAAGAAGGCATACTAATGGAATAAAAATGTGCATTTAAGCTTAATTTTAACTTACTTGACATTTTTTTTAATAATATTTTTTAATGGTATTTCTTTGTAGGCAGTTAAGGCGGTAGTTAAATTCTCAATACTTCGTTCCTCGGCTATATTGACCTTTACCTAATGGCGGCGATGCAGCGAAATTCATTATTGTAATAACCATTTTTACGACGCAAAACAGTATTTAGAAACTTCAATAAAATGTTGTTACTCAATAATTATTGGGGATTAACGTCGGCTTGCTTTGTATTTTCATTAATAATATTCATTGACCCTCGCAATATCAAGGATGACCAATTAAAAATAAGCTAGCTTAAGTTTTACTGGTTGAAACATCGATGTAAGAGCATAGAACTGTCTAGTGTTGGCGTAGGATGGTAGTACCCTTCATCTAACATTTTCATGTCCCATGGGCTTAAGATATTCATGGCCTATGAAGATATAATCTTATTACCTTCCTTTCTCTTAACACGCCTGTTTTGTCCTTTAAATTTTCTAAAAAATGTAGATGTATAGGTGGGCGGCTAAATAATTACCTCAAACAACTAAGTTATATTTTTATATCTATTGTTACGGGTAAAATCATTTAAAGGATAGCCAAAGCTTCAGAGTAATAAAATCCATAGATGATTCTGGAATTTGCCGTGTAGTGCCGGCTTTGAATGTCGCTACCCCTTTCTACCCACGGGTGTCGCAAGAGGTGACTAAGGGTATTGAAGCTTTTTTTTGGATTTTTGGGCGATGCGGTTGGAGACCCATCACCAAAAACCTTTATTTATAATTCCTTGGCTCTGGCTACCCCTTCTAAGGAATTATATCCGTGAGTATATGTATGTATGTAATTCTGGAATCTAAGTAAGGCAAGCATTGCAGAATATAAGTGATTAATTATAAGACTGTTGGTGATGGGCCTCAGGCTACATCGCCCAAAAATCACTTGAAAACACCCAAACAATTAGTTAGTTGCCTTTAAATTTTTTCTTGCCGGAACTGGGTCTTTGCGAAGATGATTCATTACCAGTTTGTTAAATATCGGTCTTTAAATTATTACGTATCCATTTGACATACACTTAAAAGATTGTTTGTCTCTAACAGTTTTGCCGATAAGACTCTTGCGTCTTTCCTTGCCGACTCATTATTTATTTTTTATTGTCTAAACGCTTTGTAATTCGCTGATAAATGCTATGCTTGTGTATAACTGAAAAATAGTTTAACATAAAAAAGTCCCCAATACCGTTAGTCGCTATTGCCGTTAGTGCTATTCTAACGAATTTTTGGGCGATGCGGTTGGAGACCCATCACCAACAACCTTTACTTTTACCATCTTTTCCCCACTCACATTTCCAAAAGTGGCTGAGGAATTTCTAAGTCCTTAGCTCTGGCTACCCCTTCTAGGGATTATAGCCGTGAGTATATGTTATGTTATAAAAAAGTCATATAATTTAATAGTTTATACATAATATTACAAATTCTAGATCCAAAACTAGAACCGAAACTTATTGCCAAATCTGTTTGAATCTATATTGACTGTTACAAATTGAGATTTCGCTGTGTTGCCGAATACAAACATTATTTCGCACTCAATATTGATATTTTGTGGTGTCCTCTAATTAATTTTGTGCTCACATTTTTGTGCAGTAGCCAGATCACGATGTTAATGCCATTAATATTTTTAATAATGCGGAGTTTTCCAACTATGGGTTTGGACAATCTATATGATAAAGTTACCAATTTTCTGAAAATCTCAAGTTATCCTTCATATATTGAGTATGAAGAGTCACCATTTTACTCGTCATAAACTATTTACGATTCACAAATCCATTAACATATAAATATAGATAATAGCGGCATTTTCAGATTTACAGTTTATTGTATTAAATGAAATAAATAGTAAAAAAACATCGGATAGGAACAAGTTAACAAACAATTGTTTTAAAATTCAGTAATAAAATTACTCCTAAATATTGAGCATTGTCCTGACTATAAAAAGTGCAAAATTCTTTTTTCCCAGAAATATTTTCTAGTTTTATAACCTTAAAACTTATTTAATTTATTTCTATGCGGTTAATTAATTCCGCTATAAGTACTCTGAGATATTTTCCGCAGATTCAATTAGGCTTTATAGATTGTTCGAACGATTGTTACTAAATTGCAATAAATTTTATATGAGTGAGAATGTGGTGCTAATGTTAGTGTTATTTTAGTTAGATGTATGTGAGTAAAGGTAATTAAAATAATCAGCGAAGGTTAAAATCAAAGACGGACTTCCTTGTTCTCTTTATGTTATGAATACTATCTTGTTCTTACTCCTTAAACTTGAGTTTTAAGATAAATAATGCAGAAATATATAAACAATTTTATAATATTTTGTACTGAACTTTGGATACAAATCAGCTCAACGTTCACGCGGCAAATCCGAGAAGGTGTGGCAGTGGTACTAATAGTTCTGAACATCTTGCGACATATTTAATTTTGTCACCTGCTGCTTAGAGTTCCCTAGTTTTGCTTGAACAAAACTGTAGTTCACGTGATATGGAACTGGCCGCTGACTTTTTGTAAAAATATAATATCACATGACTAAGTACTGCTAAGTTTCTCACCGATATTTTCCCTCACCATTATTAACATAACATAACATAAACGTTCACGTGACTTTTTCACCTGGTGTTCAGAGTACCCACGTTTTGCCTGGACAGTGAACTCACGTGATAGGGGGCAAGCCTATCGCCGTTTTGTACGAATACACTGTCACATGACTAAGTACAACTCAGCCATGTGGGTTTCCTCACGATGTTTTTCCTCACCGTTAACAACCGTGATAAATTAACCACACATATGTCTTTAGAAAAGACAAATTGGTGTAGGCCCGACCCGAGATTTGAACACTAGTCGTTTGCACGATAACCGGTGTTCTACCCATTGAGCCATCACGTCGTTACCATTATTAACTTTCATAAATTAAGCATACCTATGACATATGAAAAGATTCATTGGTGATGGCTGGACTTGGAATGAGAGTTTTGGTTGGTGGTATTCCCAATGAGCTATCAAGGTCACTAATGATACCATATTATAAATGGAATTGCGAAGACAAACTTGCGGAATACCTAAATAGCCTTAAGCTCTAACTCATCGTAGGAATAAAGTTATTAAGCGGATATATGAATAAACATTGTATTTAGCGTTTAGTTTTGAGACATTAGCACATAATTTGCATGTTGATATTGAAGCGGTATAGTAACGATGGAGAGGCGTCCCACACAGGAATTTCATCTTGAGACTACATTTGGCATTACGTTGGCGAGCACGACATCTGTTTAAGAAAAACATATACTCACGGCTATAAATCCCTTGAACGGGTAGCCAGAGCTAGGGAATTAGAAATTCCTCAGCCACTTTTGGAAGTTGCGTGGGGAAAAGATGGTGAAATAAAGGTTATTGGTGACAGGTCTCCAACCGCATCGCCCAGAATCCCTTAAAAGCCCCAATACCGTTAGTCGCCTCTTACGCACACCCACCAGAAGAAGTGGGGTAGTGCTATTCTAAGCCTACACTACACAGCAACCTACTGACTACTCACCTAAAAAGAGTTAGCTAGAGATGTAGAATTAGTAAGTGGTTTGCTACTTTTAGATTTTGAGTGTACACGTCGTAAAATAAAGGGTTGCTAGTGATGCATCTGTGCAACACTGCCTTGAAAAATCCTTGAAAACCTAAGTCGCCTAGAAATGGGTTTATAGCAATTCTAAGTCTATACAACCGAGCAGAATAAAAGAGTCCTTTAAAAATGATTCGATATTATGATTTTATACCTTTTAATTTTTATGCGAAGCATTTTTTGAAACTGTCGAAATGCGCTTGTTGTTAAACACATATTTATTCATAAGAAAATACATTCGTCGATTTCGATGTCGCTACCCCTTTCTACCAATGGGTGTCGTAAGAGGCGACTAAGGGTATTGGGGCTTTTTATTGGATTTTTGGGCCATGCGGTTGGAGACTCATCACCAAAAACCTTTATTTTTACCATCTTTTCCCCACTCAACTTCCAAAAGTGGCTGAGGAATTTATAATTCCTTAGCTCTGGTTACCCCTTCTAGGGAAATATAGCCGTGAGTATATGTATGTATGTATGTAAAATACATTACAATAGATGTTTACTAATAGAGCAACATTATTATTCATTGATTAGTAAACTAATCCCTACATGAGGTTTGATGCATCAACAAAGTCTAATTATGTAACAGAGCTACAGTTTATAAAGCATAAAGCATAAACGTTCACGCCGAATATCCCCGAAGGGGTTGGCAGAGGTACTAATACTTCTGAACATCACAGTTTATCTACATAAAACTTATTTAAAGCTACTAAATAATAGATTTTTTAATTTTTCTATAAGTAATGTGAAACACAGAAAGTTTAAATTATTTACATAAGACTATTTTTGGACACTTGTTTGAACTTGAGATCAGCATAAATAAAAGCAAAAAAAAGTTCATAGTAAAGTGTTATGCTCTTTTTGAGTCTTCAATAATCATTTCTTAGCGGATTTGTTAAATTGTATAATGAGTCCGAAGACTATGGGTATATGTGGCTCAATGTCGTTTGCCAATATTAACTCACAGTTACCAGTCCACTTAAAGATAGACAAGCTGTGGCTAAGCTTTAATAAACATTCTACTGATATTTAGTGTTCAGCTAAACATATACTCCGATGGTTACGAAAGTAAAGCCACACGGTACAAACTTTGGCAAACAGCCGCGCGAACACACCCAAACAAACACGGGCAGTGTTTCCAAATTATCGATAATAAATACACATACATACATACATATACTCACGGCTATAAATCCCTTAACGGGGTAGCCAGAGCTTTGGAAATAAAATATTCCTCAGCCACTTTTGGAAGTTAAGTGGGGAAAAGATGGTAATAATAAATAATTGTTAGTGACGGGTCTCCAACCACATCGCCCAAAAGTTACTTAAAAAGCCCCTATACCCTTAGTCGCCTCTTACAATCACCCACGGGTAGAAATGGGGTAGTGTTATTCCAAGGCGACACTACACGGCACAATAAATAAATAATAATAAATACAAGCATATACTTTTGAAAATTGAGTGAAGACGATTGTACAATAAGGGAAATTTGGTATGGAGTCTTCAGCCACATCTTTCAATAATCAACTAGAAAGTATACAAAGTGGTAACAAAATCAAAAACGAAAGTGCGAAGGGATTTGGAGCTCATGTACTTTTGTACGTGAAAAGTCTTATACAGCTTAATTTTCATCTTTAAAAAGACTAAATACAGTTTTAAAACCAAAATCAGTCTGCAAGGAAAACGCCAATGCTTCTATATAGAATCAGTTAGTCACACAATTTAGTGATACAAGTGAACAAAACAGTTGGCAGACGACGACTGAAAAACACTTTCTTTTCACAGCTGGCGGGTAAAGGTCGTTCGCTGCACAACGTGGTTATATTGCTGTAGTCTAGATGTGGTTTTAACCAACTTAAAGATTAAGGACGTGTCTAGTATCTTTACTAATTGCTAATAATGGTCAATTTATTATCGAGTTGATTTTGGACGATTAAATAAACACCATAGCATTAATAAAACAACTTTTGACTTTCGGATATTTTATCATGTGTTACTACATGGTTTTTAAAGCCCGACGTTTTCCCGTGACCATGATATGATAACTGAAAAGTTTTCTAATGTTTACTAAAACTGCTGTAAAAGTTTACTATGTAATAACACGCGATTAAATATCCGGAAGTCAAAAAGTTGTTTTAATTATAATGTGCAATCGTAAAAGTCTTAGAAAATACGAAATATCATGGCACTTATTTTCTAATAGCAATATCTTCTTTTTTAATCGAAAATAAAAAGAAGTTACACTTATACATATTTTTTAACAGAAGTTGGTTTAAATTACACGTAATTTTTGTATGAATGACTGCCGTTGATGTCTTTTGTATACAAGCTGTTTGATATTCATCGGAAATTCGCTATTTGATAAAACAAAACTTATTAATTATTTACCTTCTTAGTAATATTAGCTAATGTAAACTTAATTTGAACCGAAAAGTTTACCTTTATCTTA
Source organism: Bedellia somnulentella (assembly GCA_963576735.1). NCBI lineage: Eukaryota > Metazoa > Arthropoda > Insecta > Lepidoptera > Bedelliidae > Bedellia > Bedellia somnulentella. The sequence continues at coordinate 299,697 of OY755176.1, forward strand.
AGGCCATTAAAATATCCCATATATTATTGAGCAAAAAGCAATAAGTGTGAATGAACATAAGTAGGCACATAAAATATTTATCTCAACACAAAGGTAAGCTTGAGAACAAGTTGATGAGTAATATAGATAACCCCTATCTCGCGCATTCTCAGCATTGTGCAGTAGCGGTAATGGCGGCTACGATTTATGTATTGTATTTAAATTGTTACGGTAAAATAGATCGACGCAATACTTACACTACCTTCACTGTAAAATGAACTCCCAAAAAAGAGTCGCTGTTTTTAAATTATGCAAAGTATATGTCTAATATAAGCTATGTATTGTCGGCTTGGAATAACACTACCCCATTTCTTCGAATGGGTGAGTGTTTAAGTGATTTTTACGCGATGCGGTTGGAGACCCATCATCATAAACATTTGCTTTAAAATCTTTTCCTTACTCAAGTTTCAAGAGTGGCCGAGGAATTTTTGTGCCAAAGCTGTGGCTACCCTTTCTAGAGATTTATAGCCATGAGGATATGTATATATGTATGTGTCTCATATTGAAAGAATATATTAGCGAGAGGTTCACCTAAACATCAAGTGACATTCTGTAAGTTGGTTTAAAACTATCTACCTTTTGCCTGAACAGTGCATTCACGTCCCAGAGGACAGGCCTATCACCGTTTATATGATTCGAAAACACTTTGAAATTACTAAGACTAACTCTTACAATGTGTCTAAGGGATCTCGGATGGCCGTTTCGTTAATTATACCACGTGATTAGAAACGCGACTAACGGTATTGGGGCTTTTAAGGAATTTTTGGGCGATGCGGTTGGAGACCCATTACCACCAACCTTTATTTTGCCATCTTTTCCCCACGCAACATCCAAAAGTGACTGAGAAATTTCTAATTCCTTAGCTCTAGCTACCCCTTCTAGGGATTTATAGCCGTGAGTATATATATAAAGACGGATGTGATCACCTCTATATTTTTATAAAACCAATAATTATTGTATGCTTTATTTCAAATACTAATATCTCACGAGTTAAAACAAAATGATAAAGTTCCGACAAGTCTCAGGCAGGATCATTAACCAAATACAGCTGTGGGTAAAGTTAATGAATTATTACAATTAGGTAAGTACATGTAATAGAATGACCTCTTAAGTACGCGGCGGATCGTAAAAGTACGCCGACCAAACAATGGCTAATTATTGCGAGGCTGTTGTAAAAAGCCTATCGAGATAAATGTCTTTTTAAATAATGCCATAGACAAATCTTGTGTTTGGCAAATATTCTAATTTTCATTCTAAAAGACTATTTATAGTTTAGATTCTCTTTCGATATTTTTGCTTATCGTTAAAAACTATCAAAAGTCAAATTTACATTTGATTTAAATGAAAAGACTCTTTGGTGTAGAACCGACTTGTTAGAACAGTATTTTTTTGTTTAGGTACATACATATACTCAAGCCATTAGTTCCCATTGGGTTAGGCAGAGACTATTGATCGCCACTTCGTACGATCCTGACAAACCTCTCTAGCTTCGTGTACATCCATCAATCTTTTCATACGTGCTCTTTTATTCTTCATACTTCGGACGTCAGCCTTTTTGAGCACACTCTCAATTTGGTCGAAGTGTGTTCTCCGTGGTCGTCCTCTACTAACATTACCATCCACACTAGCCCTATAGATCCCTTTTACCAATTTTCTATCATCCGTCTTCTCTATGTGCCCATACCATCTCAACATTCCTTTTTCTATCTTTCTTACAATATCATCTTTCACACCACATTTTTCACGAATAACACTATTTCTCACTCGGTTACATAATCTAACATTTCAAATTTGTTTAGCTCTCAAGGCGTACTCTCTAAGGCTCTACTAAGCTAACATAGTAAAAGCGTCTCTAACGCCAGGGGTTAATGAAAAGTTCGTGTGCGCTACAGTTGCTGATGATATCGAAATTACCTTGGAAACTTTCATTATACATTAATTAAATTCTCTTATATAAATTTTAGCAACCAAGATAGCTAATTGCTCAGAGGCATCGGTTCAACCCGAGTCAGGCCTACACCAGTTTGTCTTTTCTAGCGTCATATGTGTGGTTAATATATCTTGGTTGATAACGGAGAGAGATGACATCGTGAGTATGTTAAATTAAATTTTACTTAGTCATGTGACAGTGTATTCGTACAACATGGCGATAGACAAGCCCTTTATTACGGGAGTACACTGTCCAAGCAAAACGTGGCCACTTCTGGAAGTTAAGTGAGGAAAAGTTGGTAAAATAAAGGTTGTTGGTGATGGATCTCCAACCGCATCGCTCAAAAATCTATTAAAAAGCCTCAATACACTTAGTCGCCTCTTACTTACACCCATGGGACGAAACGGGTTCGTACTATTCTAAGCCGACACTACACAGCTGGTGTTATTTAATTTATCTATATTGTTTGATTAATGTTTATTTAGTATTAGGAAAACATCAAAGAAAAATTAAAAGTTTATTGACTTAAAGCTGTCATCATTAAATAATACCTTATTTTATTATTATTTCGCATAAAAAATATAAATTCAAGTCGATCATAATTTTGCCCTAACCAAATATTAACGAATTATAACAATAAAATAAAGAAAAACATGGACATTTATAGTCAATTAAAATACAATAAATCCCTATTCAGAGACCATTAATAATTCAAATAACAAAGATCGTCCGAAAAGTTTAAAAAAATAATTTTCAAATAAAACTTAACTATTTGTTGGGATTGGCAAACTCGTTTTTGAATCAATTTAATAAATTAATGAATATTATCAGTTATACATACATTTACATAGTTATACCACGATAAATATAGTACAACATTGCGACATGTTATAGTTATATTTGTTTGTTTATAGAAAGAGTGTGTTGTGTATAAAATGTTTTGTCTAACTCAATCAAATCTTTAAAGTTTAAACAGGAATATTCCTGATGAGTTTCAATAGTTTATACCTATCCCATTGTGTAATTGATAAAAACAATAGAACATACATGTAGAACACCACTTATTGTGCAGACGATAAGTGTTCAAATCCCGGTTGGGGCCTACGCCAATTTGTCTTTTTTAAAGTCATATGTGTGGTTAATTTATCATGGTTGTTAACGGTGAGGGAAAACATCGTGAGGAAACCCGCATAGATAAGTTGTAGACAGTGTATTCGTACAGAAAACGGTGATAGGGCCGCCTCCTATCACGCGAGGATACTGTCCAAAGCAAAACGGGGTACTTTGAACAACGTAGGGCAAATTGACACGTGATTTTTAGAAGTATTAGTACCTCTGCCAATCTCATCGGGGATATAATGCGTAAACATTTGAGTTTGAGTATGAGACCAGTCGTAACATCATCAAAATTTCCTTAACTCTTGCTTGAAATATACTATTATAAAAATAGTGCCCTAAGGAATGGAATACACAACTATGGTATGTTCGAAATACCACAGTAATATTTAACTTGTTAAAATGTTACTGTAAACAGCGACAATAACACCTAAATATATTTGACAATTGTGAAGGTTCGGTTCAATAAATGAGGACTTTAATGTCTTTAACTAAGACTATGACAAAACAAAACGTTCAATGACTTTGTAAACGAGCATCTAAAATAGTCAAAGTGACCATTTAACCATCTTGACGAGTGGTCGTAGCCGCGTGACATTGGCTGGGCCGGTCGAATCAGCATATCTGCGTAGGCGCATGACCAAACTGCGACTAGCCGTGACTAACGCTTTGCCTCCACTTTACCCTCATTTAGAAACATCGCCTTGTTTTCTTGCGAAACAAATAAACTAATAAAATTAATCGTATCATTTTCCTTGCTAATTAATTACCCCACGGTCTTTAGCGAATATTTGAATTTTGAAGCAAGGATACTAAATTGGATGCAAATTTGGATTGATATTAAAAGATATGAAATTGAACACGCAAAGCTCTAAATTAATCGTCTCTAGGGCTATTTCTATGAAGCTTTATAATAATAATAATAAAATGGATTTATTTTCTCTCAACACAAAGCAAAAAGTCACAAAAATATGATTAGTTTACAGTATAAGTCTGGTGTCTATACTAGGTTTCCCTGTATGACAGATCACCAGCCCCCCCCCCCCCCCCCTTCTATACAAGATGACATTTCATTTAACTAACATATAGTATAACACATTGAAAAAATAAAAAAGTACGGTATAATAAGCATAAGCATCAGCTGACTTTGCATATATATAGTATTAAATTTACAAATAATTATAATTACAAAGTTATAAATCAATCTTTCATGACCTTTATTATTAAAAGAACCAATGCAAAGGGATTGTGCGATGGAAAAATCGGTTTGTTGAAAATAGCTAAACTTTAACTAAATTGTGGCACTAACTTAAAGCTTCCAATTACTACACATCAAACATCATCATTTTTAACTTGTTCTATAGTCTTGTCCTTCACTGTTGTAGAACATGAATCTCAAGGGGATATACACATACATCAAATTCTCGATAACTTCATCAAAGTTATAAAACTATACAAAATAAAAGAAAATGTGAACAGGTGTTACCTATTTCGCTGATATACGAATATTTACGTCAGCATGTTTTTGATATTTTTACAATGGTGGGTCCCATACCGCTTTATTTAGGTGAAATAAAAAAGGTTTAATAAATAATATAGTTATTTACGGTGAGTTTTTTTTTCCAACAACCGTGATAGCCCAGTGGGTAGAACACTTGGTTATCGTGCAAGCGACTAGTGTTCGAATCCTGGGTCAGGCCTACACCAATTTGTCTTTTCTAAAGACATATGTGTGGTTAATTTATCATGGTTGTTAACGGTGAGGGAAAACATCGTGAGGAAACCCACATGGCTGAGTTGTACTTAGTCATGTGACAGTGTATTCGTACAAAACGGCGATAGGCCTGCCCCCTATCACGTGAGTACACTGTCCATGCAAAACGTGGGTACTCTGAACACCAGGTGACAAAGTCACGTGATGTTCAGAAGTATTAGTACCTCTGCCAACCCCTTCGGGGATATTCGGCGTGAACGTTTATGTTATGTTATGTTATGTTATGTTTTTTTTTTCATGAGGCTACTGTTCACAGTAGGACACATTTAGATCAAATAGAAAATGTGCTCAAAAAGGCAGGTGTCCGCAGTATGAAGAATAAAAGAGCATGTATGAAAAGATTGATTGATGTGAATGAAGCTAGAGAGGTTTGCCAGGATCGTACAAAGTGACGATCGATAGTCTCTGCCTACCCCAATGGGAACTAACGGCGTGAGAATATGTATGTATATGTATGTATGTTCACAGTGATACTTCGTGGGAGGTGTAGCTATCGTATCAACCTGACCAACAAAATATTGCCAACAATTTGAAGCACTGAATAGCAGCAGCAGTAATAAATCAAAATTATGATTTGTACATATTACTTATTTAATATCACGATAGCTTATTTCTGTATTTGTGGAAATCGAAATGTCATCCAGTTTCAAATATTCTGCAATAATTAATGATATGAACCAACATTGTGTGACATTTTAAATATGATTTATTGTATATCTAGTCACTATTTTCAATCTTTTATATATTGCAATGTTTAAAACTAATAAATCATTAATAATACTATCTGTCACTTTTATTACAGACCTAATTTAACATTGAATATAAAAATATACCTGATAATTTAAATGGTTTAGTTCTTTAAAAATCTTAACTTTATCGTGATAAGAAGTGTTTCGCCGTATAGTGGTTATAATGTCACTACACCTTGCCACCCACGGGTGCCGTAAGAGGCGACTAAGGGTGCGGGACCATTTTAGGTAGTTTTTAAGTAAGTAAGTAAAACGTTTATTTTTTTTGAGCGATACGAATGGTGACCCATCACCTACGATACTTTATTTCTATCATGTTGTCCCGTATTTACTTCCAAATGTGGCTGAGAAGTTCCTAGCTCTGAAGCTCTGGATTTCATTTTTAATTATTTGTAATAATTATTTTTATGGGTTAAAAGACAAATAAAACCTTTTTATTTATTTATGTATTTTTTATTTTATAGACTAGAAATTATTTCGAATTAATGTATAGGGCAACATTTGCTTGTTTAGCTAGTGTTTCTGTGAATTATAAAGATCATATATTTTTTTAACCTACAGAAAAATCCTTTGGAAACAAACTTATCTATAAAATATACATTATATATATACATTATAATATACATTGTTTTTCCAAACCAGATGCCATAAAAACCTCAACATAATTAAAAATGTCTTGATCATTAACAAGATGTTCCTTCACAAATATTTAAGTGATATCAAATCTTAGATGTCGTCAAACGGGTTGTTTTATCGTACAAAAAACGTAAATTGTACCTAAACTGCGTAATTTATTTGGCTGTCGTATAAAAAATAAACGATATTGATGTTTTTGGAGCGAATCTCCGAATGTTTTCAGCAAGCCCGTGAACCAGCAAGGTCGCGCGGCGGCCCGTAGCTGCGCGCGACGAGTCAAACCAGTTCGTGCACCGGGTGACATACAGCTTACATAACATCGCGAAATATTCTTTATACCAAGCCTGCTTTAAGGAATTCAAAGCCTATACAGCTTGAAAGTTTTCTCAATACACAATTAATAACGAATCAAGTTTAACTGATATTGTCGAGTGACATTGTAAACGATTGCAAATTGGGCAACAAAATTCCAAATGAAAAAATTTGATGCATAAGAAAACTATGACGTAATAAATTAATTGTTTTTGTTCATGAAAACCTCATGTGAGGATTATTAGTAATTAATAAAGGAAAGAAAAGTTTTGATACATTTTTCTTTCCTTTATTTATTCTTTAATTATAATAATCCCCACATGAGGTTTTCATGAACAAAAACATTCAAATTATGTGATAATTAGGCGTTCTCAACATTTGCATTCTATCTGAAAAGGTAGACTAGTGGCATTCCGAATTTGTAAAAGAATCGGAGGTAGGGAACGCAAGTTATATAACGTTGCAATAAAGTTTAAAATAATTGACTACTGCCACGAACTCATCCATCATAGAGACTTCCGAATCCGAAGTAAACTTAGTATTAAGTTGAAATTAGACGTTCAAAAAACAAAGATTTATCTTTTTACTTTGAAATAAAAAAATAAATAAAAAGACATCATATATAAATTTACTATCGCTGCCCACACACTACAGTAGTATGATGTTAGACAAAAATTGCTCACAAAATGCGAGATAAGTACTTGCAATATCTAATTTATAAGCGATTATGTCGAAACGTCATCACCAACATAATGTTCATCTCCAACAATCGTCGCAGTGTGGGTCAATGTTAAAGCACGTTTAAATGAGTATTACCCACAACATACGAGGTATTTTTTGTCAAATTCATCAACTAATCATCAGAGATTTAACTTCCAATTCCATCAGTTGCAAAATCATTAATACTTGTGTATCTTTACGAATATTAACTCGTCGGTTTGTCTAACCGCATATTAATCTACTAACCATCATGTTTTTTTTCTATATTTTTGTCCAGAGTTTGATAAGAACAAAGCGATACATATTTTTCGTTTCTAATCATGTTTATCACGGGTCGTCAAATTTTAATTTATTGATGACCACTGGTATTAAAAATGACATTATTAACAATCCATTTTCATATCACTAGCTTATTTCCTCTCATTTTGAGGAAAACATTGACATCGAAGCTCAAATAAGCTCTGTTAGGCATTAGATTCGATAAAATGATATGAATGATTTGAATTTTTTGATTACCTATCAATTTTTAGTATAGAAAGTTTTTATAGACAAAATGTCAATAATAATAATACAAACAATGTAAATTTAAACACCTTAATTAATATATGAATTATATAATAAAAAGTCTCTGAAATAATAAAATTCTCTAAATAGAATTCTCTTGGAAATATGAACTGGACATATCCCAAATAACATCGAAACCATGGCCAACTTCTGCCTATAATTAAAATAATTTATTTATTTAAATTAATTTACACTTATTTTTCATGTACTCACTTATTTTTTTAATGTTTTGCATTAACTAAATAAAATAAAATAAGACATAAACCAAATAACCGCATAGACTTCTTGTACTCATCATAATACAGTTTTTGCAACAACATTTCTTTCAAGTTTTTTTTTCTTAATTAACAAACGAAACTTTTTAATAATGATGCTCGTATTAGAAGAATAAAAAATGTTGTTAGTTGTATTAGTAACGTTTATAATTGGAATCTGTTTCATTGTAAAAATTACTTGTTTGTTTTTAATAACAAGACCATATATTTTTGTCAAAATAAATTAAATCTGTGAATCTAATGATGTTTGACAAATGAGACTCCTAGGACAAGGTCGTATTATCAGATCTGTGTCCAAACTTACAAGATGTAATAAACTACGCGACTCGTCTTCCGCATTCCTAACATTTAAAATTAGTTTATTTAAATAATTAATTTCATCAACTCAAAAAATAATAAAATTTTATAGTATCAGTTGATTTATTCGCTGTGAAGTGGCGGATTAGAATAGCACTGCCCCATTTCTACCTGAGGGTGTTCGTAAGAAGCGACTAAGGGTGTTGGAAATTTTAAAGTTGCTGGACGATGCGGTTGGAGACCCATAACTAACAACCTTTATTTTACAATATTTTCCCTAATCAATTTCCAAAAGTGGCTGAGGGATTTCTTATTCTGAAGCTCTGACTATCGTTTCTTGGGAAATACAGCCGAGAGTATATACATATACTAAATTACACACGGTTTGAAATAAGGGGTCTGCTAGTAAATTAAATATGACACCAAAAATAAAGAAGGGCAGAAAAATTACTCAAGTTATTTATGAAAGTATACTCCTAAGCAGAGAATTTATGCAGTCTTCAAAATACATCAAGTTAGAAAGAAACAAAACTTCAAGCTAATATTAAAGAACTCGAGACGTGGCGAGGCAAACGGGAGATGTTTTTATCTTGTTTTTCATTATAATATTTTTAATTTATTTTGGTATAATACTTTATTTGCGAACCGACTTTGCAATGGTTATCATAGATTATAAATAATGTTAGATTTTCTTTTACTACTACTACCATAAGTCCTATTACTATGAATAATGAATTTTCCTAACAATTGTTGCAAGACACCTTTCTGATGTAAAGTAAGTAAGGTGTAAGTATTTCAGTCTAAAAAGATGACTTTCTTCTCCTTCATTCAAACAGCCTGAAATTCTGGAGTTAACATAACTAAATAACAAGGTCAACATCTCATATTTTTTCATAATCTTCAATTTATATACAGTAGCAATGATTAGTTGCTGCATGTGAATATAGCCATGAAATACATTGTATTAATAGAGACAAAATAATTCATTGCGTAAAAATAAATGTTAAAGATGGCACAAAAGTAAAACATTTTAGTCGCGATAAAATCTAAATGTCTAGGTCGAATGAGAATTTTGCACCAATTTGAATTATTCATAGATCTTAATTTGAATTCTAAATACTTATGTTGAAATGTGCTCAACCTTCAACTGGCATTAAATTAATATATCAAAAGGAAAACCATTTATTATATTTTTATACACTAGAAAAAAGGCGATACATAGAAAAAATTACCCATATTTTTGAAATGGTGATTATTTACGTGCTTATATGGCTACATATTTAATTCAGTGTAATCATGATCATTCATCACAGCACATATTTGTCCCCCCCAAGTGGCTAGAGCGTACCCTGAATAGGACAATTTAGCCATAGTCTACCACGCTTACCTAGTGCAGGTTGGCAGGGTAAGCAATATTTAGACGGTACGGTGAGCAAACTACCATTATTGTGTGTCATATTTACTTCACTTAGGGCCAGTTTCACCACTCACAGATAAACTCTCTGATAGTCTATTTGGCACTTATCTGCCGGATAAATAACAAGTTTCGGTTTCACAGGTCTCAGATAGTAATATCTTACAGATAAACTCCCTGGTATCTTATCAGTCACATCAAGTGGCTGTTAAATTCTTATCTGGCAGATATTAATTATTCTTATCTTAGCTTAGCTTATCTTTTCTCATTTTTTCCATAATTTACCGCCACTTGTAGACGGTAAATTATGAAACTGCTTTACCAATGTTCAAATTGTAATAAGACGTGCTCTAACATGGACCTATTTGAATTTTTGGAAAAAAAAAAATATATTATTTTTTGCCTCTGCAAGCGACACCAACAAGTCCGTTTCTTCCTGAGTGAATTTAACATTCCTTTCACGTTTTTTTTCCATAGTGAATTATAAAAACGAAATTCAACACAGCAAAAAAGCAAAACAAAGTTGAACAAAGAAACACTTCACTCGGTTGCCCAACAGCATTTGCGTTGCGTTTCGAGATTCCATTCCTCACTAAAGTTCTTAATCGTAATTCATAATTGTGTAACATATACACGGTAACAAACATTTAAAAGCATTTTTCTAAATAAAAAACATTGTTTCTGAGTGTAGTTTTAATAAAACTGTTGGTTTTATGACAATTCAAAATGTTTTTAATAAGACTTAATTTACAAATATTAAAACTAAACGCATAAAAGCGACGTTGCCGTCTTGTTTATTCTTATCTGGCAGGTAAATTTAACTAACGGGTAATTTATCTAATAGATACATGGTGAAATCTACAAATTATATCAGCCAAATTTATTCATCAGATAACGTGTTGTGGCAGATAACTATCTGAAACTTTATATGTAAGCGGTGAAACTGGCCCTTATTTCAATTAGACTTGAGAATAAGGCCTAGTTTATATGTTGTACGAACATATTTCTCGGTTTTAGCCTAAAATACAGCAAGACCTCTAAAAACGTTCCTCTACGTATGATACCTATCTCTCTATTGATTGTGTCTGGATTGTATTGATGTCTAGGGATATTTTTTGCAGGACTTTTGATTCAAAACTCTTATGATTATATTTAATAATTTATTTATATTTCTAGAACAACTCAGGTAATTAAGATCAGTGCTCCGAATCTTAGCTTAACCTTTTCTTGTCAGTCGTGATGTAAGAAATAACAACTGGACATAAAACGTAATGTGTGCCAAGTACTATGAGCCCTTTTTGAGGTATAAAAATTGGGACTGGTCGAGGCAGGTGGTAATTTCATCACGAAACCCGCTGTGCTGTGTTGCTGACACCGACTGGCCCGTGGCGCCGAGCAATTATTACGTCTTGCTGTCATGTCGGCCATCTTGCCAGTTGTCATACACATTTGTGTTCTTTCTATATCCATTTTCTATACATCTCTTGATTGCCTCAAATTATTTTATATCTTTATCCCAACCGACGAGCTCACGATATGATTACAAGCGTGCTATGGCCTCAGGCAAATATTGATAAAATTATGGATATTTTTACATATTCATAAACAAGTCTATGCTTTGAAATAGTCGAAAATGATGACAATTAACTAGATTTACTGGTACTTTTTTATACAGAATCATGTCTCATGTTGCCGTGTAGTGTCGGTTTAGAATAGCACTACCCCATTTCTTCCGGTGGGTGTACGTAAGAGGCGACTAACGGTATGGGGCTATTAAGGGATTTTTGGGCGTTGCGGTTGAAGACCCATCACCAACAACCTTTATTTTCCCACTCAAATTTCCAAAAGTGGCTGAGGAATTTCTAATTCTTTAGCTCTGGCTACCCCTTCCTGGGATTTATAGCCGTGAGTATATGTATGTATGTATGTATGTCTCAAAATAAAAAAAAAATGCTAATTTAGTTTATTGAAGTCTATGTATACATACATACATACATACATATTCTCACGCCGTTAGATCCCATTGGGGTAGGCAGAGACTATCGATCGCCACTTTGTACGATCCTGGCAAACCTCTCTAGCTTCATTCACATCCATCAATCTTTTCATACATGCTCTTTTATTCTTCGTACTTCGGACACCTGCCTTTTTGAGCACATTTTATTTTTACAAGTCTATGTATATGTTTAGTAAAGCTATAATATCATTCCTCCTCCAACGAATTGTAAGGACGATTGCCAAGCTCACCTGAATTAAAAATACAATACACAAAAATAAAGCACGAATGACTCTTTTTTTACAAGGTATTTAAGATTGCCACACATCTTATTAACATTCCAACCAACCCTAAATAATCCAATACACGTTCAGTTAATCAGCTGATTCATCATTAAACTTGTGCAACCCCATCGCCGATGTTGGGAAATTACCGATGAGTTTTTTGCTGAAATGGTGGCCTTCGCACACTCTTTATCATCTGCCACAAACCATGGACCGGAATACTTGGTTTGCGCAATGAGCGACATTTCGATGAAATATTGTTTGTCAACTTAAACGCTCCTGTAACTTATAATGTTACAAACACTTTGACAGGCGCTCACGATTTGTTAGACATGGAATCGAAATGTTATTAAATATATGAATAATATTGTAAATATGTTTATTAGACATGATGAAATGAATATTTATTTTGAAGTAAGTTGTTTGATTCTAGAAAGATTAATTTTCAATCTCAAACGTCACCGACTACGTGAAATTTTCCATCAAGGCGGTAACAACTCAATGGCAGCCATTTCGCTGTTCAATGGCACAATCTTTTTTTTTTAGTTTATCATTTTAATTTTGTGTTTAATTATTTCCTCTTTTTGATTTTATGTTTCTTCGTAAATATTTAAGGTATTATTTTTATTGTTTTTTTTTATTTTCACTGTTTTTTTGTAGTTGTAAATATTTTGTTGAACTTTTGTTTTTTTTGGTTTGGTTATTATTATTTTTGTGTTGCATATCTGTTGTGCCATATTTACGGCGAATAAATGTATTTCTTCTCCTTCTTCTTCTTCAAATGGGTGTGGCAATTATTTACCAAAAAATTTATATCATCTTTATATTAATATCTAGATTGGTTTTTTTGCGTATTTTTCATCATTTTTGTGGCAGAGCAACCACAAAGTAATAATTAAAATAAAATAGTTTAAAAAACATTATTACTAAATTTGTGAAAAAATACTCTGCCTTACCACAGTATACAAAAGTAATAAAGGTATATATTTAACTTTGTTAGTGAAGTGAAGAGACACGGGCCACCCACCGATCTTCGCCTACCTCATCCACATTAATCAATAAACCGAACCAGAACCAAACCTTCTCCATCAGAAAAACGGCTGACTATTAAATAACAATAAATGTATTTATTATTTGTATTTGTTTGCATCAATTTGTTCATGGTTACATTTTTTTTACTTTAATTTTTGTTTGAAATCATATTTTTTACTATGGTAAGGTAATGTATATAATATATAAGGTTATATAATAAGGTAATATATTACATACATCTACACTATTTACATGCAACTCACGCCGTTAGTTCCCATTGGGGCAGGGCAGAGACTATCGGTCTCCACTTTTTACGATCCTGGCAAACCTCTCTAGCTTCGTTCACATCCATCAATCTTTTCATACAGGCTCTTTTATACTTTTTAATTCGGACATATAAATAATTATAGTTATAGATAAGAGCAATGACGATGTTTCAATTTCTAAAATTGCTATGTATTATTGCTATGATTTGTATTGCTATGGATTTCCGCAAAGAAACGGCCGATTCAACACAATATTCTAAAATATATTAATAATCCTTTAAAAAAAATTATAAGCTTATTATTATTTTGTACAACTTATTTCAGCAGGTAATATATCGTGTTCAGCGTTTTGTAACACAACAATAGTTAGGTGAAACCTGCGCATCTCACTTTGTATGCAAATTTTAAATGACATTGTATTGTTCGGTAATGTCTGCCAATCAAATATTTCAACAATTTCTTAGTTATGTATGATAATAGTACCACCAACGTAGACGGTGTTTTTTTACTTATGTAATACAAACTTGATATATTGAAAGCCATCAGTTTCAGGAATTTTCATGCAACTTATACAAGTGTGTAATACATTTTAGAATTGTTTGACAAAGCATAAACCAGTAACGATTATAATATATTAAACATACATCTTCGTAAAATCCTCCTGCAATTATATTTTTCTCACGTATCTATCAATCGGACCGGTCTGAATCTTTTTGTTATTTGAATGATGAAATTATTTAAACTCAAACGATGACGGCGTATATCCCCGAAGTGGTCAGTAGAGGTACTAATATTTTTAAGCATCACGTGACATTGTCACCTGGTGTCAGAGTACCTACGTATTGCTTGGACAGTGTACTCATGTGATACGGGGCGGGCCGTAAAGTACATTTATACAAAAGTACAAAGACATAACAGTCGAGATAGTTCAATGTTCAAGTTATAACTTGTCTGAGAATTAGGCAAATAATAACACTTTTTTACAACGTCGTATTTTTTAAATAAATCATTTTTTTATGGCAAAAAGTAATTTAAGTAATGATAAACAAAAAGTTATAGTATAATCTTTTAATAAAAGTCACTTTATGGGCCAATAAATTGTAAGATACCGTTGATCCTTTTGCGAAGAGGCGTGTGGAGACATTACATTCAGTATCCGCGATCTACATTTCATAGTTATTAAAGCACACTTCATAAACCAGGTACGGGTGCAGAAAGTACATACATATATTATACTTAGATCCATAAATCCCAAAAAAGGGTAGCCAGAGCTTTTGAGCTAAAAACTCCTGAGTCACATTTGGAAGTTGATAGGGGCCAATATGGTAAAAATAAAGTATCGCTGGTGATGATTCTCCTAACCGCATCGCTCAAAAACCACTTAAAAAAACCCACACCCGTAGTCGACACCCGTGGGTAGGAAGGGGTAGTGACAATCTAAGCCTACACATGGCAAACTCAGAAAGTATACACTGTTATAAAGTTTTGCTGTTTAAAGGACTGTTCTTTATATAATTAATTTATTTAAATTACTTATATAAAGAACAGTCTTAAAGAACTTATAACATTACAATAAACTAATCATGACGTCTGTGTTTAAAATATATTTAGGCAAAGCTATAATTTTTTCTGAATACCAAGGAATTCATCACCAATCAAACCTTTCTGCATAACATTATTCAGTGTCCTTTGAAGCATTTTACACTAACAATCCTCCAAGCGAATATATGTCGAAGAGAAACCTCATTCCATTCATCAAGCCATTTGTCGAATGTTCTGTGAGCTATTAACAAGATCTCATTGTTGTCATTGTTGGCGTTATCAGATGTCCCCCCCTCCCCCGCTCGCCCCGCACCGCACCCCCCCGATCCCCGCCTTGTTCTTGTACCATTGTTTGTGTCTCAGGAAGGCAGGAGGCTTCGCTTCTTACTGCTAATTGATTCCACTCTCAAATGAAGTCAACTGTTAGAGTTTGGAGATGTGATGGTTGGTTAAATTTATATAAGAGGAGGTTTAATGTTTGTTGTGTCGTTCTCAATCAGTTTAATTTACTTTATTTAATCATGAAAACCATAATAGAAACATGAACCATAGAAGCTAAAAAGTCTGATTAATATGGCAGTAGGTGAAATTAAAAACTGTTTTAATTGCCTTAAATTTTTTACAATTTTTTACAATATAATGTTTACCTATATTAAACAACTAGTGGATCGTCCCAGCTTCGCACGGGTAGCGTTGTTTTTCTAAATATCTGAGGTTTCTTTCTTCAGTCACTGCTCAAGCATTGTGAAATTCAGCGCAATGTTTTCAATTTATTAAATTTATAGCACTCCCTAAACAGTGTAGTTTGGTGATTTTGAATGCGCTTTAATAAACGGTTCAGTATTCCCGTTTAATAGCAAATTTTGGAATAAAACGCTATGAAGTATTTATAACAATCTGAAAAATAAATCATTACGTGATGTAGGATGCAACTACTGGCGCCATCTAGTATGTTATATGTAAATTAGTAAAGATTTGGTTTTGGTCACGGGCGCGATGGCTTATTTGATGTAAAATTTCGGTGTTTCTCTACCGATTTCTATTAGTCTTTTTTTATTGAATAGGTAATAATATTACCTTTTTTAAATTAGGGATGAGTGAGAGGTTTACAAACGTAAAGAAAAAAAAGAGTAAACAAATATAATCAGAATATTCCGAACTGCTAAGCTATCAGGAATTACACGTGTTATTGTGAGTCAACCGTAAAAGATAGACATAAACTGTTGAGGTTTTTTTTGAGATAATTTTATGAAGAATATTTCCGTCATACATGATTTCTTTGTAAGTTTAACCATTAAGGCTGCACACGCGACGGAAGCTTAAAAAATGGAGTAACTTCTCCCGTTTTCCCAAAATTTCCCAAAATTCCCCTTTACTACTCTGCTGAAAAGTATACAAAAACCTGCCCAGGAGTATGAAGAATAATTGTACCAAGTTTCGTTAAAATTCGTCGAGTAGTTTTTGTTTCCATAAGGCACATACAAACCGACAGACAGACAGACAGACAAAAAATTTACTGATTGCATTTTTGGCATCAGTATCGATCCTTAATCACCACCTGATAGTTATTTTGAAAATATATTTCATGTACAGAATTGACCGCTCTACAGATTTATTACAAGTATAGACAAACGGCAAAAGGAACAGTCTCAGCATGAATATAATCTTTATGGTTTACATGTTATAAACGTATTTTGGGCAAAAACAAGAAGTACCGTAATTTGCCGTAATCAGTATTTGCCGTAATACTAAAGTTAGTTCTGCTTAGTATTTCCCATTGAGGAACAATATTGGCTACTTATGTCACGATTATGATGTATTATAACATAATCTTGAGCTCCGTCCAGTCAGCCCGTGACCATTTTACATACTTACAAAACTTGACACGTTTTTCCTAAGAAATGTCTTCTCCTGACATGCAGGCCATTAATCAGACGGACTATCGAATATCTATTTCTTATCTATTCAAGGTCCGTATTGAAAAAAATGGCAGCTAGAATTACGAAGACTAAAGCTTGAGTTTCTTTAAATTAAATAGAAAAACGTAATCTACATCTTGAGAACTATTATTATTATATTATTGCCGTGTAGTGTCGGTTTAGAATAGCACTACCCCGTTTTTACCGATGGGTGTACGTAAGAGGCGACAAACGGTAATGGGGCTTTTTAGGGATTTTTATTTTTACCATCTTTTCCCCACTACATTTCCAAAAGTGGCTGAGGAATTTCTAATTCCTTAGCTCTGGCTACCCCTTCTAGGGATTTACAGCCGTGAGTATATGTATTATATTATTAGTTGTGTATTAACTAAAATAAATGTAATTTAATTACATAACTTTAAATAATATAATCTTCCTGTCCATACCGCAAACTTTATGCTTCGAAAGAAGTACATTTTTCTTATTCACCTTTACCAAGACAGTTGGACTTTTTGCACTCTCTCTCTATAAAATAGAATTACTCGTATGTAGATAAAATCTCATGCTCTGCAAGATTTTCCTAAATAGAAATCCATATTTAATGCGTCACGTATAAATATATAGATAATAACAGAATCGCCTTAAACGGTCTCTACAAATTGTCTACTCCAGTAAGCTAGAGATGCATCCAATCATCACGTAAGAGCTCTGACTAAATTATTTGCGGTGTACTCCAACGATAGTTTTACTGCAGTGGGCGTTGACCCTTGCACCGTGAATAGTAGGAGATAGTGACGACGAATGTTTACTTCGAAGTTTGCTGTTAAATCACGCGTGACTGATGTAGGTAGTACACTGTTGTACACGCTTATACTCTTAGACGTGTATGTAATGGAATGGGACTTTTGCATTCGGGCTCATGAATTTCAAAATCGAAAACAGAAGCGATATCTGCTTTACGACGTTGCACGCAAGAATATATATTACTTTGAAACCACCTTAGAATATAAAGATATTTTATTTTGTCTTCATTTAAAACGTTTATAATACATATGTCCGTAATTGTACATACATGCATATACTCACACCGATAGTTTCCGTTGAGGTAGGCAGAGACTATCGATCGCCACTTTGTACGATCCTGGCAAACCTTTCGAGCTTGCCCTACATTCATCAATATTTTTATACATGCTCTTTTATTCTTATGTAAGTGCATCTAGTTTGTAAAATATTACGAATAAATAAATAAATATAGATAATGATATAGAGCCCTAATTGTGCGAGTCCCTAACACACTTGGCTAATTTTTGAAAAGTCTCGTTTTGTCTCATTCAGTTGTGAAGATTTCAATGTGACAGAACGATACTTAAGTTGTTCTCAGCTGGAATACTCAATTCAGAAATCGGGCGTTACTTTTAGGAATTAAATCATTAGAAAATTAGGTATTTGGCTATTTAGAAGACATTACCGAAATAGTTTTAAATTGTTCCATTAACAAGACCAGCGTTTGTTTTGTGTATATGTATCATGGTGCTTACTTAACCGGACATAAAAAGAAATTAATTGCAATGATTAGCAATGTCAACGATGGTTGGTGACGCAGTTCTGGCTATGAGGAACACATCTGTAGAAACAACAAACCCGTGTGAACACGCTGCTTACACTTTACACTGTCATTACGCAATTAATTACATTGTTTTTGTCACTTATAATAACTGCATTCAAATATACATAGGTTTTAATTTCCAAAGTAGGTAGACATTTGGTTGTTTAAAAAAGTTTTCATGTACAGTACTGCGAAACTAAGGAAGAGAGTGCTGAAATAGTTTGTAAATTAAAGGATTGGTAAGATTATAGTAACGAAGTAGTTTAATGTAAGTAATTTGGAGTATGACAATCAAATCCTTGATGTCTTGAAGGTAGGGGATGGGTGGGTACCAATAAATACTAATTATTTTTCACACATACGACGAGGAACGAATTACCTCTATCTGCCTTCATGGTATGGTACCTCTTCGGAATAAAGATGGTTCTAGATAAATAAATCTTTATGTATAAAGACAGCGTAAAGCGTATGTATTTATTTCAAGGCGGCTTATAATAAATATGTAAAGCGAATAATATTGAAACTATTTGGCTTGTATTCCCACTTGAAAGTCACAAGATAGTGAAACCCTATGAACTATTATTATCGTTGAAAAAATTATAACAAACTTAAAATTTTGAAATAGCTAAGTAAAAACACATCAAAGTATTGATCAACTGATGATGATTGATGATGTACCAGTCACCTAGCTGCTGATCACTTGCGATGACAAAACAGTGCACAGTGGAACAAACAACATACGTCTCTATGAAATGTTTGATACTGTTGTGTACTGCGCATGCGCACTGACACATCCATCAATACTCTATTTCATTGCTACATTGCCATCATTATTCTCAACTATGTGATGAGTGCAATCTGTTATAATTACTGCTTTATATTCATTAAGTTGTATTTCTCATAAAATAAATTAAATAGTTTGAATAATGAGTTATTTTTCTTTAACATTATAAAGTCGATCTAACATAATTATTTGTTATTAGAAAAACAACTTAACTGAAAATCTAATTATAACTTCACATAGTTTTACAGACGTACAATAAAAGTGATATGATAGAAAAATAAGGAAGTTTATTCAATATGAGTTCTTAAATATATTATAAAATATATTGTAATACAAATAAAGTTATCATTTTATTTTTATAAAAGTTATAGCCAAACTTGGCTCTTAAGAAATAATTAGCTTGCGAAAACAGAATATTAACGGACTTTTCGAGTATCATAAATTGTGTATGCTGTAAGGTCTCTTACTAAAATATTTAAAATTAAGCTATTTAATAAGACACCTTGAAATCTATTTGGACCTCATTAATATTAAGGAAATTATAAATCAATTTGTAGCGATCGTCCTCATAATTAAAACGGAGGTCATCACTTAAACTCTATGACACAAACATACAACTTTTAAATTCATGCATTTTTTACTATTGACGAGTTTTATCAAAACATATTTAATAACTTAATCACGAATGCAGTGTGCATGGCTCGCACAATTATGTTGAGTAATGACATATCTCACTGGCCGATGATGCGGCTAATTACTGTGATAAATACATGGTGAGGTGTCGCGCGTTGACATACTGTTAGACATCGCTTACTGTTTGGAAGTGGCAAGTAGTGTCTTGCTATTTTTACATGCTGGTTGGTATTTAACAAGATTCCTTTGCGTGGAATATTTATCAGATTAACCCTTAATTATTTTTAAATCATTTCAAGTTTACTGCCAGCAAAAACATAACGAAATTTTGTTATTGTATATCGCATAATTACAGTGGATTTTTCAAACATGTGGCTCTATCATATTTCATAGTTTCTAAAAACATCCGTTCTCATACTGAAAATCGGAAGTTATCATATGGAAGAATACATTGTCATAGTTATCAAGTTAAAATTATGTTAAGAAAAGAGTAATGAAGAAATAACATGTGGAAGTCATACTTGTAAATGAAACCACAAATTATATTCATAACAAATTGTTATAAAATATTAAAATCGATAAATTTAATGTATCAAATTCATTCCAAGTTCTGAAAGAAATTGAAATAAGAGTTATAGTGTCTATTTAACTCAAATTAATCATATTTAAATTGTTTGACAATAACATTAAAATTGATATTTGCAAACTTACATAAGCACCTTAAGAAATCAAGTATTTTGATAGTTAAAAATAGTTTTGCAAACCGCTACGAGTGTGTCCAAACAAAGCTCCGAACAAAGGACTCATCATTCTTCCAACACAACCATTAGTCAAACACTCGAACAAGGTCACATTATCTCTTACCTTTCAAGTTCATTGTATTGGCGCCTCGTTAGTTTTAGGCCATGCACAAAAATAATATTCAAAATATAATCATACTTATAATTACTTGATGTTATTGCGAAACTTAAACACTAATACTAACTGACAAGCAAAACGTTTTGGCGAGTCAGATAAAAGAGTCGTACAAATAATTCGCAATGTAAGAAATGCTACCGCAAATTGGATTGTAAACTTTCTCATGTCTCCGTTTAGATAAAGCTGCATACATTGTGCAAAGTGTGGTGAAAATCGGAGCAGCAGATTGGAATCCTATCGAGGATAAACCACGTAACACGATATTTTAGTCTTAATTTATTATACTCAGAGAGAAGTTGAACAGCATCTATCAATACTAGTTAATTTGACGATATCTAAAACCCACCAGAGTATTTCGGTTGAAAATTATCTATTTTCAATGAAAATGAATTCAATGTAATTTTTATTCTCGTATATAAAAGTCATGGAAAGGTTCTATCATTGAAATCACATTTACTTTAGCCGCACAGACCATTTTTACATTGAAGGTTTTTTTATAAATTTTAATTGGATTTACTGAATTTGAAATTAAACTGTAGCATGAGTGAGTTTTTTCAGACATGTGATGATTTGAAACTATTTGCCATCCATTTTGTTGTCAGTTTTCCTTTCTTCATTTACCGTCAAAGCGAATAATAAATAGGAAAGTCTGTTTTTTTTGTATATTGTACTAATTGTATTTTAATCTACTACTGACTCCATGATATTTCCGAACATATTTGTCCCATAATATTTTTAATCGAAATGGTAAAATACTGGTAGTTGTAAATGCCCAGTGCTGACCTCTCCATCGATTCGTTGCGCCACAGCCTCCTGTGCTCGTGAAATAAATCTGACTCTTACGAAGCATCCAGCGTTTTATAAACATTTTCATACTCTTAAACAGTCTTTTTTCTGTTTAGGAGCGGTGTTTTAGTTTTCATAGATCTGATATGAATAGAACTTTATTGATACAAACAAAAAACCATCCTGGTTGCATTTATCTCTAATACTAACTTTTCAACACTAATGGTTTCAAAATTATAAATCAAATATTTTTAAGCAAGTGATAGTCACTGTATTATTTAATTTTTATTTGCCAATTAAGTATAAAAATATAAGATTATTAATATTCGCCCGATTGCTCCACCTTATATTGAAAATTATACACGTGGTTTTTCTATATACTAATCTAAAATATAGCATAGTGCTTTCAGTCTTTAGCTCGTCATTTTAGTTCCAATAGTTTTCAGAAACGAACGTTGAATAATTCCATTGATGGAAATGAAATAATCGATTCCTTTATCGGTCATATCAGAATGTTTTTACCGCTCAGGAGACGGTCAGCGTAAATAACAAACAAGAGTTTTTTCGTCAAAGTAAACCAAAGTAATAGTACGAAAGATACATCAATAGGGTACAGGGGATTCCACATTGGTCACGTCCCCGCGCGGGCGGCGGCGGCGGCGGTGTGCAATGTTGACCGATGCGGCTCGGTTACCCAACCGGCGTTTTTACTAATATGTCTCATTTGCTAATGTCTCATTTGTACGTCGATGTGTATGTATGTGTTGGACATAATATCTTAAGCATTTATTTCAAGGGCGAGCATTTGTAATGCATTGTTTTCAATTTCTCTAGCTGTGACCGCTATTGTGAGTTTTAAAAGACTTCAGCAGTAGCGATTTGTCAACTGTTATGTTAAGTTACAGTAGTAGGATGACCGGCGCGCATAACTATTAATTTGGGAAGCTATGATTGCATCCCATTTCTTTACGCTATTACCATTGCGTTACATCCCCTTGGGATGAGAAAGTCTCATATGTAAAGTCGGAAAATTATTTCAACGTTATCACTCATCACGATGTTTAAGATTTCTTTACCCATCTTACAACACTTCGACATCAACTTTAAAATAAATATATATTTTTTAGTAAACAAAACATATAATACAAAAATGCTATAACATATATTTCTCTTGGAAACTAGTAATTGATTAAGATAGTCAGAATAACTAAAGCTTTTTCAATTTAAAACTATTTAATAAAATATATGAACTATCAATTTTGATTCGACTATAAATCAATACCAATATTTTCCCTATTATTTCTTCGATATATAAAAAACCGCTTACCATATTATAAATCGGCTTATCAACACAATCCGAGCATAACTCGTCAGCGCACACACACACGGGTCGCGACGGTCGCGAGCGCACTTGCTTTGGAGGATGTGCGCATGCGCCGCGCGCTATATAGCCTCGCACAGCCTCCACCGCTGAAAGCTCGTTAACATCCGTTTATCGTTTTTCTGATGTTCACTACTGAAATTATCGTCGGGCTGAATTTTGGTCACTAGTCCTGAAGACATTATTTAACTTAACTAGTGTCTTCAAAGACCTCAGTATGTTTCTAGCGTGCAGTTTATATCGTAATAAAACATAATTTGTGTTTTTGTGACATTCATTAGTGCACTCACATTTGTACAGTGAACTCAAAACGTAATTCATGTTTTCCCAAAAAGGTCGAAGTGACAGTTCATAATGCAGCTGTTCTAGTTATATTGCTTTTGTATGGCAGCGAATGTTGGGTTTGGCAGAAGAAGCATGAGAGCAGAGTGAATGAAGTTGGGATGATCCCTCAGAAAAAACTGTAAGGTAAGGTTATGCGATCAGGTGAAAAGTAGTGTTTTTCGTGAAAAGTGCGGTGTGAAGGATGTAAATTATTGTAGATAAGATATAAAATAAATGGTAAGATGGTTTAGGCACATAGAGAGGATGGATGATAGTAAGTTGATGAAAGAGAAAGACTTAGGGAAGGCGTGTGATAGGGCGGTGAGAAAGTATTAATGGAAGGTACATACATACATACATACATATTCTCACGCCGTTATTTCCCATTGGGGTAGGCAGAGACTATCGATCGCCACTTCGTACGATCCTGGCAAACCTCTCTGGCTTCATTTACATCCATCAATCCTTTCATACATGCTCTTTTATTCTTCCTACTGCGGACACCTGACTTTTTGAGCACATTTTCTATTTGATCCAAATGTGTCCTCCGAGGTCGTCCTCTACTAACATTACCTTCCACATTGGCTCTATATCTGAGGTGTTGTCCAAATTAGTTCATGTGAAGAATAACAGGAAAAACACTGGTTTGATATCTCTAGTGCGTCCGACAGGGATGTGTAGCTTTTCCGTACCGTCTTCTTCAATTTGTTTATGGATGACTGTCTGATAGAGTGGCTTGGAAGTGGTTATGGACTGAGACTGGGTGGATTCAAAATGCCTCCTATATTCTGATGATCAATTGTTACCTGCATCGTGAGTTGAAGAGTTCAAGATTTGAGTACAGTACAGTGAAGTACTACTTAGTCCTGTAGGTTTCCTAATGATGTTTTTTCTCATGGTTAACAACCAAGATATATTGACCATCCATATGAATTTAGAAAAGACTACTGAGCGATCTTATTTGTTGGTAATTATAATTTGCTGCACTGATTTTCATTATGACTACATTTATTTAATGGTTTTACTATGTTTTAAATATTTTGTTCATGAAAACCTCATGTGGGGATTAATAATAATAATAATGTTACGACATCTGTTCGCAAGTAGGAGATAGGATTTGCCACTACTAGATTATACTAGATGGCGTTACTAGTATTTTAATAAGTAAAAAAAGGAATTACTAGATGTTTCTCGAATATCGACTTTTCGAGAATGTGGTACTAGAACTTTCTGTAATATTCGCGTATTTGAGATTTGGCATATATAAAGAGCGACGCGTGCTACGGAGTTATTCGAGTGCGAAGAACTAAAGCGAGAACAAGCGAAATACTAGAGCGAAGAAATTAAATACGACAGTGCAGTGATATACGGATTACGGAAATAAGCTTAACGGTTTGGACAGTGTTACTATAACGGAGTAAATTAGTGTTGTTAATTAGTGCGAGTATCGATAGTTAATTATCGATAGTGTTTGTTGTGTTGTGTAAAGTGCGTTATTGGTCAATAAATATAATTACACCTTATTGCACGAAAGTGTGACTGGTATTTATCAAATTAAGAACCCGGTACGTAACAATTGGTGACAGAAGTGGATTTGAAGATGCCAGTTATGCCGAAGGAAGACGGAAGAGAGGGTGTGAAGACACGCGCTCAGAAAGCCGCAGAGGGTGAACAGCTGTCGGAAATGAGGTCATCGGTCACGAACCCTCGGAGTGACATTCCAGAGGAGACGTCCGCGGTGACTAACGCGCCGTCTACATCAACGGCGCCGGCGGCCGCAACTAATACTGACTTGGCGATGATAGTTGAAATGTTTCAAAGCATGCGTGAAGCACAACAAAGCATACAGGATGTTGTGAAAAACATACATTCGGAGGTACAGGGTGTTGTGAAACAAGAAGTTCGTGAGTTGCGCGAGGAACAGCAAACTAAGTTCTCACAAGTTCTCACTGCGGTCAATGAAGTCAGTGGTCGGGTGGTTACTGTGGAAAAAGACGTAGAGCAGATGAAGGAGCAGGTAACCACTATTGAGAAAGATATCGATGACATGAAGACCGACTTCCGCGGAATGGAGAAAAGGGTTCTGCAGCTTGAATCACGACCGGTCAAGGTTGTCTCCGGTGAGAATGTAGTAGCTGTCCATGGTCCTCGTGTGAAGGTTCCTCCCTACGACGGAACAACATCCTGGTCGGCGTATAGACATCAGTTCCAGACTGTTGCGGCTGCCAATGGTTGGACTGATGAACAGTGTTTGACTGCACTGACGGTGGCGCTCCGAGGTCAAGCACTGTCAGTAATAGAGGCGCTGCCGACTCCGAGTGGTGGTTTCAAGGACCTGCTGGATGCGTTGGAGTCTCGCTATGGAGAGCGACACCTGGAGCACGTGTTCCGCGCTCAGCTGCGTGATAGGGTCCAGCGTTCCGGAGAGGGACTTCAGCAGTGGGCCCTTGAAATCGAGAAGCTCGTCCGCAAGGCCTATCCCAGTGTAGATCCGAAGACGGTGGAAATGAACCTGGTGCAAGCATTCGTCGACGGCATCAGAGATATCGAAGTGAGAACAGCGGTGAGACTTCAACACCACACGTCTCTCAAGGATGCCTTGGCGAACGCTCTAGAAGTTGAAGCTTGCCGCCAGGATACGCGCCAAACTCATCGACTTCGTGAGATTGCGGAAGCAAATGAGGACGTCAAGGTCATTAAAGCACCCGTCGGAAGGAGTACTGGACCGATTTGTTATGGCTGCGGGAAAAGGGGCCATTTGAGATTAAGTTGCCCGCTGAGGAAGGAAGAAAAGAGGCAGGCAGAGGCTCCTGCCGCAAACGTCCAGGGAAACGAGCATTAGCCAGGACCGGGGGGCAGGTGCTGGCTAGAGAGGAGAAAGCCCCGACAATGACCATCTCACAAGCCTGTAACGGGAACAGTTTGGTGATATTGGGCTGTGTCAATGATCAAGACTGTAAGATGACCCTTGATACTGGAGCGTCTAGAACGGTGATCAATCCGGCACTGGTGAAAGCAGCGAATATCAAGTATAGCAGAGATACTAAGTGTCGGCTACTCTCCGCCTCTGGCCAGCGAATACCTGTCCTTGGTGAACTCTCAGTCAGGATGATGGTTGGCGAGACGTCGTATACTCATCAAGTCATTGTGGCTGAGATAATGGATGAATGCATACTAGGACTGGACTTCATGAAGAAATATAACTTCCGGATTGACATAACGAGAGGAATTTTCAAGTGTGGCCAGGAAGAAATCTTTATACTGGGTGGTCCCGTCGGTGAAGTGACATGCTTGAAAACCATCAATATTCCTGCGCGTTCTCAGAAGTTGGTTCCGGTGATGTTACGTGTAGACAGCGAGAAGAAGAGGCATCGTTGTGTGTTGATTGAAGAGACAGTTGGCGAAGATGGTTGAAAAACATCAGAAGGACTGGGACAAACACATTCCATTATTTTTACTGTCTTACCGGTCAGCTGTTCACGAAAGCACGAAGGAAACACCTGCTTTCGTCAATTTCGGAAGAGAGCTACGATTGCCTGTAGATTTGTTGACAGGAGGGTCACCAGATGAGCCGCAGAGTGTAACTGAATATGTAAGCGATTTGAGGGAAAGAGTGCAAGATGTACATTCCCTAGTGCGTGAAAATGGTTTACATGCTAGTGAAAAGATGAAAACCAGATATGACCGTAAAGCTAACACGCCGCGTTGCGAAGAGGGTATGCTCGTCTGGTTACACAATCCAACTCGCCAGAAAGGGAAGTCCCCTAAGTTACAAAATAGGTGGGAAGGACCGTACAAGGTGGTCACTAGAATAAACGATGTAACGTACAGAATTCAACGCCAACCTAGAGGGGCTTCGAAAATAGTTCACATCGATCGACTTGCGAAGTACCATGGAAGCAATAATACTCGGGACGAGTATTAATGTAAGGAGGGGGTAATGTTACGACATCTGTTCGCAAGTAGGAGATAGGATTTGCCACTACTAGATAACAGATGGCGTTACTAGTATTTTAATAAGTAAAAAAAGGAATTACTAGATGTTTCTCGAATATCGACTTTTCGAGAATGTGGTACTAGAACTTTCTGTAATATTCGCGTATTTGAGATTTGGCATATATAAAGAGCGACGCGTGCTACGGAGTTATTCGAGTGCGAAGAACTAAAGTGAGAACAAGCGAAATACTAGAGCGAAGAAATTAAATACGACAGTGCAGTGATATACGGATTACGGAAATAAGCGTAACGGTGTGGACAGTGTTACTATAACGGAGTAAATTAGTGTTGTTAATTAGTGCGAGTATCGATAGTTAATTATCGATAGTGTTTGTTGTGTTGTGTAAAGTGCGTTATTGGTCAATAAATATAATTACACCTTATTGCACGAAAGTGTGACTGGTATTTATCAAATTAAGAACCCGGTACGTAACAATAATAATAAAGGCGTAGGGATGTGACGACCCCACCGCCCATTGTTGGAATGGCAGGATGATATGTCTGCCATTCCGGCTTTGCAAATAGTCTGCGCTTGAGTTTGTAGGTGTTGACCGTGTCTAAAAACTGGTCCCAGCGCTGAATAGGGTGACAACGGTCTCCCCGGGGCAAGTGAGTGAAACCCCGGGTGAATCTTCGCTCAACGTAAAATGGAACGAAATAGAAACGATGAGCGTATAGGGCCGCTTCCCTTGGGTGATCGAAGGGGCACGTCTGGAGCTGGGGCTGGACGTGGCAGCATGCGGTCCCCCAGCCGCCGCGGACCGGCTCGACCACCTGACCGGTCTGCGCGACCACCTCAGCCACCAGATGCGAGAGAAAGCGATTTGGGAACAGTCTCCCTGGATTTGGATTTGGTGAGGAGCGCACTCGAAGAGACGATCCTGGAATATCGCCAAGTGCCTCTTGAAAGGAGGCCAAGGCTGCCCCGAGTTCCTCTCAGCATCAAGGTTCGGGATGTCGTTGAGGCCGTCAATAACATGCTGCCCTCATTTTTAGAGAGCAGCATGGACCTTTGGGATACGGATTCAATTCTCTTTGGCGCCGCAAAGACAGTTTGTCAATTTGTCGGCGTCAGGATGCCACCAACAAGAGCTGGTGGCTCCCGCCAGGCTGGCAGTACTAGTCCCAGGACTAGAACTAGACCAGCCTGGATGAGGCGGATTGAAAGCCGTATCACAAGGGCCAGGGTCCTCATCGGCAAACTGACCAGCTTCAGATCAGGCAACAATAGGCCGAGGGTGGTGCGCTTCGTCAGGGAGGCATTCCCTGGTGAGAATGTCTTTGACAACTCACCGGAGTTTGCCTGTAGACTGGTGGAGCGCATCGATGATCTGAAGCAGAAGATCGCTGCTTGGGGTAAGCGAATTAGGCGATATTCTGAAAGGGTAAAGAGGTACCAACAGAATCGTCTCTTCATGAGTGACCAGAAGAAGTTCTACAGAAATTTGGAGCGTCCCGATGTGGTTTCGACAGGTCAGCGACCGGAAAAAGCCGAAGTAGTTGCCTTTTGGCGTGGGCTTTGGTCGCTGCCTGTTGATCACGAAGAGGGCCGATGGTTCGAGGCGGTCGAGGGAGCGTGCGAGCCCATAGCGCCCATGAACCCCGTCAACATATCCGAGGAGGATGTGGTGGCTGCGATCCGTAAGGCTCCGAACTGGAAAAGTCCGGGGCCGGACGGATTGCACCATTACTGGTTGAAGGGGTTCAGGCGCTGTCACGCTACTCTCGCCCGTCAGTTCCAAAGCGCCCTTGAGAGTGGGACGCTCCCGAACTTCTTAACTACTAGGGTCACTCATTTAGCTCCAAAGAGCGATGCTACCGCGGATCCATCACAATACCGCCCCATTACTTGTCTTTGTACAATTTACAAGACCTTGACATCCGTTCTGAGCTCCAAGATTACTCAACACATTGTTGATAACAATGTGATCTCTGGGGCTCAGAACGGATGTAGGGGCGGTAGTCGCGGTAGCAAGGAGCTGCTCCTCATCGATGCGGTCGTAGGCCAACTGGTCAAACGCAACCGTCGGAACTTCTCCGCTGGCTGGATAGACTACAGGAAGGCGTTCGATTCGGTACCTCATACATGGCTCATGAGGGTCCTCGAGCTGTACAAAATTGAAAGTACAGTTCGACACTTCCTCGGCAGCAGAACGATCCTGAGTTTAGACGGTCGGCGGATGACGGACGCTGATGACCAAATTGATATAATTTGGTCATCCGTGAGTTATTTTCCAGGGCGATTGTCTGAGTCCAGTTTGGTTTTGCTTGGCCCTGAATCCTCTGAGTACACTCTTGGAGAATTCAGGGACAGGCTTTCAGTTTTGGAGAGGCGGACCACGCTTGCCTCATCTCCTTTACATGGATGACCTGAAGCTTTACGCCCCCACGGCTGACAGATTGGCGGAGCTACTGACGATCACTAACGATTTCAGTGGTTCCGTCAAGATGGAGCTCGGGGTCGATAAGTGTGCGGTCATTCATGTCGAGAAGGGGCATGTCGTGCACTCTGATGGTGTCGATGTCGGCACCAATCATTTGAGGGCACTCTCCGAGGCTGAAACATACCGGTATCTGGGCATGTCACAAACCATCGGTGTGAAGGTGGCAGACGTGAAACAGGGTGTTTGCGAGGAGTTTTATGAACGCCTGAAAAGTGTGCTTAATAGCTACTTGTGAACCTTTCGTGGACCGTAAAGCCTCCCTGCATTGGCTGCGTTTCGGGGACCTCTTTGGGGAAACCGAAGGTTTTGTCTGTGCAATACAAGACCAGGTTATCAAGACGCGGAACTATCGGAAATACATCCTAAAGGACGGTACCACAGACATCTGTCGAGCATGTGGCCGTCCCGGAGAGTCACTTAGGCATGTTATCTCCGGTTGTTCGGCTCTTGCAAACACTGAGTACTTGCACAGACACAACCAAGCAGCCAAAATCCTGCATCAGGAGCTCGCTCTAAAATACGGACTCTTGCAACAGAGGCTGCCGTATTACAAGTATCTGCCGGAGCCAATCCTAGAAAACGACCGTGCCAAAATCTATTGGGACCGATCCGTTATCACGGACAGGACTATTCTAGCGAATAAGCCTGATATCGTGGTATGGGATCGGTCGCAGTCGAGGGTATTTCTAGTGGATGTCACTATCCCTCATGACGAGGGTCTCGTGAAAGCCGACACCGAGAAGCGTCGGAAATATCTCGATCTGGCTCACGAGATCACCGACATGTGGGGTGTGACTTCGACAGAAATAATCCCAATTGTTTTGTCCGCGAACGGGTTAATTCCAACCAGCCTCGCGACCAACTTGAGGCGGTTGGATTTCTGTGGCGTGTCGGTTCCAGCACAGATGCAGAAAGCGGTGCTGCTCGATACGGCTCGGATGGTCCGTCGGTTCTTGAACCTGACTCCCTGACCCCGACCGACTGTGCTCTTGTCGGGGAGTACCGCCTCTCCCATTTAAAATTCTAATTTTCTGTTTCGGCCATGGGAGAGGCGAGACGCTAAAAGTGTTCCCGAAATAATAATAAAACTCTTTATTGCACATTACAAAAAAAAAAACAACAATTACAAAAAAAGATCGGTATAAAAGCCAAAGTACAACTGGATTATTAAATAAAGGAAAGAAAAATTTCGACACAGGCGAGAATCGAACCCGCGATCTCGGGTAAACGCCCCCGTCGCTCTGCCAATTGAGCTACCATGTCAATGGCTGCCAGCGCGAAATCTTCTACCCTTTATTTCTTTTACACGTTTAACTACCTTATATTTAATATTAATGAAATTTGATTCATGAGTATAATATAAATATGGATTCAGCGTGCTCTGTTATGTTTTTCTAAAAAATAATTTAAATGCTTTATCGGGGCTTAATTAGCTGTGTAGTGCAGGATTAGAATAGCACTACCCCATTTCTTCCGGTTGGTGTACGTAAGAGGCGACTTACGGTATTGGGGCTTTAAGGGATATTTGGGCGATGCGGTTGGAGACACATCACCAACAACCTTTATTTCACCATATTCTCCCACGCAACTTACAAAAGTGGCTGAGGAATTTTTAATTCCCTAGCTCTGGCTACCCCTTTGAGGGACATATAGCTGTGAGTATACGTATGTTAATCAGGGCTTCTCACAGCAGGCGATGGTTTCATATTGAATTACTATTAAAAAAATACAAGAAAAGATAATGTATTGCAAATTTTACATTTTTTTGTATAATATATCATGTTATGCGTCTTTTTTCTCAAATTTTATAAAAATTATGCATTTTTGAACTTGTTTTAATGGTATTTAACTATCTTGTGTTGTTGTTCAGTTTTAAACTTGTAGTAAACAGTAATTATACTGAGTCCTTAATTGCTAAGTATTTTTCACTCTTCAGTCATCATATTTGACTTAAAATAGCAATGAATGTTCTTTATGATGGTCAAATAATTAATCTTCAGCATTTACCTAATTAGCCTGCATCGTTTTTTAATAAATAAATAAGTTATTTGCATGTAATAATTTACTTTTGCATCTGACCTAAGAGTTCATTTATTTTTTAAATCGAAAATAAAGATTTTATTTATCTATAGCCTCAAGCCTATTTGTAACACTGAAAACTAATTTTGCATTTAATCCAAGCACTACAAAACACAATACCTCGTATTTCGATTCATGCTTTAAAAAAAATTAACAGCAAGCTTGAGACATTTCCAGCTTCAAACTAAGTGACTACTGATGGTCTTTGCCTTCCTTAAAGAGAGTCATTAGCCTGAGTATGTGTAGGTTATCACACATCATACTACAATTAAGACACCATAATGTAATGTTATTTTATTGTTGTAATTCACAACGAAAATACCACAATTCTTATAGGTTTGCTTACACCCGCAGAATCATAGTTTATATACTAGTGTTTTAAATAATAATAATAATAAATTTATTTATTTCACAAAAGGTAGACCATTACACTTGTTACATTAATACATTACGATTACAATATGTACTATATGAGGAAGCTTGTTATTTACAGCTAAGTATCTACATACTAATTCAATTTTGTAAATGAAGCCATAAGCTTCCAAAATAAAATATAATATATATAATATAAAATTATATAATATAACAAGGAAAAGTGAATTTCCATGTTACGGAATGAGTGGGGGTGTGTGTGTGTGTGTGCGTGTGCGAATGAATGCGAGTGTTTTAAATAGATAGATTATATAAATTAGGTATATTATATACTTATCTTAAAAGTATGTTACGCAGTTCTAGGATGATGGCGTCACTGAGCCTAA
Source organism: Bedellia somnulentella (assembly GCA_963576735.1). Lineage (NCBI taxonomy): Eukaryota > Metazoa > Arthropoda > Insecta > Lepidoptera > Bedelliidae > Bedellia > Bedellia somnulentella. Next base: position 332,271 of record OY755176.1, read on the forward strand.
GGGTCAGTTAAGGAACAATTGCTAGAAGATAAAAATATTAGAGATAAATGCATCCGTCACCAATTCACCATGTTCATCTTGTTCTCATTCACTTAATATTACGAAAAATTTCCTTTCTTTCGAGATATATTTCCGAGACAACTTTTGGTTATGCCAGGAATTATCGGATATTTTCCTCTCATACTATGCTTGCAAATCACGCTTTACTTCCCTATTTTTTTTTATATTTTACCTTACTTAAATACATCTATACTTTTTGCACTACATGTATTCTACGTTATTTCACATTATTTTACTAGCTCGGACTGATAGTGAATTGAACCAATCTTTCTTCTTGTTTGCAACTGCTTCTTTCACATCTTTATCCCAACAACTTGTTGGACACCAACTTCAACTCAGTCAGCATTTTTCCACTCCAGCCCACTATTCGCCCCGCGAAGGACCACTGCGTGATGAGTTGCACCGCACTCAACACATTAGGGTCCCACGAAAAGCGAGAGGAATAAACTGTCGGCCTAGCCAGAGCCCCGCTTGACTAGGTAAGGTTATTCAGTACCCAAAGTGCACCAAACTCCGGGGCACGCTATCGACATTGGGGAAAACCCTTTTTTTCTTCCTAATATGTTTTGTCGGAATGGCTTAACATTTAATCTCATAGCGATACTATTGCATAAAAGTTATCTGGCATAATAAGTTGTAAGAATAAGCAGGTATAAGTAGATTTTTATACTATGTGTAATTTATTTCGGATAATATTCTAAAATTTTATTGCGGAATTAACTTAAAACTAAAAGAGGTTCAATGCGGCGGTATATAATTTTAATTTTATAATTCTTACTAACTTAACTATTAATTTTATACTACAATTATGCACTGAATAATTAGCCGTGTAGAGTTGATTTAGAATAGCACCACCCCATATCTTTCCGTGGGTGTTTGTAAGAGATTATCCTGCCTAACCTTTATGCCACATTTGGTAATGCCAGTAAAATTTAAGGGAAAACAGTTATGGTTTTAGTTCTTAACGTAAAATATCGTTTGTTCTAAAAATGAAATTTCAAGTAAATTTATGTAAAATGTTTGTACGACTAAATATAGCCCCCGATCAGAACCTCTACTGCAAAAAAGAGAGTGATGAATAAGGTAAGAGCGAGATCTGCAAGATTGGTGTGAGAGAAAACTCTCTGATAAGCTAATTGGTTAACCAGCGACGGTAGAAAAAAGTATAAAACAAGTATAGAAGAATATATAAAACAAGTAGCTGTGTAATGCCGGCTTAGAATTTCACTTCCTCTTTCTAACCACGGGTGTCGTAAGAGGCGATTAAGGGTATGGGGCTCTTTTAAGTGGTTTTTGGGTGTGGCGGTTGGAGTTGGATACTTTATTTCTATCATCTTCTCCCCTATCAACTTCCAAATGTGGCTGAGGAGTTTCTAGCTCTGAAGCTCTGGCTGCACCTTGGGATTCATGGCCGTGAGTATATGTAAGTATGTATAAAACAAGTATTTTGAGGAACTACTATGAAATGGAAGAAGCACCCAATTCTTGGCTAATGGGCAGTCATTTTGATTGGAAGGAAGTCTTAAGTCTGAAAATTAATAGTGCATGTTTGTTTATTATTTTGTAATTGTTTATTAAGGTAATACTGCCATTTCTGTTTAGTGAGATGCCTCTGTCATGGTGTTGTCTGAAAATCAGTTCTGTGAGTCAAAACAGAAAATGTTGAGACAGCACCAATTCGCTGTTCAGGTGGAACGGGAAGTGCATGACAAATTTTTGTATGTTTTTTATTGATTCTCTTTTTTGATTTTTTTTTATTTTATAACTAATTTAAATAAATGTTGTTAAAATTAAGTTGTAAAAATTTATGATACTTGTTCTTCTTGTGCCTACAAATGGCAATTAAGCGTTTTTTTTCTTTCTTTCAAAAGACTGATGAAAATTAAGCTCTTTAGGTTTGCCTAGATTGTACAAAGTTGCAACCGATAGTGTGTATGAATTGTTTTTCAACAACATTAAACTAATTCATCATTGTTTTTCATTTTTCTATTCTATTTATTTAAGTATTTTTTTGTTCAATTTTTCTTCATTTTGTTTCAGAGATTACGTCCCCTTATATCACTGGCATTCAACTTTTTTATCTGACGAAAAGGTCAAAATTTAACCAAAAATCAATAAACGCAAAAAAATGCTCGTAAACGAAAACTTGGTGAGCTGCGACCTTCTGAATATTCAAATGGTATCATCAGAAGTGAATATTCCAATATCGTAATCTTTATTACGTATCTAAAACTATTTTTAAATAGACTTTGGGTCAAATTAAAGTAATTATTTTTATTTATTGTCCCTTACCAATCCGACCAGTGTAGCCCAGTGTCTTTACGCCATAACAAGTATGTGAAGTGATAGGCCTAGTCTGGTACCTAGACCTAGTAAGTCACACATATTTAATGTGGTCGATTTAGGAGGTTTTTGAATATTTGTGGTTCCTCATACCAAATCTGAATTAACTTAATAAGTATCAAAAAAGTGCAGCCAAAAAAAGTGGTATGGTAGGGTACGAAGGGTACGCAGTGGAGGGCTCAAAAGAATTAATTTCTAGAAGTATGTGTAAACAAATTATTTTCATACATTCCTGCAAAAATTTCATTGAAAAATTCACAAAGCTATGTTCATAGTGAGGATGTCCGCGAACGGGGCCTTGATTTAGTTTTATTTGGTCGTTTTTTATCCACAGCGAAAAAAATCTATAAATAATGGGAATCTCCCTTACATGTGATGAAGGTGAAGGTGATGTATGTTTTTTTTTTCATAAAACCATATCGTGTGATTATCATTAATCCGTCTTCCACAAGTGCCTGGAGGTTCTAAATGCAATTTTGATTTCGTTTAGTATGGTTCTTTTTTATAGGTATCGCTATGTTGTGTAGTGTCGGCTTACAATAGCACTTCACCATTTCATCCCGTGGGTGTTCGTAAGAGGCGACTATATTGGGTCTATATACTGGTATTGGGGCTTTTTAAAGTGATTTTTAGGCGATGAGGTTGGAGACCCATCACCAATAAATATATATGTTACAACCTATTTCCCACTCTTCTTCCAAAAGTGGCTGGCAAGTGGAAAGGCACTAGAAGCCATTGACACTATAGCTCAATTGGCAGAGCGACGGGGGCGTATACCCGAGGTCGCGGGTTCGATCCCCGCATGTGTCGAATTTTTATTTCCTTTATTTATAAGCAATAATCACCACATGAGGTTTTCATAAAAAAATACATTCTAATTATAACAGAACATTGTATCATCCAATCAGGGTGTAGGGTAATTTAGAGAATTTATTCAGCAGTTCTTGTACTGAACTAACTTTTGTTGCCGCAAGATTAAAAATTAATACATGAATTCTAATTTAATAAATATCTTTCAATAACACTTGCAGAATATTTGCCAAATTCATCTAGTCTATATTTTAATTATTCGCACCATTGACCATCTCTACAAACTGAAAAATTATTCAAAGTGATTAATAAAACCCCAAACTCAGAAGCGACGCAATAAATTTCCAAGTTTATGCGACGTAAGTTCCGAATCTTAATTATTATTTAACCGCAAACTGATGTTTTACTTTTAACTCGTCGTTTCGAAGGTGAAACTGTTGAGCAATCGATGAAGAAGCTTCCTCCTGATTTATATATTGACCTTCGACAATCACACTAAATAAACGAGTCATCTATGAATCATAGAATCTCTTAAACATCTTCCGTTACACGTCCTCTGCCGGACAAAGCCCTTCCTTGGCTCTTCTGAAATGTCTTTGCAATGACCGGTCTTACATAGACCTCCTCGATTTATTTACCGCGACCTAAGTCATTGATTTATTTCTTATGTTTGTTCCTCATGTTTAATACCTCGATATCACCGTTTTTATTTTAAAATATAAAGTAACATCGTTGTTTCATACACCGACTATTAGTATCTATATTATTATTTAACCATCCCCATTACAAAAAGGGTTAATCTTCGGAAACTAACATTTGATTTTGGATTTATTACATATTACATTTTCTCCGATTATTTATGTTTGCGGAAGTCCATCCTCAATAAATTTACGAGTAGTCCTGATCCACGCGTGCCAAGTGCAAGCTGTAGAATGTTTGATAGTAGACGATATTAACGGCTGAACAATGTCCTACGCCTACATGCGTGGAAGTGCAATGGCTTACCAGATAATTTTGCTTGCAGTGTTAACCAAGCTGCTATAAACCTGCAGAGCAAGCACGAGCACTTTTTATCGACACGATAACGGTTAGAATGAGATGGCAGTATACGATACGAAGTAAGTGCGTAAGAGATGGCTGCTTTATCCCACGCGATAACTAGTTTAAACACGGCTCGTGCTTGCCCTTCTGGAAAACAGAGTAGACCGCGTCGGGATTAAAAAAAGGCCGTATGCTTTGTGAGTGTAATACTGTAACGGTTAGACTATGCATTCAATTGTATACCTAATTACTATACTATACTATACTTAATTACCTTTTACAATTATGAAATGAAATAATAACTATAATTAATAGTAAAAGTTACACCATTTCCATGTTTCTTATTCAATTCAAATTAGTTTCAAAAGCTCGCACCTATATGGATATTCAATAATTATTTATATTCAATAGTTATTGCTGTGTAGTGTCGGCTTAGAATAGCACTACCCCATTTCTTCCGGTGGGTGTACGTAAAAGGCGACTTACGGTATTGGTGCTTTTAAGGGATTTTTAGGCGATGCGGTTGGAGACCCATCACCAAGAACCTTTATTTCACCATCTATTCCCCACGCACCTTTTAAAAGTGGCTGAGGAATTTCTAATTCCTTAGCTCTGGCTACCCCTTTCTTGGGATTTATAGCCGTTAGTATAGGTGTGTATGTATTTAAAGTCGTGTCTTCTTAGTTCCAGCCTCTAAACGTCGCGTAACTTAGTGTCGGCTTGATTTGGTTTAAAGCAAATGTTTTTATATCTTACGTTCAGTTGTTACGGAAGTGATCCGACTGCATGGATGAAATGGAGTCCTGAGGCAGTAACAGCGTTTTGCAATTTGTAATTTAAACAACTATTGAAACAACATGGTTTTAAAATATAAATGTAAAATTACGATTTGTCTTTTGGTGGCAATAATTAATGCTCAAGGAAATACCTTCACTTAGGACGATTATGGTAAATAGATAAAAAACTATAATTTATGTTCCCGTAGCAGTTCATTGTTTGCCCAATTAGTGAAATTCACAATGTTTTATCAACAAAGCATTCATGTGCGATTGGGATTATTGACAGAACAATTTAGTAGTTTTTCTGTTAAGTTCCGATATCAATCTTTCGGTTATTAATAATATAATTTGTTTGTTGATAACGCCTACGCTTCACAATACCTAAAAGTTTTTCTAGGTAATAATTTTTTACCATTTAATTGACGATGCATTCAGCTGAGAGGCTATTCACCTAGAAAGGTAACTATCCACATGCATATATTTACGGCTTTCAATCCCGAAACGGGTACTTAGGGCTTGAGAATCTTATATTCCTCAGCCACTTTTGGAAGTTAAGTCACATTATTTTACTACCACTTAATATGGGATATTTATATTCAAAATCTACAACACACAGCTCTGAAAATAGGATCCTAAAAAATAAGTAGCAGTTTCAAAAAGTTCATACCAACATGGCACACAGAACTGCCCTACAAAAAACTGGTATCTTGCACAATTTACTTGTATCAAATAACATATTTAGAAACTTTGTTTGAATAGTTGTTGATGATGGGTTTCCAGCCACTTCAATCAAAAGTCAGTCATCTAAAGAGCCCCAAATAGATTATTATCACACACACAGTACGTACCACACACATACAGGTAAAAATGGGGGTAGTGCTTTTCTAAGCCAACGCTAGACAACTAGACTGAGATTGAAACCCTGATCTCTGTGTTACGAGTAGCTAGCTTTCTTTATAACCACTGAAAATAATGCTGTCATTATATTCAAAAAATATCTCATCTGTTAGTTGGATAAGTTCAACAGCAATTTTTTAATTTTTATTTAACATTCTTATTTTATTTTATTTATTTTTTTATTTCTTAGGTATTTAAACTTGCTGCTACTTGTTGTTGTTACTTGCTGTGTAGTGTCGGTGTACTTGTTGCTTAGAATAGCACTTCCCCATTTCTTCGGTGGGTGTACGTAAGAGGCGACTAACGGTAATGGGCCCTTTAAGGGATTGTTGGTCGATGCGGTTGGAGACCCATCACCAACAACCTTTATTTTTACCATCTTTTCCCCACTCATATTTCCAAAAGTGGCTGAAGAATTTCTAATACCTCAACTCTGGCTACCCCTTCTAGGGATTTATAGCCGTGAGTATATGTATGTATGTAAAACAGATAGCAATCTTAGGAAAACATAAAACCGGCAACACAAGGTATGGAACTAGATTGTCATCCCAAGTCTATAGCTTATTAGGATTAGCCGAGACTTACATTTTATAAAAAATATATATTATGGTGCTTCATCTTTATATGGGTTTTAAAGCAAACTGAAAATCTGGTGCTAATATATCCATTAGCACTCCTAAACAACCAATGTATTGATTTCGTATTCAAATCTGTAAACCAAATAAATAATGCATACGTATTGCACACATTATACTAATTGCCGATAGCACCTTGGCTTTTAATAAAATGTATTGGTTAGATGTTCCGTTCATTTTGTGACAGATATAGAGATTATATCTGTTTGTTGAAGATTTATATCTGATCTCTGAAAAGGACGTCAGTTGAACATGAAATTTACAAATCCTGTCAAAATTTACGGGTGTATTATTTGAAATTTTATTACTTGTTCCACTTTCCAACCATCAATTGATAACATAAAATGATTTCCTTTAGATGTAAAAAAATAGAAAATATCAAGGATCTATAAATTGTGTACTTTTGGATTCCTTCGATGGAATAGCACTTACTCATTATTCACCGCAAATATTATAATAGCTCCTTATATTTTAGGTGCAGTGTGAGTGCTTGTTGGACATACATCAGCTGAGCAACACCAACCAAAGTTTATTTAGCCAACGTGTCCTCAATCAAAAAGTGGCTGATTAATTTCTAGTTCTCGCGTTTTGGCTACATGCTTTTGAGATTGACAGCCGCAACATTTTATATGTTTGTAGAGTTCATCATAATAGTTTTCACTCTCAGAGAGTTGACTTAGACGGAAACTGACATGATCAGGATTTTGAATGCAAATAAACCACTTAGTGCATTCATTGTTCCAATCAAAGGTAAGCTGTGATCCCGGGAACTGCGTAAGAGGCTTCTAAAAGTTTTGAAGTGTTTATTGAGCGATGTGGCTGGATGTGGTTTGCTGTGTAGCGCCGGCTTAGAATAGCGCTACCCCGTTTCTACCGGTGGGTGTGCGTAAGAGGCGACTAACGGTATTGGGGCTTTTAAGGGATTTTCGGGCGATGCGGTTGGAGACCCATCACCAACAACCTTTATTATACCATCTTTTCCCCACTCAACTTTCCAAAAGTGGCTGAGGGATTTCTAATTCCTTGGCTCTGGCTACCCCTTCTAGCAAATTATAGCCGTGAGTATATGTATGTATGTGGCTGGAGACCCATCACTAACAATAACATATTCTTATTATCTTTTCCCCTAGTAATATCCAAAAGTGGCTGAGGAATTGTTAATTTAAGGATCTCTTCTCGGACTTAATGGCCATGAGTTTATTAATTTTTGTATCAAAGTATCAAGTTGTTGGTAAAAATATGATTAAAAGGAACAAAGTCCAACTTCTTTAGCAGGATTGACAAAATTGACCAACTGGTCGAGACAATGCATCTCTTAATATTCGCTAGATTACTAATTTCTACATACATACATACATGTACTCACGGCAATAAATCTCACTTTTGGAAGTGTGAGTGGGGAAAAGATGGTAAAAATAAAGGTTGTTGGTGATAGGTCTCCAACCGTATCGCCCAGCAATTCCTTAAAGGCCCCAATACCGTTAGTCGCCTCTTACGTACACCCACCGAAGAAATGGGGTAGTGCTATTCCAAGCCGACACTACACAGCATTCTACTACTAACTAATTTCTACTGATTCATAAATACAACTTATTGTAGTGATCATGAAAAAAACAATAAATCATAAATCTGTTGAAAGTGAAGAACAGTCAAGTGTATGTATTTTCAACTATACTTATTATATAAGGGTTTTGGTTTTAGTTTTGAATTAATATGCTTTTTGACAGTGGAAACTGTATTTCATCAGTAAACCTAGAAGCTGGGATAGTATAACTTTTACGGCATATACTTATACAACATACATACATTAGATCTACAAAGCTATGCTGTTTGCAGTCAACTGTTATTTCATTTTTATTTTGGTGTATTTCATAACTAGATATTAAGGCATTGTCCACAAAAGAAACGGGCGTGGAGTATGGATTTAAATCAATTAAGAAGTCTCTACCGCCGTTTGCAGCATACGTATTTAGCAACGTTTGTTTCAACGGTTGTTTCATTTGGTCCATATTGTTAATAGACATTTATACGTTTTGAAAAACCTAGATTAGAAGATGGCATTGTCTTCAAAGCTAGCAGGCGTGAAGTATGGATTCAAATCAATTATTAAATGTTAACTGCACCGCGGAGTGATACACACTCGATACTGGTACGATCCGCTGGCCCGCGGTCGGCGGTCAGCGGGCGCGCGGCCCACGGCCGACCGGTGTCATAAACTTGCTTCATTATAAATCGAATCTCGGGCGCATCTCAATATAAACTATTTTAACGTCTTTTACCTCAACACTCATTTTGTGTTAATCTGAGTTGTAATCCGCAAATAAAAACTTGTAAATTTAAACACATTTTTAAAGTGAATAAAATTAAATGTTCGTAGTAGTAGTAAAAATATAATTTATAGTTCTTTAATGTCTTTATATAATTAAACATATGCAACACAAAGAACAAAACTGAAAACTTAGAGTTATGCACATATTTGAGCATATGAGGACGGGTATTACTCATGTAGGATTCCTCACAAACAATTTATTGATCATATACGCGTCAACCATTTCAGCTTAAAAAAAAGGAGAAGAGGGTAGGATAGTAGGTAGTAGAGAGAAGGATTACTGAAGAAGGTAATTACCAATATACATGTTATAATTAGAAATGCCTTAATTTATAAAATCGTTTGCTTAATTATTTCCCACTAGCAACGTGAAAATAAAATCAAAGACTTAGAAACATCGTCCACGTTAGAAAACTGTGTAAACTGATTTGCTTTCATCACCCATTATCCAATTATAAGATCTCTTGTTATATTTTTTCCTATTTCCACAACTTGTAGGAAACTATGCCCCAAACATCGCTCAATTAGAATACCAATAAACAGATTTACAAGTTCAATCAAAACACCTGCAAAGAATTTTGAATGTCTACGAACACAATCAATAATTTTATTGAATCAAATAATAAAGCATTGAAGAGTAAATTACAGTTTGCAAACTCAAATTAAAGTGCATTATATAATACGGTCGATATGGCCATTAGCGACGGTAGAAGCAACATATTAACATACCCTTTTTGATGTTTTAATAGGTCAGATGTCGGCCTTGGCCACGCGGTTATATTAATTGAACTAATTATAATGATGTTTATAGGAAGCTCATGTATCTTCGGATTGGAACTTGAAATTAATTAGAATTATACTAAATTTAGCATCAGCATAATTTGATAATTATTTTAGAACATGCACCTCTAGTGCGGTGGACTGTAATAGGCTATTTGACTAAGTTTTGAAAACTATCCTACGGTGTTTATTTGTTTATAAGAAGCCCTAAAAAAATATTTTTCTGTCTTCATTTTAGCTATTTTATTAAAAAATCGAAAAAGAAAATGCAATATTGAAATGTGCCGCGAAAACGCGACTTTAAGTAAAATGGCGGCTGTAGCACAAATGACGTCAATTCCGCATTAAACACCAATGAGCGAAGCGATACACAGTCTGTTTATGCGCGATCTACGTCATTATAGAAATAGCCAATCACGGTCGTTTTTAGTCACGTGACAGTTGCTTCAAAAACACTTATTTTAGAAGACGGATTTTAGTGAAATAATGCAATATTTTTATCTCGCCTTATTACAAATTGCTCCAAAAAAGATATATTAAGAGTAATGAAATAAAAGAAATGTATATTTTTATTACAGTCAAATAGCCTGTTGTATTTTATACTATACGAAATGTAATTTGTACGTCATAATACTTAAAAAGGTACTATTTTGTCTCTGTTTGTGGTTGCAGCGCAAATATTTTTTAAGAAATGTTGCCATTTAGTAAACTTAACGTGATGTAATTACCACCTGCTTGGAACCCGATCATTAGCACAACTAAGCAAGGGAAGAACACTAGCAAGACTCCAGATAACATTAGCTCTTTTTGTACACAGCAAATATTAAACGCAAATGTAACTTAAAAATTTGTGAAGGTAGTAAGCATTAATAATTTTATAGTACTGTATAATGACAAATAACACCTCAGTCTTCCCGTGACCATGATAACTGAAAAGTTTTCGAAACGTCGGGCTTTAAAAATAATGTAATAACACACGATTAAAATATCCGAAAATCAAAAAGTTGTTTCAATTTTAACGCAATGAAGTTTTTTTATTTTATTTATGTTTAGAACAATAAATAGTCATCAAATAGTCGTACGTCGTAATGAAAGTTGTTGTCAAGATTTATAGGGGAACCCTATATGTCTATAAATATATGTATATGATAATGAAATGATGACATACATAATTTCACGTGATGACATAATGTAACATTTTGGGTTCCGTAGGTAAAGATTAAAGTGAGACCCTATTACTACGACATCGCTGTCTGTCTGTCTGTCACCTGATTGTATCTTATACCGTGATAGCAAAGAAGAAGATTTTTTAATTTACAATTCCTTGGCCAATATAGGGGGTTGATAGAGAAATAGATAGTAACTTTGTTACGTTTTCTTTTATATAATTCATATAAGGTTGGCAGAAAGATAGGCTTTTAATATAAGCATATATCTTACCCACGAAGCAAAATATAAGGATAAAACAGTCTAAAAAAAATACTTACTTGCTTATACTCACACCAATTATTTCCATTGGGGTATCCAGTGACTATCAATCGCCACTTAGCAGCATCCTGATAAGACACCTTTGGTTACTTTTCCATACATGTAAATGGGAGTTTATACATACATATACTCACGGCTATAAATCCCTTAACGGGGTAGCCAGAGCTTTGGAATGAAAAAATCCTCAGCCACTTTTGGAAGTTGATTGGGAAAAAGATGGTTATAATAAAAGTTTTTGGTGACGGGTCTCCAACCACATCGCCGAAAAATCACTTAAAAAGTCCCCTATACCCTTAGTCGCCTCTTACGATCACCCACGGGTAGAAACGGGATAGTGTTATTCTAAGCCGACACTTAACGGCAACGGCAACGGCACGGGAGTTTATAGATAGATAAAATATCGAAGCCATTATTATGTTAAGACATATAAGGCTTTGTAGTCTGCCTTGTAAAGCAAGGAGTCAAAGATCAACAATTAGGTCAAACAATAATTTTCATATGTTAACTAATTGTAATCATACATTTTGGTTAGAAATTCGCGGGATGTAGTCGTTAAAACACAGACACAGTGCTTTAGGCTACTTTTTTTTGGAAAACAGCCTTGAATTATGTAAATTAACATGACATTTACAAAAATGATACGATAACTTTTTATTCCCCAAATCTACTAATTTGATAATATTATTCATGTATAATAAAGGATAAAACAACATAATGAAAAGATTGATGGATGTAAACGAAACTAGAGAGGTTAGCCAAGAACGTGCAAAGCGGCGATAAATAGTCTCTGCCTACCCTAATGGGAACCTCCGGATCGAGTATATATATGTAGGTAATAGTATAGAGTCGGCTCTCCAAAAGGCGTTGGTTCGAATCCCGAGTAGGTTCTACACTATACTACACTACACTAATGTGTCTTTTATATATTAGATATGTTGTCTGTTTATGAAGGTGGTTAATTGATCAGGAAAACATTTTAAGCAAACCGCACATGGCTGAGTTTTACTTAGTCATGTGGGAATGTATCTGTGCAAAATGGTAATCGACCTGCTCCTACCATGTAAATGTAATGTCTTAGCAAAAGTATAAATACTGGAAATTATAACATTATCAAGAAAAAACTAGGTGAATGCCAGGTAACAATATTATCAAAAGCTGCTTAGAAAAAGCTTCTTTTTCACTTTATAAAATACATACATACATATACTCACGGCTGTATTTCCCTAGAAGGGGTAGCCAGAGCTAAGGAATTATAAATTCCTCAGCCACTTTTGGAAGTTGAGTGGGGAAAAGATGGTAAAAATAAAGGTTTTTGGTAATGGGTCTCCAACCGCATCGCCCAAAAATCCAATAAAAAGCCCCAATATCCTTAGTCGCCTCTTACGACACCCATGGGTAGAAAGGGGTAGCGACATTCTAAGCCGGCACTACACGGCAAAAATATTTTTAAAGTAATCGGTGGATAATGAAGTGGGAAACTGCATAACAACTAAATGGAGAACTTTGTCTTGGACAGAAATGATTCTTCGTCTAAGTAAGGTTAGTGTTAAAGTTATGAGAATATTTAATCAACGGGTGTCGTAAAAGGCGACATAGGGTATGGGGCGTTTTTAAGTGGATTTTGGGCGATGCGGTTGGACACCCATCACCAACGATACTTTATTTCAACCGTCCCCTATCAACTTCCAAATGTGACTGAAAAGTTTCTATCTCCAAAGCTGTGGCTACCCTATTTTGGAATTTATGGCCGTGAGCCGTGAGTATATGTATGTGTGTCTGTGATATTTACTTATAATTATTTTATGATATAATAGAGATTAAAGCTATAAACTTGCTAAATAGTATCTCTACAATAAACATGCGTCAATCGAGAGAGAATATAGGAAATATTTGAACCTAAACTCACAACGCGGAGATCCGTAATCGATCCAAGGTTAACACGAAACTTGGTGGGTATGGGCGTTGTTTGTAGATCAGGTGTTAGATAGGAACGAGAAATTTATACGACAACATACAGAAAACATGTTTAAAGACGATACCTACTGTGCATTTACAACACCAATTTAGTTTTGCGATTAATATTTCCTTAAATAATATTGAGAGCCTAATTAATCCATCAATGAAGGCCGATACAATAATTTATCCATAACGCCGTTACAATATATATTGGAACCAAGATAAAACATATTTTTAGTAATGATGGCTACGCTCGCTGGTATTGATTATTATTACATACATACATACATATACTCACGGCTATAAATCCCTTAATGGGGTAGCCAGAGCATTGGAATGAGAAATTCCTCAGCCACTTTTGGAAGTTGATGGGGGAAAAGATGGTAATAATAAATGTTTTTGGTGACGGGTCTCCAACCACATCGCTCAAAAATCACTTAAAAAGCACCTATACCCTTAGTCGCCTCTTACAATCACCCGTGGGTAGAAATGGGGTAGTGTTATTCTAAGCCGACACTACACGGCTGATTATTATTACGAAGACATTATTTTGTTGAAAAGTCTGCACACATAAATTCCTACCATCTTGTCCCTTATCAACTTCCAAATGTGGCTGAGGAGTTTCCAGCTCTTGAGCTCTGGCTACCCCTTTTTGGGATTTATGGCCGTGAATTTATGTGTATGTTTGTATGCACCTAAATTTCAAATTAAGTTCATTGTATTGTATTATAACAAGTAATGTCATATATTTGGGTAGTTTAATTACTCAAATTGGAACAATAAATAAAGAAAACAGGTGACATACATACATACAAAAATCAAGCTATCATTTGAAGAATGAGAAAATTACCATATATTCTGAAAGAAAGAGGTGCCGTGATAGTCTAATGGGTAGAACGACTGCCCGTCAATACAGACAGGCGTGAGTTCAAATCCCGGATCGGGCCTACACCAATTTGTCTTTAATAAAGACAAAGGCAGTGTGGGTAGGCCTCCCACAAGGTGGACCGACTACTTGGTCAAGGTTGCGGGAAGCCGATGGATGAGGGCAGCACAGGACCGGTCGTTGTGGAGATCTTTGGGGGAAGCCTATGTCCAGCAGTGGACGTCTATAGGCTGATGATGATATATGTGGTTAATTTATCATGTTGTGGCTAAGTTGTACTTAGTCACGTGACAGTGCATTCGTACCAAACGGCGATAGGACTGCCCCCTATCACGTGAGTAAACTGTCCAAGCAAAACGTGGGCGCTTTGAACACCAGGTGATGATGTCACGTGATGTTCGGAAGTATTAGTACCTCTGCCAACCCATTCGGGGATATGCGGCGTGAACGCTTGAGTTGCAAATATTCCAAAAATTTAGTTTTGTGCAAAGATTGCACACTCAGTAAAATTCTATAAAATAAACACTTAGTACTGTGGTGTATACCTAGTTATAAGATCTACTTAGTAACTAATACTATATTATCTACCTATATCTATATTATTCGTGCGCACGTATGCAACCTTATGACTAATTAATCAGTATCTACTCACTACTCGCGTGTTTCACTCCTCTCCTCTAGCTACCTCCAGATTTTGTTTTGATGTTCCTCCTCGCAGCCATATAACACCATTTCTTAACAAGGCTTCTATGTTAAACATGGAATCACGAAGAAAGCAGCATTTGGCATGTTTGATGTTTGATGTCGTCAATTTAAGATCTCCTGAGTATTTGTATAATAAGCTTAAATTCCTTAACCATCATAATTTGAGCCATACTGTACGAGCATGCCGTCCACCTCTTGCTACTCATCCTCACCGTACTGCAGCTTTTAGGGGAAGTTTCCGCTACCATGCGACTAAGTGTTGGAATAATATTCCACCACCGATAAGAAATATAGCATCTAAACAAAGTTTTAAAAATAATTTTAAAACATACTTATTAAGTAAACAGGCATTAAATATTCCGAAATCTTTTGCGCATGTAGTGGTATATGAATCATGAGTTGGTCAAAATGGCTAATGAATTGGTGTGGTTAAGGTTGCGAATTGGCGGCGAAATAATATCTCGTTTTCATTATTTTGGTTTATATAATTTGTAGTTTCAATATAGTAATTTTTATAAGTTATCATCTTATAGTTATAGGAATTTAAATGTTAGTCTTTGCTAAATGGTCCGCCCAGGGAAACAACTGAAAATCAGTGTTTTGCGTAAAGCAAATTTCAACGCTGAGTTGGATCCCATTTTCATTGCTGTGACACACAAAATTGGTGTTGTAATGTTCTTTTGTTTTTGTAATGTATGTGATTATGCTGTTATAATTTGTGTGTCTTAGTTGTGGAAATAAATGTTTTATCTATCTATCTATCTATCTACCTCCTTACAGTAAACTTAGGAATAACAAAGTTAACAGACAACTAAAAGAGAAAAAAACGAATATCTCATGTGATGGATGACAATGTATATAGCTTAATAAAGCCTGAAGAAAATAAGATAAATTGGCCAGAGCCCACACAATGATACAGTTATTTTAAAGGATCGAGTTTGGTAACCCCTGTATTGCTTACGTATGCCTTACTGCTAGAAACAGTCCTCCGAAAATTTCCATAACCTTTCCAAAAATTCCATAACGACTGCCTAGCACCTTTGTACCCCAAAGGCATTTGGCCATGATATATATAACGCCCTTCTACTCGAATAAAATATTCAAAATTTTAAAAACCGATTGGATCCTAACCTAATTTATATTCCAAGGATTTTAGTTATAAACATCTATTAATTTTATGTGACGTTTTAATTATTTTAAGTTGTTACATTTATTTTAAAATTAAAAAATGATAACTACACAATAATATATTTTTTGTGCATCCATCACTTTAATTTTTTTCTTATTATTTCCCATTAACTAAATAAACTATAAAACTAGTAAATAAGCATTTGACTTCTGAATAGAACTTTTCAAAGACCGAGGCATTTATCTCTATGGCTTTGAATAGCAATAATAATTATTGTAACATCAAATTCTTGAAAAACTGAACTGATATTTATTTTTGACACATCGAATAATAATTAAATTTCAAATTAAATCGCTAGTTATTACACAAATCTTCCAGTCCTTTTCTTGATACCAAAACTTAGTCATGTTTATATTACACCAAAGCGATAATTTTATGTTTCCATAATATTGACCTTCAATTTGCCTCGAATAATGCTATTGTAAGTGTCGGTAGCAAATGTCATCTAAACATGATCAAGTCAATTTGGCTACAAACACCAATTGCATGCTCAGCCAAGTACGTTTTAGAGTGTTTAAACTTATACAGAATTGTTATTATAACCCCTACTATGAAGATTCGAAAATAATTCTACTCGAACTCAATTACTCTTGTTTTTAGTGCAGAACAGATAAAGTGCAACTGCAAGTATCTATCTATCATAATACATACATACATACAAATATATACTCACGGCTATAAATCCCCAAAAGGGGTAGCCAGAGCTGAGAAATTAGAAATTCTACAGCCACTTTTGGAAATTGAGTAAGGAAAAGATGGTAGAATAAAGGTTGTTGGTGATGGGTCTCCAACCGCATCGCCCAAAAATCCCTTAAAAAGTCCCAAGTCCGTTAGTCGCCTCTTACCTACACCCACCGGAAGAAATGGGGTAGTGCTATCATAATATATCATTATATATTTTCTATTTTTTTTATATATTTTCAAGGAGTGAGAGAAAATCACAGGACTCTTTATTTGTGTTTGTTGAGTTGATGTCATTGATAAAAAGACGGATAAATAAAAGTTAATATAGATTATACTTTGTTTGGTCTTAGTTTATGGTTTTGAAAAAGCGAACATAATTGTTATACATAAATAATTACATAGTATACAAATTTTCCGGCAATTTGTTTGTATTAATGTAGACAGATACTATCAATCGCCACTTGGGTCCTGGCGAACCTCTCGAGGATCATTTTCTGATTTTAATATGTCTTTAGTGGTCATTTTCAATTCGTATCACTAAACATTTTGACAATATACATTTCTATTATCGATTTAGCATCATCCATTCTCTAAATGTCCAAAAATATCTGGACAATCTTTTTCCTTTCACTCGCTCACGATTAATACAATTTTCACTCTATCACATTAACTAACAATATTAACTCTAGGAGACTTAATTCCTAAGGCTTTCACTCTCTCACACTACTCTCACGGTTTTTCTGCAAACACTAAACTAGAAATTTATCGTTTACAATTAATCGTTAACATTTATCTAGTTTTATTTACATATTAACCCTTTTTCACTTTTATATCTGTCTTTCACTTTTGCCACTTTTTTAAACATAAGTTTCAGACACAAATTATTATAAAACTAGTGGATTACCTACTACTCGTACTCCAGTTAATTGCTTTTTAAGAGTAGCTTTCTTATCGTTTTGATACAGCAGAAATGTCGAGAAAATTTTATTAAAGATTTTAACAAAAATTTGATTAAACAGCAATATACTTATAAAATACTACTTAAAATAGACAACATTAAAATGTGCTAAAATATTTTCGAAAATCCAAAGTACGCGCCAAATATGACAAGACTGTGCCACCCGCCTACGCGGCGGATATGATCGAAATTCAAGAGCGCGAGATGACACCTCGTAGTGCGGGAGCTGGAGATCACGTGGCCACTACCAGCGCCTCTAATCTCGGGGTCACAAAATATCTCCTTTTGATACAAAAACGTACTTAGTGAGAGCTTCAGAATCAAAAATGCTTCAGTTACTTGTAGGCGTTGAATGGCGAAAGGATTAGAAAATAAAGGTTGTTGGTGATGGGTATCCAAGCGCTCATCGATCACTTAACATACATACATACAAACATATACTCACGGCTATAAATCCCTAGAAGGGGTAGCCAGAGCTAACGAATTAGAAATTCCTCAGCCACTTTTGGAAGTTGCGTGGGGAAAAGATGGCAAAATAAAGGTTGTTGGTGATGGGTCCCCAACCGCATCGCCCAAAAAATCCCTTAAAAGCCCCAATACCGTTAGTCGCCTCTTACGCACACCCACCGGAAGAAAAGGGGTAGTGCTATTCTAAGCCGACACTACACAGCAAAAAGCCAAAAACACCAAGTTGCCTTTTACGATACCTGCGAAATTAAATGGATTAGTGCTATTCAAAGCTGACATATTACACAGCTAAAAGCAGGCACAAATTTTGATAAGTAACCAATGCCGGAGGGATACAGATGTGTTTAAATGACTGGTTTTACTAATCAGTTACCAACTATTGTTATTTTGATCCTCTACAGCTTTGCACAGGTATCGAACCTTAGTAATTTTGTATACTTACTTACTAATACTCACGCCCATTATTCCCATTGGGGTAGGCAGAGACTATTGATCGCCACTTAGTACGATCTTGACAAACCGCTCTTGCTTCCCTCATATTCATTATTCTTCTCATACATGCTCTTTTATTCTTCTCACTTCAAACCTCCGGTTTTATAAGAACATTTTCTATCTGGTCTAGTAATTTTACGAGGCCGTCCTCCAGTAAACATCCCATGCACATTGGTTCTAAATATCTCTTTCGCTACTTTATTTTCATCCACCCTCTCTATGTGCCCTAATCACCTTAACATTCCTTTTTCTATCTTGCATACTACAGTAATTAATAACATAACATAACATAAACGTTCACGCCGTTTATCCCCGAAGGGGTTGGCAGAGGTACCAATACTTCTGAACTCACATGGCAAGCGCCATCTAGTTTCCAGAGAAGGTACCCACGTTTTGCTTAGACAGTGTACTCACGTGATAGGGGGCAGGCCTATCGCCGTTTTGTACAAATACACTGTCACATGACTAAGTACAACTCAGCCATGTGGGTTTCCTCACGATGTTTTCCCTCACCGTTAACAACCATGATAAATTAACCACACATATGACTTTAGAAAAGACAAATTGGTGTAGGCCCGACCCAGGATTTGAACACTAGTCGTTTGCACGATAACCGAGTGTTCTACCCACTGGGCTATCACGGTTCCCCTATCAATCCCATCCAAATTGGCTCTATATATCTCTTTCGCTACTTTATTTTCATCCACCCTCTCTATGTGCCCAAATCACATTAACATTCCTTTTTCTATCTTGCATACTATGGTAATTAATAATTTTGGATATTACAGAATATACTAATAGTGTTCCATTGATTAGATAGTTTACTTCTAAGTATTATGCTTGTACATGATCATGTAAGTTTTACTTCTCGCAGGTTAAAATGTCATTTAAAGTAAATTTATTTATACTTATTCTTTTTTTAAAGAAAACATACAATATTAACAAGATAAAAGTGACCATAATTTAACAATAATCCATTATTGTTTTACTTGGAAATAAATTATTTAGATGAGTTGTACTATGAACTTAACGCTTACGCTTCATATGAATAAAGAAATATGACCGTGATAGCTCAATGGATAAAATTTACGTCCGCCATGCAGAAGGCGTGAGTTCAAATCCTGGGATTTGACCCCATGATTTGGCGCACACATCGTCAGGCCTACACCCTTTTCTTTTTTCTAAAGACATATTATGTGTGGTTAGTTTATTATGGTCGTTAACGGTGAAGGAAAACATCGTGAGGAAACCCACATGGCTGAGTTATACTAAGTCATGTTCAGAAGTATTATTATGATCTCTGCCAACCACTTCGGGGATATTCGGCGTGAACGTTTAAGTTTGAGTTGAGAGAAGTATCTAGATCAAAGTTCTTGAGACGCTTAATGATTTTTTAAAATATTTCGTATGAATATGTCAATTAGTTTTAGGTGGTTATTCTTATAAACCGCACTCTCAGAACGAAAGAGGCTCAAGTCAAAAATAGTGATATTGAGTAGCAACCATAGAGAGGCATAAAAAGTATGTTCTAAAACAAAAGCACATAATGATATAGGGATAGAAGATTCGCTTTCCTGTTTTTTTAACAATAAGTGCCTTTGTTTTACTATTCATTGGATAGAACATACTTTTTTATGTGTTCAATCATAATTGTAACTCAATATTGCTATTGTTGACTTGAGCCTCTTTCATTCTGAGAGTGCGAAACATTTTGTAAACCAACTTTAAACCAGTCAACCTTTTAACACGTTTTTAATTAATTACTCTTCGCTTTAGAACGGTCTTTTTTGCATTTGAAAACCAACTTCTAGAAATATATAGGCTATTAATAGTTTGTGCTAATTATTATTTTAATTAGTAGTGCCAAGCTTGTATTTTAAATAGCATTATATTTGACTTCTAGTCTGTAAACAAAGTATAATACTTTGGTCTGGACTAAACATATTGTCTCATGTATAGTGAGAAAGATAAAAAAAACAGTTCACTGTCACTAACATACATACATACATATACTCACGGCTATATTTCGCTTGAAGGGGTAACCAGAGCTAAGGAATTATAAATTCCTCAGCCACTTTTGGAAGTTGAGTGGGGAAAAGATGGTAAAAATAAAGGTTTTTGGTGATGGGTCTCCATCCACATTCACTGTCACTAAATATATTAAATTTAATATAAAGTTAAAATCATATCATTTCAAAGCTATGTAGTGTCGACCTAGAATAGCACTAATCTTATTCTTTGCGTGGGTTTCGTAAGAGGCGAATTCAGTTATTGGGGCTTTTTGGGATTATTAGGGGATACGGATGGAGACTCATCACCGACAAAATTTATTTTACAATCGTTTCCTCACTTAACTTCCAAAAGTAACGGAGTAATTTCTAATTCTGGACCTATGGCTTACCATTTTACGGATTTCTAGCCGTAACTATAGTCTATGTAAATTAAATAAAATTAATCGATGGTAAGTTCGAGAACATTGTCTAGTCTGCTACACTTTTTTCCAATTTATAGCCTTGAATATATATATGTATAATGAGTGAATGTAACAAATATCTATACTCTTATTGCCGCACTACGCTTTTGCTTATATTCTACGTTTAGGCGTAATTTTAAAAATTGTATATTGTTGATTGCATGAAATTAAACCTTGTGATTCTAAATAGATAAAATGTACTTATATAAAAATAACTGATGATTGGAAAAAGTATTTATTTTGACAGTTTTCTTTTAAAAAAGCAGTCTCTTAAATGAATATCATTTTTATAACGAACTTTATCCATAGAAAGTAAACATATATATTTTTCGGTATTTCTTGAGCATTATCGTATATTAATTAAAACACCTTAACATTAATAATATTTAAAGAATAGTAACGTAAGAAATATTACAAAATAAATATTTAATTTCTGCGGCTAACCGGTGATCATGCCCTTGCACTCAAACTTTTTAAAAATTTAGAAATCTTCTATCTATACAGAACATTAAACGACGCGTCGCAATAATAGCGTGTGTTTTGTAGATATTTTTTAATCAGTAGAATTAAAGATACCTAATATGAGAAAAAAACAGCCTGGGACTTTGGTGTAAAACTATGTTCATAGTATATATATATTAGTTGGTACTAGCGGTACGTGGGTACCTTCTCTGGAAACTAGATGGCGCTTGCCTTGTGAGTTCAGAAGTATTGGTACCTCTGCCAACCCCTTCCGGGATAAACGGCGTGAACGTTTATGTTATGTTATGTTATGTTTGGTACTAGTGGATCGGGTAGCGATGTTTTTTAAATATTTGAGGTTTCTTTCTTCAGTCACTGCTCAAGCATTGTGAAATCTAGCGCAATGTTTTCAATTTATTAAATTTATGGCACTCCCTGAACAGTGTAGTTTGGTGATTTTGAATGCACTTTTATGAACGGTTCAGTATTTCCGTTTATTAGAAAATTTTGGAATAAAAAGCTATGAAGTATTTATAACAATCTAAAAAAGAAATCATTACGTGATGTAGGATGCAATTACTGGCGCCATCTAGTATGTAATATGTAAATTAGTAACGATCTGGTTTTGGTCACGGGCGCGATGGCTTAATTCATGTATAATTTCGGTGTTTTTCTACCGATTTCTATGATTATTTATTGACTATTATTTTTTATTGAATAGGGAATAATGTAACCTTTTTTAAATAAGGGGTGAATGAGAGTATTTTAAACGTAAGAGTAAACAAATATAATAAGAATGCTCCGAACTGCTAAGCTATCAGGAGTTACACATGTTATTGTGAGTCAACCATAAAAACTAGACATATACTTACTTACTTTTTAGACAATTTTATGAAAAATATTTCCGTCATACATGATTTCTATGTAAGCTTAACCATTAAGGCTGCACACGCGACGGAAGCTTAACAAATGGAGTAACTTCTCCCGTTTTCCCAAAATTTCCCAAATTCCCCTTCACTACTCTGCTGAAAAGTATACTATAACCTGCCCAGGAGTATAAAGAATAATTGTGCCAAGTTTCGTTAAAATCCGTCGAGTAGTTTTTGTTTCCATAAGGAACATACAAACCGACAGACAGACAGACAGACAGACAAAAATTTTACTGATTGCATTTTTGGCATCAGTTTCGATCACTAATAATCTAATAACTAATCAATTTAATTTAATTTTATTTCATTATTATTTTGTTAATATTTCAATTTTATCTAAATTAATTTTTAGCATTTTTGTTTGTTTGTGCTTCTCTTTTTAAATATTTTTACACACGAACTCCACTGAATAAAATTTGTTTAATCTTTATTTTGAATTTTTTATATATTTTTTTAGTATTGTAGTTTAGTATTGTAAATTTTAGTATTGTAAATTAGTTCAACTAAATAGGTAATGTTGTGCATGCTATTCTGGTACTGCATCTGAATAAAACGTGTAAATCTTATGTAAATTATAATATAATATGATGTTGTACTGTGTGCATGCCTAATAAATAAATAAATAAATAAATAATCACCCCCTGATAGTTATTTTGAAAATATATTTCATGTACAGAATTGACCTCTCTACAGATTTATTATAAGTATAGAAGAAGATATAGAAGATAAATTATAGTTCTTTTTTATTGTTTTAAAAATCTAACTGTAATCTATATACGGAACCCTAACTACACACCATTTACAACTTATATATTGACCTATGCTGAGTAGTGTTGGCTTGGAATAGCACTATCCTATTTCTTCCGGTGGGTGTACGTAAAGTTTATATTATTTATTCACGTTTAAAATTTTTCAGACGATTTTTTGTTATATCTTAACTCTATCTTAATCGATCAGTCGATCACTACTTCTGAAGGGGTAGGTTCGAATCCTGAGTCGAGTCTACACCAATGTCTTTTTTTGTCATATATTTAGTTAAATTAGATAAAGCTGTATGGCTGAATTGTACTTGGTCATTCTACATAACATTAGTATCTTCATATCACGTAAGATTACTATCCAAGCAGTGCAATGTATGTATTAAGACACGTAGTTACTGTTTGGACATACTTTTATTACTGCTAAAGACTTACAACTAACTTACATAATATTTAATTGCGAGAGGGGGACGAGATGCACTCACACTACACTACAGCAGAAATTGGGCAGTTTGACCAGTGGGTGACAGAAATTCAACTCCATCGTCAATTTACAGCGTGAACGCGTTTTATTAAGTTGAGAGTTTACAAAAAAATACAATAAAAAAACAAAGATGTTTTCATTGCCTTTAAACGCCTGACAATACTCATAAGGCTTTTCGCATACTGAATACTTTGCAGAAATAAAAACAATCAACGTAATAAAGTTAACGCGCATTTATATTTTTTTTACTATATTTCCGCCAAGAAAGTCGTAATTCATAACATAACATAACATAAACGTTCACGCCGAATATCCCCGAAGGGGTTGGCAGAGGTACTAATACTTCTGAACATCACGTGACTTTGTCACCTGGTGTTTAGAGTACCCACGTTTTGCATGGACAGTGTACTCACGTGATAGGGGGCAGGCCTATCGCCGTTTTGTACGAATACACTGTCACATGACTAAGTAAAACTCAGCCATGTGGGTTTCCTCACGATGTTTTCCCTCACCGTTAACAACCATGATAAATTAACCACACATATGTCTTTAGAAAAGACAAATTGGTGTAGGCCCCGACCCAGGATTTGAACACTAGTCGTTTGCACGGAAAGCGAGTGTTCTACCCACTGGGCTATCACGGTTGGTCGTAATTCATATAACATAATTTTAAAAAAATGAGAGTGAAATATTTATTCACCCTTTGTTTATATATACTTGGATTGTAATTGCTTTTAAATTACTTTTTAGATGGATATTTTATTTCTTATTCTAACATTTTGATTGCGGGTGTTCCGAGATTTATGGAACTTGGAATAAAAAAAAAATACGGCCTCTTTTAGAAGTTGAGAGAGGAATAGATTGTAGAATAAAAAATCTTAGTGATTTATCTCAAACCGCATCGCCCAAAATCCACTTTAAACGCCCAATACCCTTAAAAAACACCAGTGGGAAGAAATGGAGTAGTTCTATTCTACAATACAGCAGAATTAATAATTATGAGATACGTATTTAGCTGTTTTTTATCGGTTTAGGACAGCACTACTCAATTTCCTCCCGTGGTATTCATACGAAGTGACAAGTTAAGGCGATGTGGCTGAAAACTAATCACATACCATTCGTGGGTTTACATTCATTTCGCCAATTGACATCAAAAAGTGGGTAAGTAATTTTTCATACTGAAGGTAGCTTTTTTATTTTGTTCGTAAAATTTTTTCGACTTTACTCAGCACCTCCGGCTAAGAAGACAGAATTCTGCCATCATCATTTTTCAGTCTCGTTAACTGGCTCTCCGATAAACAGCGATCTTTAAAGCGAATACCTTTGACCCAAACATTTGTACTGTTTCCACGATTTAACAACTGAATTCATTTACATCTATGCAATCTCTGAGGCATTGGAAACCGTTTTGAAGTTCGAGTTGAAAGGTCTCAGGCTCTTGGATTTGGGCTGCTGTTGGACGGAGCGTAAACTTTGTCTAGGCTTAGCCTATTTTTGTTCATGAAAACCTTATGTGGGGATTATTTCTAATAAATAAAAGAAAGGAAAGAGCGACGGGGGCATTTACCCGGAGATCGCGGGTTCGATCCCCGCTGGTGTCAAAATTTTTCTTTCTTTTATTTATCCTTTATTTGTCTAGGCTGTTGGATATTCTATGTTGCCAATACACGAGGTCCAATAACTTTGATAAATGAACTACAATTATATGACCATAGAAATTAACACAAAGGTGAAAGTACTCAAACCCAGGCCTCTTATCATTGCCGGTGGTGTTCCGCCCTCTAAGTCGCCAAGGTGTTTTCGTCTTCTCTCAAAAACTTTTATCTAAAAGACCTAATATCAAAGTCGATGATGTAAGTTATTCATTGCGACTATTTTAAAGGATTTATTGTTTTAATTATAACCATCCTGCACGTTATTAACGTACAAATCGTAAAGAGTTTTAGCCTATATTGGAGGGGCAATTACAGAAATTGTGACATAAAATAGTTATATTAAATAACAAAAAAAATCTCACAATTCAACATATTTATTTTATAACATTGTGCGGTAGATCAAGTTTCCTTTAAAATAAGCACGATAATAATATCATAATTAACTAACCGGCAAATGTATTAATAGATAACTTACGGCTATCATAAAATTTGAATGTTTTTGTTTATGAAAACCTCATGTGGGGATTATTACTAATAAATAAAGGAAAGAAAAACTTCGAGTTTCGGAGGTAGGAAACTTTCTTTACTTTAATAATAAATCATTTATTATCAGACAACAAGGTCCATATAATATTAGTAAACTTAGTCTATGTTAATACTTTACAATTTGGTAGGAAGAGGCTTTGATTTCTGACCTTTATTTATCTTTTATTTATTGGCTATCATAAATCCCAAAAAGAGTGGCCAGAACTCTTGTTATTAGAACTTCTTCGGCCACTTTTGCCAGTCAAGTGGAGATTGGTGGATGGTTCGTTATTGAATTAAGCTACATAGCCCAAAAATCTATTAAATAACCCCAATTTCCTTAGTCGCCTCTTACTCTCACGGGAAAGGATTAGTCTATTTCTATCGACATCTTTACATTGAGTGGATGCATAGTGTGTCATGTGAGTCAGTTGAAAACCACCTCGGATGACATATTTAGATTAAAAAGATTTAAGTACTAATTTTAGTTTAATTGATGTTGAGTAGATAACAGAAAAAAAAATTGATTTTCGAAAATGTTCTCAAAAAGGCTAACGTCTGTAGTATAAAAAAAAGGGTATGTATGAAAGGATTGGTGGTTGTGAATTAAGCTAGGGAGGTTGAAAAATAAAAGCACTTTAATATTCTAGTCACTGGTTTAAGGAATATTGGAATAAAATATTGTAAGTAAGATAGAAAAAGGAAAGTTGAGATGGTTTGGGCACATCGAGAGGATGGATGATAGGAACTTAGTAAAAGGTATCTATACAGCTAATGTGGAAATGTTAGCAGAGTATAGCCTGGCCACGGAGGACACACTTGGACCAAATTGAGAGTGTGCTCAAAAAGGCAGGCGTCTGAAGTTTGAAGAATAAAAGAGTATGTATGAAAAGATTGATGGATGTAGACGAAGCTAGAGAGGTTTGCGAGGAACGTACGAAGTGGCGATCAATAGTCTCTGCCTACCCCAATGGGAATTGAGGGCGTGAGTATATGAATGTATATATTTATGTATGGTTTAAGGAATGTTGGTAATAAATAAACAAAACGTTTGGTTCAAAGCGCACCTTATTATATATTTAATCTTAAATCTATTTTTACAAACTGAAGGCAGTGATTTCATGTCGCTTCTTATTCTCTATATAATTCTAGTTGGTAACTGCACGGACTTGTGGCAAGGTTTGGTACGTCTCAAAGTGTAAAATAAAATTAGGTAATAATAATTTCATCATTCAAAAGTATTGTTTTAGTAAAAGTAAAAAAGGAGAAAAAAAACTTTGTAGATGACAATAATCAGGAAAGAAATAAAGTATATTTTTTTAAATGTAAATTAACAAAAATGATGATGACAGAAGTAATTATAGGTGACGTTTAATTTATTGAGGAAAATTTGTTTGATGAAAAACAGAGACCGCATAATTTACAATACCATAACAAATCCATAATGAAACTGCACACACTTAACTTAACATTACCTAAAACATAACGCCTAATTAGCAACTAAATCCGTTTACCACCAATAAGAGTGTCCATAGTACCCGTACGGATAGCCATACCCGTAGCCGTAGCTGGGGTAACCCCAGTAGCTACTGAACCCGGGGTAATAACCGCCGTAGCCGTAACCACCATAACCGCCGTAGCCGAGGCCGCCGTACCCGTACCCGCCGTAGAAGTGGGAGGCGGCTGGTTTCAGGTCATCCTGCTCTGAGGCGGCGAGGTCCTGCTTGCTGTCGGCGGCGGCGGGCTGGTTGGCGGGCGCGGCCAGGCTCAGCGCCACGCACAGCAAGGTGAGGAGCAAGGTTATCTGAAATTGACGGGGTTTTGGTGAGGTTAAGAAAAAGATGGTAGATAGGAGTTCAGTGGTTTAAAATAAAATTACAGACGTGTTTCTATTGGTGGCAGAAAGACCATTGTTCCGGTAAATTCAATTATTGTTAGCCTTACGGATCATGCCAAAAAAATGTTCTGGCAAACCTCGTGGGCTTTCATCTTGAGAACATGTGTTTTCCATAATACCCAATGGGAACTTATGGTATGACCATATACATAAGTATGTATTTATGATAAGACTGCCAATTGTACTTTTGTTCATTAATGTGATTTCTATATCATGTTTAAATAGCAAATCAATTCCACTTGAAGTAGGCAGAGACTATCGATCACCACCTTTTACAATCCTAGGAAACCTCTCTAGTTTCATTAAAATCCACCAATCCTCTCATACATGCTCTTTTATTCTTCATACTTCGGACGCCTGGCTTTTTCAGCACACTCTCTATTTGGTCCAAATGTGTCCTCCGACGTTGTGGTCTACTAACATTTCCTTCCAAATTGGCTTTATGGATCTCTTTTACAATTTTACTATCACCATTCATATAATCCTTTTTCTATGTTTTTTCATCATCTTTCACACCGCACCTTTCACAAATCACGCAATTTTGTCTAGGTGTGTTTTAGGTATGTACACAAATATAACGTTTTTACTGAAATATAATTATTTAGAAAAGGAATGTTAAAATGTTTTGGAGACAAAGATTAGGCAACCGTGATAGCCCAGTGGGTAGAACACTCGGTTATCGTGCAAACGACTAGTGTTCAAATCCTGGGTCGGGCCTACACCAATTTGTCTTTTCTAAAGACATATGTGTGGTTAATTTATCATGGTTGTTAACGGTGAGGGAAAACATCGTGAGGAAACCCACATGGCTGAGTTGTACTTAGTCATGTGACAGTGTATTCGAACAAAAAACGGCGATAGGCCTGCCCCCTATCACGTGAGTACACTGTCGATGCAAAACGTGGGTACTCTGAACACCAGGTGACAAAGTCACGTGATGTTCAGAAGTATTAGTACCTCTGCCAAAACCCTTCGGGGATATTCGGCGTGAACGTTTATGCTTATTATTATTACAAAGAAAGGATGGATGCAATGCAAGTTAATTGATGAAAGAGATATATAGAGCCAATGGTGGTAATGACAGCAGAAGACGGCCACGGAGGACACAAAAAGATGTCTGTAGTCTGATGAATAAAAGAGCATGTATGAAAAGATTGATGAATGTAGATGAAGCTAGACAAATTTGCAAGATCGTTCGAAGTCGATCGATTGTATCTGCTTACCCCAAAGGGAACTAATAGCTTGATTATGTGTATGTATGCAAATAATGAAGAAATTATAACTGTATACTAGCTACAACAACTGCCATTGTCAACTGGGACTCTGACTAACCACTTATAGGAGTCAATTCGTCATCTTCTGTCCATAAGTAAGATTACGTCCCAAAATCTCTATTTAAGAAGGGTAAATTATTTATAAATAAATTTTTACAACTCTGAAAAAAAAAATATAATGAAAATTTAAATCGACAGGTTTCATTTGAGGTTTATTAATTTGTGATGCAAAAAATACTTGATTCTGTTCGATAGAAGGTATCTATAATCTTTGTACATACATACATACATATACTCACGCCATTCACTATATTTGTCTTAAATTAATATACATTTCAAGATAAAAATCACATTTTATTGTATTTAATTTTCTTAAAACGTATGGTGCCTATTGCTTGAAATAATTGGTCTAAAGTAAAATTGAATTCAAGCAATTGTAACAATAATTAATATTATCTTATAAAGTAACACCAAAAACCTTTATTTTTACCCTCTTTTCCCCACTCAACTTCTAAAAGTGGCAGAAGAATTTATAAATCCTTAGCTCTGGTTACCCCTTCTAGGGAAATATAGCCGTGAGTATTTGTATGTAACATTTTATTTTTGCACTGTTGTAGATAAGTTAACATGTAATTCCTGATCCTAAATGTTTAAAAATTTAAACAACTTCTTAATTAGTTTTCCTAATATTTTTCGTTATCATTATCATTTAATGTTTCTGACATCTGAACCAAAATCCCTTTTTTATCAATTTGAGTCAAACCATTTCCAAAAACGATTCTAATCCCCTTCAATGAATTCATTTATAAATTTGAGTCAAACGATTTACAAATAAACTCTAAACCTAAACAAAGATAAACACCACTTCTGATTTCAAGACCAAACAAATCCACTCCACCCTAACCATATCCGACTCTACACCATCGAAAGACTAAACAATTACTTCTCAACACCACTGTACTAACACTTAATGATCACTTACTTTTCCGCAAGCCATGGCAGAGTGTGACGACCACTGATTGTCCTAATGAACTGATGGCGACTCGTCACCACCCATCGTTATATATGCGGCTGGCGTCCTAGAAGATGGATGGTTTCCTGCCGCCAGCATTGTTTGGGGGAGGCTGCGGATGTCACTGACCTCTCTTGCATTGCTATTATGTTGTCATGTAATACCTATTAGAGTTTAATTGATGCTAATCTAGGTAGACAGATGCTGAGTTTGCCTATGTTTTAATATGTAAATAGGTTATGGATTGAAACAGCAAATTCAGAATGGCAACAAAAAAATAATTCCCACAGTTTACAAGTCAGACCGTTTTGTTGGTAAAGCGCGCCTGTTTAGATTGACAGCTTGGCACATACTTTTGTTTTGGTTTCCATTAGCAAAGGTGAAACATTATGTGATATCAATGGTAGAATTTTCAGCAAAACAATGAGATAAGAGGCCTATCGCTTTATACGGACTCACTGTGATAAACATGGTTGAATATAAACTCAGCCATCTAGTTTTCCTTACAATGTTTTGTCTCCCTTGACCACCTTGAGAAATTAACCATACATACATACATATACATATATTCACGGCTATAAATCCCTTGAAGAGCTAGCCAGAGTTAGGGAATTAGAAATTTCTCAGCCACTTTTTAAGTTGCGTGGGGTAAAGATGGTGTAATAAAGGTTAAATAAAATACACAGTTTTAACACATGGCTTCCGTATTTGAATACAATACAAAATGTAACTGGAAATATTAAAACAGTTTCTGGTTCTTTTGTTATAATAGGTTATCTAAGAACCCTCTTCTTAACATTTTGTTGCAAGTTTACATTACCATATTTTTGTTTTAGCCTGAGACTAGTTTCAAATAATAAACATGTACAAATACCACATTATTCTGATTTTTTAAATTAAGAAATTAGTAGTTTACTAATCACTCCCATTTGTTATGTTTACTTTACACCTTATGAAATTACAGCGTACATGATGTGTTACCATCTATTAAACAATGGCATCTTGTTTTTTATCTTAGGTTTGTCTGTAGCGAATCCAACGGAAATTAAATTAATTGCTAATTATAGAATTTGCTGAAAAAAACGTACTTTTATGTACTTTACTACGCATCACCTCCCACATCAGTAGCTAGTTTATTAGCCGGGGATTTAAAAATATCCACTTTTTTATTCTGTTCCAGAACTTGAAATTTTACATACATACATACATATACTCAAGGCTATAAATCCCAGGAAGGGGTAGCCAGAGCTAAAGAATTAGAAATTCATCAGCCACTTTTGGAAATTTGTGTGGGAGAAAGATAGTAAAAATAATGGTTGTTGGTGATGGGTCTCCAACCGCATCGCCCAAAAATCCCTTTATAGCCCCATACCGTTAGTCGCCTCTTACGTACACCCACCGGAAGAAATGGGGTAGTGCTATTCTAAACCGACACTACACGGCAAATTGAAATTGTAATACCTTGTTTATTTCATTCAGTTACGTACAAATACAAGGTCTCCGTAGAACATTCAAAAAGTTACACTCAATATAGATATATTATTTGATACAAAATAATGTTCATATACGTCGACTGCAGAAAATATTTACATTTTAGTATTCTTGTTTTGACCAAGAAATAAACTAGAACCTTATATTTTTATCTTCTCTTTAGGAGTTGGCTTATTTTTGATAATATTTCAATAGCATTGTATTTTTTTAGATTGTTCTTTGTAAATAGGGCGTAAGCAAATGAAATTATGTAACCATCAATTTCAGAAAGGGCCTAAGAAAAATTTAGTTTTGTTTGAGATTAGGATTACGCACTAACGAACCGCACAGATGTCGTTGTGGTGACTGGATGGATGCATTGGGTCGACATGGACTTTCTTGTCAGCGAAGTGCCGGCCGTTTATCCAGACATGCTTCTCGCAGCGGAAGCGAAAATAATAGCGAGCGGCTATTATTTTGTCCCCTTTGGGGTGGAGACTTTGGGGCCTTGGGGTCCGGAAGCACGTGGTTTATATAAAGAGTTAGCTTGTCGTCTTATTGAAATAACTGGGAACCCAAAGGCAGGCTCTTACCTTGGACAAAGACTTAGCATTGCCATACAACGCGGCAATGCTTCCAGAGTCCTAGGTACCCTTCCCCGAGAAGAGGAGCTGGAAGATGTTTTTAGATATGTATTTTAAATATGTAAATAACTGTTATACTTTTTTTAATTTATATATATTTCTTTTTGTAGCTGATGTATATAACTAAGTAGAATTTAATTTAATTGATAATAATGTTTTGTCAATATTATTGATAAAGAATAAAGATGGGAAGGCGACCTTCAAGTTTAGGACGGAAGGAAGGACGGATCTCACCAATGTCTTACGGCATTGTACTACCATCCACCTCGACGTTCGGGTGCGGACATTGTGACGGATTACAACTAACAGACAGATCGCTGTGATAGCCACTGCTTTGCCTTTGTTTACAACTAATAAAAAAAGTGCTGTGTAGTGTCGGCTTAGTATAGCACTTTCCCATTTCTTCCCATGGGTGATTGTAGCAGGCGACTTAAGCTATCGGGGCTTTTTAAGTGATTTTTGGGCGATGCGGTCAAAGACCCATCCCATCCCAAACCATCCGCAAAAACTTTTGTATTACAATATTTTCCCCATATAACTTCGAAAAGTGGCTAAGATATGTATGTAACAAAACAATCCTTTCTAATTCATAAGATTTGTCATTGTAGTCTAATCTTTATTCTTCAATGTTTTCGGTCTGTTTTGATGATTTTAATTTTAATAGAAAGGCGGTTGTTACTTTGATTTTCATTGAACGGTATCATTTTAAGTAAAGTAGAGTAAATAATATTTTATTACAAAACGCTTCTCTTATGTTATGACACAGCGCTGCGTTGCATTTAGTAACTATAATGATCTCCGATTGTTTCCATCGCAATGCCAATTTTCGTGTGGTCCAAACATCTGTGATCACGCTAATAGCAGTGTTTAGGAAACCCAACACACGCGAACACACAACTACATGCTCATTGTTCAGCTGCGAACATCCTTCGTGAAAATTGATATGACAACTCGAAAATTACCTCTTAAGTATTATTACCCACAAGTGGCCGTATAATTGGTAACATTATGCTAGCCAGGCATTCATTGTCAACTAAGTTTCAAGATTATACCCAGATTGTTGATGTAAGTGAATATTTAATTGTATTTAACATAAAAACATAAAACAATTCCATAAATAACATACACACATACATATACTCACGGCTATAAATCCCTAGAAGGGGTAACCAGAGCTAAAGAATTAGAAATTCCTCAGCCACTTTTGGAAAGTTGTGTGGGGAAAAGATGGTAAAATAAAGATTGTTGGTGATGGGTCTCCAACCGCATCGCCCAAATAACCCCTAAAAGCCCCCAATACCGTTAGTCGCCTCTTACGTACACCCACCGGAAGAAAGGGGTAGTGCTATTCTAAGCCGACACTACACAGCAAATAAGTATTTTGGATTACATTTAAACACGACCATACCTTGACCCTTTTCGTTCCTAGCTTATACATTTTTTCCTAGTTCATTTTAGAACCTTATTAATAAGTCGGGTTGTAAAATGGTCATTGGATAAATTCATAGCGTAAAAATATTTAGTGAAATAATAAGTTCCGAATTTTGTTTTAATTTTCAACATTAACACATTTTTTCTATCGCTCCAGTAAAACAGCAATAGTGGTTTTTGAAACATATTCGTATAACACTTCTAAGTTAGTATCCAGGACCGCTATAACCTCTTGTATGTGGAACACTGACAATAGTATGAACTGTTAGTATTAAAAGAAAATTGTGAGTGCTATATTTGGTGAATAAAAGAGATTAGGTAACAATTATAAGTCACACTGAATCTTTCGAATTGTATAGAAGTGTGGACGCGCACATTATACTGACAACACAAGATTTTCCTTCTCAATAACCTTTGACAGTTTTCTTTCATTTACTTTCCTTAAATCTGTTGAAATATGAATTGGACAACAAATTTTTGAGCAGTCATCTTAGGACTCATATATAAAAAACAAACTATAGTAAATCTACAAACCCATATCACTGACCTTCGAAAGTAAGGTTCGAATCCCCCGAACAGCACAACCACGGTCGCATTGTCTAAAACAATAAGATGCCATCAATAACATTCGATGTTAATACAATCGATTAGGAATTCGTTTCGGCTCCTTGTGTACCGAATTTGTACCTTGGTTTTTGTTTATATTTTATTAATTTGACGACTTTAGGACTGAGTCAACACTCTACCAATTTTCATTAATTTGAAACTAATCATTCAATCACCATCCAATTTAATTTAATTTAAATCTCGTAGAATATATCCCTCAGAAGTATATGTAATGTAAGGCTGTGTGAAAGAGTGAGAAATACTGTGATCCGTGAACGAGTAGGTTTGAAAAATGACGTAGTATGCAATATAGAAAAAGGAATGTTGAGGTGGTTTGGGCACATAGAGAGGATGGATGAAAATAAAGTAGCGAAAGAGATATATAGAGCCAATGTGGATGGGATTGTTAGTAGGGGACGGCCTCGTAAAACGTTTCTTGACCAGATAGAAAACGTTCTTATAAAGGCGGGGGTCGAAGTGAGAAGAATAAAAGAGCATGTATGAGAAGAATAATGAATGTAAGGGAAGCAAGAGAGGTTTGTCAAGATCGTACTAAGTGGCGATCGATAGTCTCTGCCTACCCCAATGGGAATAATGGGCGTGAGTATAAGTAAGTTAGTAAGTAAATCTCGTAGAGACTATCAAACTAGCGACTAGTAGAGTTTTGGAGTATCTTAACTACCTAGGTTTTGCTTGGACAGAGCATCCACACGATAGTCGACAGGCCTTACGCCGCCGCTTTGTCATTCCAACAATCATAGTACTAACTACAACTCAGCCACGTGGTTTCCATCAGGATGTTTTCACGCAAAGTAAATAAACAAGATACATTAACAACAGATATGACTTTCGAAAAGGCAAAAAGGTGTAGGCCCGACTCAGGATTTGAACTTACGTATTCTGCACGAGAAGTGGTGGTTATGGAAGTATATAAATCACCATCACTTCTCATGCATGGTGTGTAGTGCCGGCTTAGAATATCACTACTTCTGTCTACCTACGGTTGTTGTAAGAGGCGACTGAGGGTATGGGGCTTTTTAAGTGGTTTTTGGGCGATGCGGTGGGAGACCCATCACCAACGATACTTTTTTTCTACCATCTTCTTCCTTATCAATTCCCAAATTTGGCTGAGGAATTTCTAGCTCTGAAGCTCTGGGTACCCCTTTTTGGGATCTATGACCGTGAGTATATGTATGGTAAAATTTAATCTTGAAACACCATTTGCAGTTTGTCTAACACATTACATTTATAATGCATACGTAACATAATATATTTTCATTCAGGAAATGTTTGTCCATCACGAGTAAAACGAATATGTAATGAATTCGTCTGGAGTAGCGCCGTGCGTATTTTAATTGTTTTTGTCACATAAATTTTCGGAGACGTCACAGTATTCGGAGCATGTTGACGTATTTTGTGTACTTTCCCACAGTTTTCCATAATTAAGTACAGCTTATTCTATTTATAGACTAGAACGTTCCATGATTTAAGGAATTCGTCTATTTTAGTATCATTTCTTGCTTGGAAGCCGTTTAGTACAATTTTGTGGAAATATTGCTTTTTACCGCGTTTATTTATTATGGTTCGGCATAAATTTGATCTCTGGTAGAAAACCTTTGAATGTAATTTCCAGTAAACGATATACGTATATACATATACCCTGGAAGGGGTAGCCATATATATGTATGCTGTGGGTACCTTACCTTTTTTAATGAACTTTATCTCGTTTCAATGTACTTTGTAAACATCACTTTGTAATTTTACCTTGGATACACATCAGAAATACATGATGAGTGGAATCCATCATCTATCGTAAAATTGTAAAAATATCGCCTCAGGGTAACGAAAGCTATTTTTCGTCATACGAACTTCTTTTCAGCGCTCGTTGCTGTCTTTAGTATGCGGCGAGTGGATCACAAAACTAAATGTCGAAGCCATGAAATAGTCTCATAGATAGCTGATTGTAGTATTGTCATAGGAATTGCAAGTACTACTGTCAGTATTTTTGGCAACCAGTCTTAAAATTATTATAACCCAGATGTCTGGTTTCGGAGTCATTAAATGATTTTAATGACTCTGACAATTATTAGTAGTCGACACAATGCTTCGTTATTTTATGTTTGTTTTGCAGTTGACGTTGTCGGCGTTTTATGAATATAACATATGTGTTGTTAGCTTTTCTCACATATATTATATCTTTCTATCATCTATATATCGTTAGGTCATCATTAGCTTTACTAAATCAATGTTGTGTGTTAATAGGAATTCAAACTGACAAAACAAGTAACAGTACGTCTGCCGGCGTCAGTGTTTAATATTCAGCCTACGACTTCCATTTGGTATTTTTAAGGTTCATTGTGTGGGTATTTCGCAGCTATCGCGAATGTCAGGATTACTTAGCATGATGCACGTGATGGGTGGGTCTCCTAATTTAAATATTCACAGCCTTAGATTTGAATGAGTTTGGATGAATATTGATACTTTTAGACTTAAGTTTAGTGTAGTAATAAAACACCTGTATAGTATATGCTAAATCTGAGACCCCTTATATCTTTGCAACCATTATTATTCCCTTTTAACGCATAAAATAAATTCTTAATGTCAGTGTATAACTATTGAGACAATTAGGTTGTTGATTTTTTATAGAATATAGGGCAATCTTCCAAAGTTTTTGTAGGCAATAACTTAACTACCTTATTGATGCTATATGATAATATACTTCTTGCAATTGACAAGAAAATAGACGGTGACATGCTCTTAAGTTAGCAGAGTAATCCCAAAGCAAGGAAATATTTAGGTTATTTTTCTATACTAACATTCTTTTGTTAATTCATCAACGTAGTGCATGATGGAGTATACTGTCACATAGATTTGCCCTCATGGAACCGCCATTGCTCCTATTTATTGGCAAACTTGCTAATTCAGCAAAATAAATAGCTTTCGTTGACTTCACAGACAAGAGTCTAACAGCATTTTCCATATGTAACACAGATTCTTTTGTTTTTTTGTGCCTTAAAACACAAACAGTAAGTAACTCATTCGATCGTTGATAACTCTCGTGACTTACCTTTGATTATTTAAACAAAAAAGGAAGGCACAGATATAATGAGCAATTACGATGATCATTACATAATGACGGCAATGACATAAAAGCCGTCAGTCAGTGTGTCACGTCACGGTCATCGAACCCGGTGCACCGTGGTATTAGTTGCGCCTGCACCGCACGCCATGCCATTAACGACGCAATATGTCTATTAGGACTATGAAATAGGACGAATAAATAACACTTTATGGCATAGAACTGTATAGATTGATTTAATTGTGTAAGATGTTATTTACAAACGTATGACTACTTAGTATGTTATGGAATATTTCTAAGAGGAATTAGTGCGTGGAACCATATATGTATAACTAGTGGATCGTCCCAGCTTCGCACGGGTAGCGTTGTTTTTTTAAATATCTGAGGTTTCTTTCTTCAGTCACTGCTCAAGCATTGTGAAATTCAGCGCAATGTTTTCAATTTATTAAATTTATAGCACTCCCTAAACAGTGTAGTTTGGTGATTTTGAATGCGCTTTAATGAACGGTTCAGTATTTCCGTTTAATAGCAAATTTTGGAATAAAACGCTATGAAGTATTTATAACAATCTAAAATAAATCATTACGTGATGTAGGATGCAACTACTGGCGCCATCTAGTATGTTATGTGTAAATTAGTAAAGATTTGGTTTTGGTCACGGGCGCGATGGCTTATTTTATGTATAATTTCGGTGTTTGTCTACCGATTTCTATGATTCTTTTTTTATTGAATAGGTAATAATGTTACCTTTTTTAAATTAGGAATGAGTAAGAGGTTTACAAACGTAAGAGTAAACAAATATAATCAGAATGTTCCGAACTGCTAAGCTATCAGGAATTACACGTGTTATTGTGAGTCAACCGTAAAAGATAGACATAAACAGTAGAGGATTTTTTTTTAGATAATTTTATAAAGAATATCTCCGTCATACATGATTTCTATGTAAGTTTAACCATTAAGGCTGCACACGCGACGGAAGCTTAAAAAATGGAGTAACTTCTCCCGTTTTCCCAAAACTTCCCAAAATTCCCCTTTACTACTCTGCTGGAAAGTATACAAAAACCTGCGCAGGTGTATGAAGAATAATTGTACCAAGTTTCGTTAAAATCCGTCGAGTAGTTTTTGTTTCCATAAGGAACATACAAACCGACAGACAGACAGACAGACAGACAGACAGACAGACAGACAGACAAAAATTTTACTGATTGCATTTTTGGGATCAGTATCGATCCCTAATCACCACCTGATGGTTATTTTGAAAATATATTTCATGTACAGAATTGACCTCTCTACAGATTTATTATAAGTATAGATTGTAGGGGTTAATTTTAACATTGGTAAATCAGGGAAATATTGTAAGAGAAAATGAAACCTTTGCTGTGTATTGTCGGCTTAAAATAACACTACCCCATTTCTACCCGATGGTGACCGTAAGAGGCGACTAAGGGTATTGGGGCTTTTCAAGTGATTTTTGGGTGATGTGGTTGGAGACCCGTCACCAAAAACATTTATTATTACCATCTTTTCCCCACTCAACTTCCAAAAGTGGCTGAGGAATGAGTAAATATATGTATGTATGTAAAATTAATCTGTTTCTTATAACGACGTTGCAACCTTCACCATCATCAGCATATAGACGCCCACTGCTGTCAATAGGCCTCCCCCAAAGATCTCCACAACGACCGGTCCTGTGCTGCCCTCATCCATCGGCTTCCCGCGACCTTGACCAAATCGTCGGTTCACCTTGTGGTATCCTACCCACACTGCGTCGCCCGGTACGTGGCCGCCACTACAGAACCTTCGAGCCCCAACCACGTGGCAACCTTACTGGTTGGTATATTATATGCTTACTTATTTAACCATGCGTAAGATTTGTATTAAAGTAGCCATTCTTATAGTAGCCACAACTCCGCCAAACTTCTTTCGCTTCCCTCACATTCATCAATATTGTACTTTTTTACCTGTTCTTATGAAGAAGTTTTTTTTAATTATAATGG
This sequence comes from Bedellia somnulentella, assembly GCA_963576735.1. NCBI lineage: Eukaryota > Metazoa > Arthropoda > Insecta > Lepidoptera > Bedelliidae > Bedellia > Bedellia somnulentella. The sequence goes on from OY755176.1 coordinate 371,467, forward strand.
TATTGGTGATCGTTTGTGTTTTGATAATGACCATTCATACATACATATATACATATACTCACGGCTATAAATCCCTAGAAGGGGTAGCCAGAGCTAAGGAATTAGAAATCCCTCAGCCACTTTTGGAAGTTGCGTGGGGAAAAGATGAATAAAGGTTGTTGGTGATAGGTCTTTAACCGCATCGCCCAAAAATCCTTTAAAAGCCCTAATACCGTTAGTCGCCTCTTACGTACACCCACCGGAAGAAATGGGGTAGTGCTATTCTAAGCCAACACTACACGGCATAAAATTACCTTACTTTAGTCATAATTTTAGCGGATGGACCTCTTCTGTACATAAACCCCTAAATGTAACGCAAAGATTTCTCTAACGGGGTGTCTACTATAGTTTTCTACTACTTTAATCAAAAGTTTTGTACTAAACTCTGTACAAAACTACACGATCATAATCATGTGTGGGTCAATAAAAGACAGAACAAGCCAATAAACATAATTTTAGCGTCTCGTGTCAAACTCTATTACAATTAGTTATAAATTATAGACAACGTTCCGTCACTTACAATTGACAAAAAACTATTTGACTACTTGTACTATTCAATCAATAAGATGTGGTATGCTGTGTAAAGTTGTCAACACTACATTATAAAAAAGTATATTTTTTTCTTATTATCCAGTCATATTCCAGAAATACAAACTCTATGGATGATAGTCAATTAGTGAAAGAGATCTATAAAGCCAATAAGGAAGATAATGGTACAAGAGGAAGACCTCGGAGAACTCATTTGGAGCAAATAGAAAATGTGCTCAAAAAGGCAGGTAACCGAAGAATGAAGAATGAAAAAGCATGTATGAGAAGATAAATGGATGTAAACGAAGCTAGAGAGGTTTACCAGGATAGTAGAAAGTGGACTAACATCGTACAAAGATCGATAGTCTCTGCCGACCCCAATGGGAACTAACGGCATGAATATATGTATGTATGTATGTACAAAGCTCTACTTCATTCGAGTGTAACAATCAGCCCACCTACACAATGTGTCCTAAAAGTTTTTCAGTACTTATCCACCACTTTATTTTACCATCTTTTCCCCACTCATCTTTCCAAAGGTGGCTGAAAAATTTCTCATTCCTTAGCTCTGGCTACCCCATCTAGGGATTTATGGCCGTGAGTATATGTATGTAACCACCACTTTAGACTAGAACCTCTGATCCCAGCAATATTCACAAAGTAAGTTTGTATGTCACTTACTTGTTTTAGGCATATTTTTTTTAAATCCCGTTATACATTTCATCTGTAGAATAGGTAGGAATAAAATTGTGTTACAATTTCGTACGCTCTTTTTTCGTTTCACGTTGAGACATAAATTAATAAAATCTGCCACTGGGTTGTTTTCTATTAGGGGTTGATAATAGTATAGTCTCCGTTGTCCAGGGGTAACAGTTAGGCTTAAAATACGGAGGTCTCGGCTTTGATTTCCGTGGGCTTCACTCACAAATTATAAATAATGAATGTCATGTTAAATATAGTCTATAGGCTAGATATATATTGCAGGCTGGAATCACTTGATTATCCAGAAAATAACTACTACTATCGCGGTAGTAGTCGTTTGTCTGATCCGCAATTGGCCAGCGTGGTGGACTATTAGCAAACTACCCTATTCAATGAAGGCTTGAGACCTGAGAGATGCTGTGTAGTGTCGGCTTAGAATAGCACTACCCCATTTCTTCCGGTGGGTGTACGTAAGAGGCGACTAACGGTATTGGGGCTTTCAAGGGATTTTTGGGCGATGCGGTTGGAGACCCATCACCAACAACCTTAATTTTACCATCTTCTCCCCACACAACTTTCCAAAAGTGGCTGAGGAATTTCTAATTCCTTCGCTCTGGCTACCCCTTTTCTAGGGCTTTATAGCCGTGAGTATATGTATATATGTATATGCTTGAGACCCTCGGCGGCGTCATGAATGGGCTGTGGTGAATTAATAAATTTCATACATATTTATTAGCGGAATTACTACCAGTATTGTACAGACGACAATCACTATTATCTACTCGTCACAATAATTCATACACCAACATTGCTGACACTACGTTAGTTAGACATGAATTCCCACGATTGTATGAAAATTGTATTCAATAAACACTACTTTACACTTGAACTAAATTTCTATATGATTTACAAACCAAAACACAATTACAATTCGCTAAACTAACCACCTTTGTGCTAATAGCGACCTTGATTTATTTTTAACTAGCGACCCGCCCCGGCTTCGCACGGGTGCAATGCAAAATATACCTACTACAGAATGTCCTTATACACAACGTTCACAGCTTTTTTGTCATTAGCCAATACAAACATGTTTTGCTTAGACGTTACTCTTGACAGCGCGACATATAATGGCCATTTGAAAAACACTCAACACTCAAGTCTAATCCTGCAACGTTAAAAGTTTGACCCTGCGATTTATTAATGGTCATTGCAAAAGATATCTTTACCGGAAATTGTAGGCGTTTAAATTGGAACGGTAAATCTGATGGTATCAGAGGAATTCGGGGAATTAGTACATCTTCTCCGGTACCACATCCGGTGAGTATTGTGCACTCTATTATGAATTTTTTTAGTGAGTTTACCAGCTAACGTGTGCCATTGCAGAGCTTAGGAGGCGCTGCAAATCATAAAGTGCTATAAGGCGAAGCGCGGCCATCGACGCGCTATTTATAGGCACGCGCCGCCCGGCGCAAACAACTACGACCCTGCATTTTAAATTTGTAATATCTTCGGTAATATTCACTTAAATTACATGCTGTAAAAAGCATATTGATCTATAATAAATGCACAATTTATTTAAGGTACTTAATTGGATAAGGATTAATGCTGTATTGTTTAAAATAACTTCGTAAATAACATTTTTTTAGTAAAGAATAAAAATGGTTATGCTGGGTTATCCCTAAGAGATAGACATATACCATCGTGGATTTTTTTGTTGAACTTTTTAAGGTGAACAATACTGTAGTACATTATTTTGGTCTATCTCGTAGGGTTCAGCCAGCGTTTGCAATATAAGCGCAAAAAACGTGCTTATTTACGACATCACATTAGAAACCTTTAAATTCATCAGTGTTTCTCTACTATATTATGCATTTATTATACATACAAACCTTCCTTAAAAATCACTCTATCTATTAAAAAAAACTGCATCAAAATCCGTTGCGTAGTTTTAAAGATCTAAGCATACATACGGACATACAGCGAAAGCGACTTTGTTTTATACTATGTATTGATTTTTATTTATTTATTTATTATATAAGGATCATCCCAAAATAGGGCTGGAACCTCGAATCCTTCAGTTTTCCAAACACTTCCAGAAGTTAAGAAGGTTAAATAATTGATTGTCAGGATTGCTGACAATGCTTTACCTACTACATTGATTTAAAAAAATAAGAATGCTAGTATGTTATGTAATTGTATAAAAGTGTAATTAAAAAAATATTTCGATTCCCTGAAATTCATAAATATTATTCTTTTTCTAACATTTTCTATCGGATTTAAAATTAATTTTGCAGTTTACAAGTAAATTATCGACGAGAAGATTGGATAAAGTTAAGTGTTGTTCTATCAAGTTATCGTTTAAGGGACATATTTTAGAACTAAAATTAAGATTCAAAAAGGATGATTTATTTTTATTAAATTACATTTTAAACATGGCACAAAACAAAACATAGCCTAAACATTTAAATAAATTAGTTTTAGTACTTATTCAGAATGTTACTTGCAAAGAATTTCGGATTTCACTTTTTTATTTTTAGAGAGTTAGACAAACCTAGATATATAAATGCATTTCGTGAAGAATCGTTTAGTAGTTTCAGCAGTGTTTAACGCCATCTAGCGGCCCCATGTTTCACCAGGTGCATAGTTTGGTTCAGCGCCGTAACTGTTGGGTGTTTCTACTCCGTTTTGGTTGCTGACACTAGATGGCGCTTGGCGGTTATTGTAATATTCTCCGACATTGCCACTCACACTGCCGTAAGGAATACCTCCTGAAAATAAAAATAACATTGTTACGATAAAAGAGAGGTTGCAAAAACGGTTAACATTACAACGCTATAAGAAAACATGGATTAAAAATTATACTATTATAAATTCTTTCAAACTATATGTATCAATTAATCATTTTTAAAATAATTTAAAAAAATCTTCAGCAAGATACATTACTATATTTATTAACATCATTCAAAACTTAAACACATTGCTATGCAAATCTATGTTGTATTGGCCCACTTCCACTATTTCTTTATTTACTACAAACTTCCATTAAAGACCACAATGAATCAAACCGAAAGGCAACAATTATAACTTATCATCTCAACAGATATAACATAAACATAACATAACATAAACGTTCACGCCGTTTATCCCTGAAGGGGTTGGCAGAGGTACCAATACTCCTGAACTCACATGGCAAGCGCCATCTAGTTTCCAGAGAAGGTACCCACGTTTTGCTTAGACAGTGTACTCATCACGTGATAGGGGGCAGGCCTATCGCCGTTTTGTACGAATACACTGTCACATGACTAAGTACAACTCAGCCATGTGGGTTTCCTCACGATGTTTTCCCTCACCGTTAGCAACCATGATAAATTAACCACACATATGACTTTAGAAAAGACAAATTGGTGTAGGCCCGTCCCAGGATTGGAACTCACGCCCTTCTGTTTTTCGGGCGGGTGTTCTACCCACTGGACTATCATGTCGCTCAACAGATATATAATATAATAAAATTGGTACAAACCATAGGACAGTCCGGGCGCGGGTAGAGGCACCTTACCGGCGCTGTCCGGCGCTCCCAGCACCAACGACAGCCCCACGACGCACAGCAGAAATATTAACTGGAAATAAATTATCCGAGATTAGTGAAATTATTACTTTTATCAACCTTTAAGGATGCAGCAAGTACTCGTGCTTTTGAATAACAAATGATATTTTATACTTCGAATTTTAGGACTTTTTTTTTCCAGGATAATGCTGTTACGTAATAATTTTGCTTAAATACACTGTCATAATGTCTGGTTTAGACTCGATTCAAAGCTATGCCTCCTGAATTTGTAGCCAAGATCTTTCCCGCCAAGTTATCGACTAGTGCGTGACTCGTATTTCTCCTTTGTGATTTGGGATTTGTAGCCGTAGTGTACATTAGTCTAATTGGAATAAAGAACAAAATGCAGTATCTATAAAGTTATGGAGTATATTATAAAACGTAAAAGAAACGAAAATAATTGTATATTTTTACTCAAATCTAATTAAAATTGTATATCAGCTCAAATAAATTTGAAATCAAATTTATTAATTTAATGTTTTTTGACATGAATTCCTCATGTGGGGATTATTACTCATAAATAAAAGATGTTATTAAAGGAAAGAAAAATTTCGACACTGGCGGGGTTCGAACCCGCGACCTTCGGGTATACGCCCCCGTCGCTCTGCCAACTGAGCTACAGTGTCAGTTGGCATCCAGCGCGAAATTTCTCTATCCTTTGTTTCTTTTTTTTACACTTTCAAGTAGTGTTTGCGTTTTCTACCTCCGAATTTTAACTAATTCGGACGGCCACTTGTCTACCTTTTCAGATAGAATGCAAATGTTGGAAACGCCTAACTATCACATAATTTAATGTTTTTTGACATGAATTCCTCATGTGGGGATTATTACTCATAAATAAAAGATGTTATTAAAGGATAGAGAAATTTCGCGCTGGATGCCAACTGACACTGTAGCTCAGTTGGCAGAGCGACGGGGGCGTATACCCGGTCGGACAAATTTATTAAGTTTACAATCCTTTATTGGACCATTTATTTCCTCTCACATTGCAGAAATAGCTGAGGTATTTTATTGATTTTTTTTAGGAGAACCAATGAGAGTTATTAAGCTGTTACAATGTTTATTAAAAAAAAAACAATTCGAGGATAACTAAGAAATAAATCAACAATCACAGTAGTATATTTACTTTCGAGCTGATTATACAGCACTTAGTAAACAAACATAATAAATTCTTTGTTTGGCTAGCAATTAAGGTTGGGATACATTAATTTCAAGGTTAATCTATTCTAATGTAAGTCAAGAAAATTACTTAAGTTATTAATTGAATAATTATTTATTATTGTAATTATGGTTGATATTAGCGAAAGTTTACTAAAAGCCGAGCGGTTTGTATATAATGTTGTAAATCTTCAGCACTTAATCTAAAGTATTAAACTGCACTATTTTACCCAAATGTGGAACAAAGATAAAATATAATTTAATTTAACTTTTCAAAAATTCAAATGCATATCGTTTTCTTACTCATTAACTTACTTCCTTTGCTTTCATGTATTTAATTTCAATTTTAAGAAAAAAAATAGCAAGAGAAATAAGAACTTTGGACTAGACAAGCGATGAAAAGTTACTCTGAGCAGCAAGTGACACTCCTTTAAATTATTATTACATATTATCTAACTGTATTATTAGATATTATTATTGCTGTGTAGTGTCAGCTTAGAATAACACTACCCCGTTTCTGTCGGTGGGTGTACGTAAGAGGCGACTAACGGTATTGGGGCTTTTAAGATATTTTTGGGCGATGCGGTTGGAGACCCATCACCAACAACCTTTATTTTGCCATCTTGTCCCCACTCAACTTTCCAAAAGTGGCTGAGGAATTTCTGATTCCTTAGCTCTGGCTACCCCTTCTAGGGATTTATAGCCGTGAGTATATGTATGTATGTATGTATTTTTTAACAGTATGCAAAGCACTAGACCAGCACGACCAGAACTATCCCATGTCACACCGAGGTTGAACTACTTCGTGACAAGGATTCATTTAAATTAAACGTATTTGTTCGAAGTTTATATAAATTAATTGGTTTGATTTTATCTGATCGATTATTTTAATGTGCTGTGTGGTGCCGGCTTAAAATGTCTCCTCTTTCTACCCACGGGTGTCGTAAGATTTCTTTTTGGGCGATGCGGCTAGAGAGCTGGTTATGACCAACAAAACTTTCTTTCTACCATCTTCCCCCTAACGTCTTCCGTTTGCTATATACCACTAATGTACTGTTTTGACGGCCTAGCTGTTTATATATATATGTGGTTTGGAAACTCTAAACTGAAAAACTCGCTGACACTCTAAATTAATCTGTCACGTTTATAAAACGATTATACAAGGTCACACAACTATAACCATGCACACATAGAGTCAGCCTCAATCTAACAAACCGAACCCATATGACAACGCAGTACGAGACGAGATCGTGAACTCATTCGTCTAGTCGGTACACTCGCGAGGTCTCGCAACCAGTTTCCGAATGCTGCGACGGTCATGGCTACTTCCGTTATTAGCTTTAACACTGCCAAGTGTTGCTTACACTACTGGTACTCATTTATTTGCATACGAGACAGACATTGAATTGATGATTTTAATGTATTTTTTAAATTCCAAACTACGTAGAAACTGAAGTTAACAGAGTGGCTGAAGAATTTCTTATTGTAAAGCTCTGGCTAGTTTCTTTTGGGTTTTGTAGCCGTCAGTATATGTAAGTATTTAAAGCAAAGGTAATTATAATTAGGATGACAGTAAATTGGTAAAAGAGATCTATAGAGCATGTTAGTAGAGGACGACCTTGGAGGACACATTTGGATCAAATAGAAAATGTACTCAAAAAGGCAGGTGTCCGTAGTACGAAGAATAAAAGAGCATGTATGAAAAGATTGATGGATGTGAATGAAGCTAGAGAGGTTTGCCAGGATCGTACAAAGTGACGATCGATAGTCTCTGCCTACCCCAATGGGAACTAACGGCGTGAGAATATGTATGTATGTAATTATAATTATATGAAGCCTTCATACGAATCATACTATTTGAAAAAACAATGGTAAGATCCGAAACTATACCTATAATAGTGTTCTTAATAGACGTCGTGCGGTAAACACCATCTGTATTTGGGAGTGTTTTAAATTACAGTAAATTCAACCATTGTTATATCATTCCGCAAGGAAAGTATTTTTAACCAAAATTAATGAAAGTAACAAAGTTGTATTGAGATTTTGATGATCAATGGATATTGTATCTTTTAAATCATACATAAATATATTACATATAAACTCACGGTTATAGATCCCAAGAAGGGGTTAAATTACCTTTTTAAATTTATAATGCAAAGTAAGGTGTAAAAGCTTTATGTTATTTTTTATATCTTCCTATACAACGACTTATCGATGGCGTTAATAACAATATTGAGCGATACACTTCGTGCTTAAGGTCAACTTAAAAAAGAATTCATATAAAAGGGTTTATTTTCGTCGTAAAATAACCTCGGTTTCATATTTAAGTACCCACTCAAAGTATAAAATGCGACTTAAAAGGTCCTGAGGATTGTTTTGTCGCTCATCTCCCATGTCGTTATTAAGTATTCGTATTATTATCGCCAGTTTAATGTTTAATCGAATATGAAGTAAATTCTTCTGCAAAGGACCTCGTTTCGTACCATACCATCTACCATCAAATTAGTGTAAAAAATATAAATTTGTGATTGGCTCTAAATTGTTTTATGTTACAAGTTTTTCGTATTTCATATAGTATAATATTATATATGTATGGTTTAAAGTTATCTGTTTGTTTATATTGTGCTTTTTATTCGTGTTATATGCAGGATATAGAACTTTAACAGTTCCTTACAACGGCCTGCTTTTATTCATGGCTGTCATCAAAAAAGGGTAGATCAATATAGAATAGAATAGAATAGAATAACTCTTTATTGCACATCAAACACAAATTTGCAAAAACAATAATATGATCAAACAGTTTAAAGTGAGGTACAATTGGCGGTCTTATCGCTAAAAGCGATCTCTTCCGGACAACCTTTGACAACCAATGTACATTTTGTCAGTCACTTCTAGTTTAAAATGATGCAAAAGTTCTTAAACTATGTCACCTTTTTTTATGACTTACTCTCTAGGCTTGTTAGAAGTATGACACTCGGGGAAAAAAACGACAAGAGACTTGAAATTCTGAATTTCCGATTGACTGACTATGAAAATGATAAGTATAAAAAATAGTTTAAAAACGCAGATACGTAATAAGGGCCTAAAATACAAAAATGCATGTGTGCGAAAATGATCAAGGAAGCGTTTTGCTCGCACCTACTGTATGTATCTTCGATCCTTTCAATGAAACAGCTTCCTGGCACAAATATGAATTTAGTACGTTACACCGGCTTTATTTAAAAAAAAACAACCATACTATTTTGACATATTCACTTTCAGAAATAAATAACTTACTACTTTGGAAAAAAAATATAGTTTATTTCTGAAGACTAATCTAGGACCGACAGCAACAAAACAAAAGTTAACTTTAAAATCAGTTGGTTTCAAACCACATCCTTTTCTAAGGATCCGTAACCGAAAATATTAGTCATGCTTTATCTCTGCTTTTCAGTCCCTCGGTCTGTCTGAACGTCACAACACTCATTTTAAATCGGAAAAAGAGGAAGTATACTACAACACTGACCTGTTTGGGCGATATCATAGCTGATCCTCGTTTCCAAAGACACTGAGACGAGTGACCTTCCGCTCTCGTTTATATCACTTCGTACATTTTGTTTGCCCCAGCTGTTAATAACTTCGATACATCTTGCATCTCATTGTTTCGATAGAGAAGAACAAAGACAGCATCTATGACATGTGTCGTATAAGGCTGTTAAGGACATGTAGTGTTTACTTCCGAGTAAAACGAGTGTCATGTAGTCTTTATACTAATGTCTTCCTGTTAAGTGAGAGGTGTTCTACTCTTTTTTTAGTTGCGGTTTTTGGTTTTTGAAGCCGTATTGTAACCATGGATAGGCACGACATATTATTTTGTTATAAACATGATTTTTTGTTTTGTCTTTTAGCAGTGACGGGCTGTCCATGAGTAAATGATTTATTTTTTTACAAGTAATTAATCCCTGCCCACACACGGCCACGGGTGGGCCTGTTCATAAGCTTGCTCATAGGGTTAATTTAATTATTGAACCAAAGTGATCAAAGTTTGATACGACAAAAATCTGTGAAATTGTTTTGAGACAATAAGTAATTGTATTGCATTATCAATACCCTAACACAATTGTTAGTGAAGCCTTTTTAAAGTAAATTAAAACTGATGTTGAATGGACATTTCAGTATTTGGTTAGGAAACCAATTTGACGGCTTAATTTCAATAATATCAATAATAATCATAAAGAGTTCATTGCAATGGCAGTGTCCAATATAAACAGATCCACTCTGATTACCAATGATGAACTCTTTCACGGGTCAGCAATTTTGGTGTAAATTAGTTCCAGAATATTCCATGGCAAGATTCCATGACCTGTGAGAGAAATCGATCTTGTAAATTAAGTTCGAGGCAACTACTAAATAGTGTTGAAGGGCTTCTGTATCGTAAGTTTTTTTTAGTTTATTAATCAATCAAGGAAAGAAAAATTTCGACATCAACAGGACTTGAATCCGCGACATCCCGGTGTACGCCCCGGTTGCTGTGCCAACTGAGCTATGTATTACAAGATTATGTACTACAATGCGTCGTGGGTTCAAGTCCTGGTGACGAAAGTTTCGGTTCCTTCATTGATTAGTAAAATAATCCCCGCATGAGGTTTCATGCACAACAAAGTCAAATAATTTTACTTGTGTTTAAATGATTTGCTGATGATTTGTTGTGCAGTGTCGGCTTAGAATAGCACTACCCCAATTCTTCCGGTGGGTGTACGTAAGAGGCGACTAACGGTATTGGGGCTTCTAAGAGATTTTTGGGCGATGAGGTTGGAGACCCATCGCCAACAACCTTTTTTTTACCATCTTTTCCCCACTAAACTTTCCAAAAGTGGCTGAGGAATTTCTAATTCCTTAGCTCTGGCTACCCCATCTAGGGATTTATAGCCGTGAGTATATGTATGTATGTATGTAAGTTTAAATGAAATCTACGCATTATTCCATGTCTTATTGCAAACACTGTGACGGTGACAAACTGATCAAAAGTGACCACAAATGAATTATAGTTCTTATACAATATTTTCAACACTTTAGCTACAGTTACTTGTATTCTAATAAGTCTCTTGGTAGTTGCTTAAGTTTACTATTATTAAAATTGCCGTATTACACAAGTGAGTGAGATTGTTTTGATTGCTTGTAAGTGTTTTTCCGCCTGCTGTGTTGCCACCATGGTGCATGACTTAATGTCGCGTTTTTAAAATTTAACCCTAAGGTTTATATTTTGGTCTGTGTGTCACATAACCTCAGAATAATTGAGACTACGTTGTTGAGAGTAGATGTAAAATTCTGAACCGCTTCAAAGTGGAACACAAACATACACATACATACTCACGGCTATAAATCCCTTAACGGGGTAGCCAGAGCTAAGGAACTGGAAATTCCTTAGCCACTGTTGGAAGTTGCGTGGCGAAAAGATGGTAAAGTAAAGGTTGTTGGTGATGGGTCTCCAACCGCATCGCCCAAAAATCCCTTAAAAGCCCCAATACCGTTAGTCGCTTCTTACGTACACCCACCGGAAGAAATGGGGTAGTGCTATTCTAAGCCGACACTACATAGCTACATGAAAGTAAATAAAATTATCTTTTTTCATCGAAAACGTACATGCAAAGTATTTTTAAATACGTCTTTAACAATAATATTCTAATCTGAAACACAAAAACTCCCAAAGTGGTAAAATTTGTGTCTTTTCCAGTCTCCTAACTATTTGAAAGAAGAAAGTGAAAATAACAACAAATAAATTCAGCAGCTTTCGAGATATTCCTACCACCTGCTCTAATGAAACTTTGGCAACATTGACCGATTGAGCAGTACAGTTTCATTACGCCATCGTATCTGCCTATTTGCTTGGCTTATCAAAAACGAAATAGATTTTTAATGATAATATTAATTGCTATTGGTGTTCAGATATTGAATGTGAGACCCGCCGTGTAATATTGTGGTTGAGACATGAGAGACTTTTTTTAAAATTTACCCCACTATGTCAAAATTCAATAATTATATTGCCGCTTTTGAAAAATGAAATAATAAATGATGGCGAAAAGAATAAGCATTCCAATTAGTCTTAAGTGTTTTGTAACTCACCTTCGAGAAGAAAATAGGGCTTTCTATTGTAGTCCAATACTACTCCACAATTTAATAACGTATTTTCCATCAGTTAATCACACTTAAGAACTACACATGAAATACTTTGCTATGGACCCATTTATTCTCATGTAGATACAATACGGTTAAACATTATTATTAAATTCCAAAAAAGGGTAGCTATAGTTTCAGAATGAAAATTACACTGCCATTCTTGGAAGTTTATTGGGAAGCAAATCAAAAGTTTCCACTTTTTTGGATTTACTATTTTACAAAATATTGTAAGTTTATTGGTGATTGGTGGCTTGTCTTCAACCATAGCGCCCAAAAATAACTTTTCAAGTCCTAATACCCTATGGCAACTCTTACTACATCCGCCGGAAAACCGAAGCCGACACTACAGAGCCGTAGCATTTGAACCCTTTTTTACACCAAATTAGGAGACAGAATATCCATAAATATTCAATTCTATCTAACAACGTAGAGTTCAAGAACTGAACGAACGGTACACAATTATTTACGTCCCGAATAAAATAATTATTTACAAATAAAATATATCTCCTAGTGGCATACAAAAGAAAAATGACGAATTTCTCAACACACGCAGCGTTTGGCCTATTATCGTTTGTGTTTGAAAAACAATGTGATGTAATATTTCCGTTGTAAATAATACATTGATACTCGAATGGTTCCTCGATTCGAGAACCTATATATGAATACCAGCTGAAAAGTATACAAATTACTATCTCAGCTTTAATTGATGGACATATTATCTTTAGACGCTGCTGTAGAACATAGGTCTTATTTTTATTAAACAGAAAGAAGTTATTATATTTATGGCTATGCCTTTAATAAATTCTGGGTCAGCAACCTTTTCTTTGCCTTTGAGGGGACTTTAATTCTCTGTAATGTCTCTAAATGTTTTAATAATTATAATTTTTTGTTTTGTTTTTTGTTAAAATTGTGTGTGTTCTTTGTACTAATTGTAATGTTTTTTTGTTCCCTAAGGCAATGAATAACTGGTTTTTTTTATATGTTATTATGATGTACGGATTTTTCACTTCAGGAAATTTATAAAGCTTTAGTGATTATGTCATAAAAATCTGAATAATATTAGTAGTACAGACAAAGCAGATTGATAAGAGTAAAATGGTTATTGAGACATACATACATATGATCTCGACTGCAAATCCCAAATAGGGTAGCCAGAGCTTTAGAAAAAAAAACCTTAGCCACTTCTAGAACGTGAGTGTGAAAGGTTATAAAATAAAGTTTTCGGTAATGAGTCTCCAACCGCATCTCCCATCAATTACTTAAAACTCCAACATCCTAAGTCACATCTTACATAAACTGCGGGAACAAAGGAGGTATCACGATAAAAAAGGTACCACATCCTTTTATATCGTGATATATTATTTGTTCCCGCGGATGGGATATCTCATTTGTTCATTGGATGAGGTGTCATGGTTTTACTTGGATGAACCATTTAACTTTTCTCCTTGCATCCAACCGCTCTCGCTGCGTGAAATACGTGAGTATAGTTCTAAGCAACGCTACACTTTAAATGTATATAGAGATACCATTAAGCGTCAGATTTAATATCTTTTCTATTATACAGTCTTATTTATTTCCAAACCGCAATGTTTGTCATTATGGATCTGTAACAAATCTGTAACTATTATTGTTTTGTTATTTTCTATTTGAGCAAGAGCAGGTCAGTGGCCAAGTGTTGAAAATTTAGCGATTTAAACGCTCCTCAGTAATTTACGTGCGTTGTTTATTTATGAACTTTGTTAGCAGTGAAGAAAAACTTTAAAACTAATATGGTTGATTGATGAAAAAAAAAGAATATTGAGTTTCTAATTCGACCCTGCCTCAGCCATTTTAGAATGTTGTGTAGGGAATCTTAACTCGCTCCATATTGTACAAAAGAAAAGGCTCACTTTGTATCGCAAAAAGAAACAAATATATTTTTCATTTCAATCTCAACATTATTATCTTAGATTTCCATTTGATGTATATCACCTAAAGTAAATTTTGTTTAGGTGGAAATCTTAATTTCTTTTGAATGTTGATAAAATTTATATTTTATAGTTTTCTATTTACTATTTCATATATAGCTTCCACATACAAAAACATATTGTGTGAAAAAGCTCTTTCTGGGGGGCTTTGCCACTCCAAAATAATGGTGGAAAAAGTTAGTTTCCAGTCATTCGTTCTGCATGTCTCAAACTGTGTAATAAAACCTTCTAAACCTCACTTTATAAACAAGTCTCGAATAAAATTAATCTGGGGGCACGGCAGTGCCCCTGCCAAGTCTCGAGCAAAACGGGCACGGCCGTACCATCTTTTCTCGAAGCGGTTCGCGGCTGTTTCGCCCCCCCTATATCTTCGACGTGGACAAAGCTAGGAGTTTAGGTTTTCGGTGAATAATAGTAGGCATTAGAACAAGCTTAAGTTCGAAATTACACGCCAAATGAATTAATAGTTTAGGAGTTACGGTCGATCAAAGTTACACCATTTTGTCACTCACTGACTCACTGACAGATCATCAAAAATCTAAAGTACTTCTAGCAGACTTAGAAACTTCAAATTTTGCACCAAGATAGGTCATTAGCCACATATAAAGGAAAAATTATAAAAACATTAAAAAATTATATGCCATAGAAAACAATTTTATATTTGCGGTTTGGCAAGAACATTATGTATGGATTTTGACTGCATTGTTAACTTTGTTCGTTGTTCAAGTACCTATTCAATTGGATGAATACATACATAGAATAGAAAAGAATAATATAAATGTAATACATAGACTACCATTAATACAAATTAATACATAAAGTTCATTAAATTAATAAAGCTAAATCTCCATTGTATTGCGATAAATATTGTATGCGCGCTCGATAGATGGCGTTGTACTTGTCTGAATCGCGCTATGGTTTCGTTACAAAGCGCAGTGTAAGTAGTACTTCAAAATAATTAATTAGATAATTTTCATTTGATAGCGATCATCTGTCTATGAAAACCCATTTCGAAACTAAAAAATATTGTAGTGATAATTGATATTCGGAGAACTTTACGTGTTATTTAGTTTAGTTTAGTTATAGTTTGTAAGTTAGTAGATATATATTTATTTAGTTAGTTATTTGTTAGTTAGGTTAGTTCTATTTAGTTTGCATATATTTATAAGTTTAAGCCCTATTGTTATAGAAGTAATTGTAAATATAGTGTAATGGAACGTGAAATATTGTACATAAATGGCGACCTTTGTCCACACAGAGTCATCTCTATTCCTGGAGATGGGTCGTGTTTATTTCATTCGTTGTCATACAGCATGTATGGGAGTTTTCAGTCGTCAAACGATATTAGGCGTGCTGTCGTCCATTATGTAGTGGAGAATTGGGATGACATGCAAGTCTATAAGTCTATGTTTACTGAATATAATCGACTCCGAAGTATATATCGCCCAGACTTGTCTACCTTAGAAGTAACGAAGCCTCAGAGAAGAAACAAAAGAGATAGAGATAGAGAATGGGTTCTAAACAAAGCAGTAGCTGACGTCCAAGAAATTGTGAGGTCACCTAAAAGTAAAAGAAAGAAATACCCTTACAAAAAATAAATGAGATCCCACCAAAAACATTAAATGTAAAAAAATGCCAAGTCTCTCGATGCAGTCTTTCCATCGTAAAAAGTTTTGAGATCTCATAGAAGCCAAGTCCTATTCAAAATATTTCGTAGTTATAAATCAACATTTAGTAATTGTATCAATAGTTTTCTTCACTTTAATTGCCATTGTATTCATTGGCAATGAGCACAAATTAAAAGCTGCTTGCTGCCTGGAATTATGTGCAAATGTTACTGACGAGACCAGTGATCAGATTATTTGTTATGTGTGAATCATGATGGTCACTACCGACTACATGCTCCAATACAATAATTAAGAATACCTCGGGCCATCGCTTTATGAAAGTAACTGAATCGAGAGTGCACTAAGACTGACTGCCGTTGCCGAAATTCGGTTGGGACGACACGGATAAACCAAAAGAAAATTAATTTTGTGATATTAATGTTTACGCATGCGGTGTGTGTAACTTTCAACTCCTCCAAATATGCCGTTTTATTTGTTTCTTCCTGTGCTCATTGCCAAATCACTATAATTATAATATAAAGAAAACTATTGATACAATTACTAAATGTTGATTTATAACTACGAAATATTTTGAATAGGACTTGGCTTCTATGAGATCTCAAAACTTTTTACGATGGAAAGACTGCATCGAGAGACTTGGCATTTTTTTACATTTAATGTTTTTGGTGGGATTAATGTTTACAGTTTATATATATCTTGACCCTATGGTTAGGTGTGTTCCCTAATATCTAAGTTAAGATACATAAGATAAGGTGATGTAAATCAAGTAATTTTTCCCCTTACAGCAGTACCAGGCATAATTTGTTATGGTTTCATGGTTGAGCTCACCAGAAAAGAGAGAGGATACATAGGCTGCTGTTTTAACTATATATAGATATTATATGAAGATATTCATACATAAAAAAATATTGGGTTATGTAATTTATTGGCACACAGACTGCCCTGAAGAATGCTTAAACTACATAACTCTTATTGAAGAATTCCACATAACTGTAAATTATAAAACTCTAATGGGTCTAATGACACGATATTTTCAGAAAAAAAGTATTCGTATAAGTATATAAGTATAAAATCCATAGAAAAAATATGCCGTTAAGATTCGTGTTGTTAACAGCTGTTACTTTTCAATTGGACCAAACAATATTATTACAAAGCATGCAACCTTAATAGTTGGTTTGTTGCAAGTAACCGAAGGCATAAAAACAATCGCTTGGGCTCCGAAACGGTTCAGTCAATACAACATTGTCGCGCGATCGTGATGTGACCAGCATGAAATTGCTACGGACTTTAGTGCTTATTTGGGTGTTTTGTGAACTTTGTGCTGCAAAAAGAGTTCCAATAGTGTGGAGAGATAATGATGAAGTGGTAGAGCAAAATTCTCAAAGTGATATTAGAACAGTTGATTCGGTACCAAATGTATATGATAAAACACCAATCTCGAAGGAATATTTTCAGTACGCACCAGTGAAACCTAAGTTCGCTGTCGATGTAGCTAAGTTTCATGGAGATAACTCTCCAGAACTCCTTTTTAAGGCATATCCGGTAATACCAAATACTGGTCTCCAACCACCAAAACTGGGTCGTCATCATTTGTATAACAACGACTACAACACATTTAAGCCATTAAAGGACTATAATAACCAAGATCATTACAATAGTTACGTCAAACCCATTACAGACAACCATGAAGTATATCATCCTTACAAGGCGGAAGAACCTGGGCTCAGAACAATATACAAAGATCCTGTACTGGCAAAGATTCGCAATGATTTACGTGAAATAGGCACTGCTTCATCAAAATATAAACCCGATGATAAAGGTTCCAAAACATATTACTTGGAAACCCCTAAAGATGTTCAAGAAAGACTTTTTCAAACCAACAAACCTTCCCGATTAGAAATACATATGCCCCAACGGCGACCTATTTATTATCACACTCAACCCCTTTTTAACCCACGTCATCAGGTACTGAATCAGAAGTTCAAACATCCATTACATCAAAATCAAATAAAAATAAAACCTATGCATTATCAACCTTTACATGCCCACTTAAACAACTTAAAAAAACACCATGCTCACACATATGACGATGAGCATAATGAATATCCAGAAATATCTAATGACGATGTTCATGAAATTCCATCTGAAGGTTATGACATTTACGAAAAAGGAAAGGCAAATTATATAAAATTGAGAGATAATATTAATGAAGCAGTAATTGAAGTGTCAAAAAACAATCCCAGTACTCCACAAAACACTGAAATAGAAAATGACAATGACGATTTAAATAATGCTGATGATGAAGAAGTGTTTATTCCTGTCAAAAATTATGCCCAAACACGAAAAATAATTCAATCGAAACATCTTCCCAAAGAAGCAGCTTTAGCTGAAGCGTCTTCTTATGATGAAGTAGTAAACGCTCCACGATTACGAGAAGCAGTTAAAAGCACTAAGGCTCAGACAGTTTATTCTGAAGAAGGTTACGAGGATAGTGCATATGATCATGCGGGTGAACAAAAACATGCTTCGGATCATGAAGGTCACAACGGATATTTAAAGGAACACGAAAAAAGTGGTGGTAAGTTCAAGATACCGTCATATGATGGAGCATATTCAGATAATCTTGGAACACAATATGAAGATAATTCTGAACACGGTGTCAAGTGGTCAGATGATGATAAAATTTCTGAAGATGAAAATTCAAGCGAAAATTTTCAAGAAAATGAACAAGAAAAAGTTAGTTCAGAAAAAAATACAGAGAAAGAGGCGCTATCAAGAGAAAAAAGAGGTAATATAGAAGAAAATGATAATGAGTCACAAGAAAATAATCATGACAAAATATCAGAATCTAACAAAAATGAACTAAAATATACAAGCAATGCAAATAAAACAAGCCAATTAAAAAATAAAAGTACCAGTAACCAGTCACCTAAGATTCGAGACAAACGAGAAAACAATAAATTAAAAAATAACACGGAAATACAAGATTTCCAAGTACCTGACATCAATTTAAATAATACATATTTGACCGAAAAAGAAATTTTGGAAATATCAAAACAACAAGTTGTGCATAAAAAACCTTCATTTTCTGATAAGTATCCATACTACTTTAGTAATTTTAAGTTTCTCAATAAAAATTCACCATTGAGGTATTCAGAAAACTTAAAACTTGTACCAAGAAAAACTAAGGGTGGATCCGAATTTTATGATTCACGTTCTAAGTTGCTTGAATGTCCAGAGGTAGAAGATGATATAGAATCAATTCCAGTTATATCAAAAGAAGACTCTAGTAGTAAAGAAAAACCCATTGGTGGGAATAATGAAAACAAAAAAAGACTTGGTAATTTAGGAGATAAAATTGATTGTTTCAAAGCCAAATATTTTGGTGAAAATCCTTTAGACAGTCCATTCTTTAAAGAAGATGTTATAAATCAACCTGATCCAATAACATTTCCTTTTACTAATAAAAAACTAGAACTTCCTTCCAAACAATCAAAATCAAATGATGTTTATATGATCTCTCAAAAACTACAAGAAAATAATAACATCCATTTGAAATCTTTGTTTGAAAATCTGAATAAAAATAATGTCAATTTTCAAATACCAATAATTACTTCTTCGGAAAATATTAAAAAACCTAGCATTCCTTTTGATTATCGATATACAATTCAACCAGCAACGACAAATAAAAGCATAATTTCACAAAAACTCGTCACAGGAATTGGTTTCGGAAACAATGTATTGAACATGGATAATCAAACCATGAGTAACCATACCACAAATGAAAGAAATAAAAGATCTACAGTTTTTGAGTATCAACCTTACAAAATTATCACAGACGATGATAAAACTACAAATATTTCCTACAATATCAACAAGGCTATAAAAACCTCGCCAATTGAAAAAATAACAAGTCCTTTGAAATTGGCTGAAGACTTGACTATTACTAAAGAAAAGGAAATTCTACCCTACAAGGGCCTTAAAAGACATCGGATCTATAAAAATATAGGAAAGACGGAACGACAACCAATACTTTTAGCACCTGAAGAGAGTTTCATTGACATTAATGCTGATGTAAGACAAAGCGAGCCAGTATATGAAATAAATCACTTAAATCACAAACCATCATATAAAGCTGTAGAAGAAAAAAAAACAATTTCTCGTGAAGAATATGCAAAAAAATATAGAATTAAACCTGTTAATACTAATGAAAATCATACGGACACGTCAAAAAATACTTACACCAATGGCCTATTCGATGTTTCTAAATATATTCCTGAGAACAAAGAAAAACATAATGAAGCTGCTACGCAAAAAGTCAATAGAATCATAAGATCTTCTACAACACCTTCTCAAAAAGAAATGAACTCAAAAGAAGAAAACCTTAAGAAAGAACAAGAAGAAAAAGATACTGCAGATTACGATGCAGTTGATGAAGAGTTAGCAGAACAAATGTATATAAGCACAACCACAATTAAACCAAGTTTTCGTCGGAAATTACGAATTTTGACAACCAACCAACCCGACGTTTCAATGGACGAAAGTTATAATAAAGGGGACAATTATGCTCCAAAGCTAAGATTAGTTACTCGTTTTCGTCAATCAACCACTGAAAAAAATAACATGGCCAATGAACAACAAAAAGAAATTACTCCCAATCCAAAATATACTGAAAAAACAAAAAAAAGTGCGACTAGTACAATTGTGACTGATAGCAAACGATACGGAGATAACAATGATGATGAAATGCAGAAAGAGAAAATAGATGCTTTGATTAAAAGTAAACACAAAATAGAAGAATATTTACCTCAGTATGAAAAAGATCAAACACATAATTCTAATGAACAAAAAAACAAACAAACAAATGCATCTAACGAAAGTCGTGGTAAAAGTGAAGAAATTCATAGTAGTGAGGAAATAATTAATAACAGTGAAGAATTAGACTATGATGACGAAAACGAAGATGATAGCAGTGATAGTGATGAAGAAAATGATGAAACAGAAGAAGAATATTATGATGATAGTGAAAAGAACTTACAAAACACGTCAACTGAAAAAAAAGATATCAAAACTTTAGAAGAGGCATCACCGTCGAATGTTGAAACAATATTTAAACAAAAGCCAGTAATATTACAGAAAAAAAATGAAATCCACAAAGAGTTGCCAAGTAATAAATCATCACCTCATGTTTCTGAATTCAGTGAAGATATTAAAAAAATTGAAATAATCAAAGAGATTCGAGATAAAAACAAAAAACAATTTGTGAAAGATTTCGATTTGGCAGAAGAAGTAAATAAATTAGGAGATGTCGAAATATTTAAAGAAAATTTAGATATTAGAAACGGACCCAGGCATGGAGGTAATTATAAGAGCTCTCAACCTATTTCTACGAAAAGCGCTGTCAAATTATATGAAAAACATGAAGCGAAAGATGCTGAAACTTCACAAACTGAAGATACGAAACAAATCAAAGAGCAAAAACCATTTTCCCATTCTGTTAAACCAACCAGTAAGCGAAAAACATTATCAATGATGAATACAAATAATCGTAATGATAACACAAAGACTTCGGTTTTTGATGACCACAAAGAAAACAAAGATTTAGAAAAACGCAAAGAACACGTCTATAACTTAAAATCATATAGCACAAGCAGACCAGGGAATTCTAAAACAAATGAAAAGTTTTATGAGCTCGAGGATGAAGATGAAGACGATGATATTTATATCAAACCTAACATAGGCGTTGGAAATTTCAACAGTCATAAAAGAAGTTCTAACTCAAATAGTCATCGTTTACATGGCGGAAATTATAGAAGTGCTGAATTGAAAGAGGCCATCCAACATGATCAAAAAAATGAAAATAGTGAGTTAAAAGAAAAAAGCGAAAGATCACGAGAAAAAAAAAGTTCTGCACAATTATTGGACAGTTTTGTAAAAGCTGTACCGGTTCTCACAACAACGCCAAGCTACATTTTGGATCCCAGTAAAAGAATGTACTTCTACGTTGAAAAATAATTTACTGTATCGGTACAAATTGTGTGATTTGGAACTGTGTTAGTGCATCTTTTAGAAATTGTGATTTTTTATTGTTTGTATGTAAGAAGAATAGCTTTGAAAGACTTTAATGAATAAACGAAAGTGCCAATATACATTGATTTTGTAAATTTTGTATTATACATTGTTATAAGTTTTCTTATGTATTATAATTAAATGTTAAAACAACTATTGATTTTCGGATATTTTAATCGCGTGTTATTACATTATTTTTTTAAAGCCCGACGTTTCGAAGACTTTTCAGTTATCATGGTCACGGGAAGACTAAGGAGTTATTTGTCATTATACATTACTATAAAATTATTAATACTAACTACCTTCACAAAATTTAAGTTCCATTTGCGTTTAATATTTGCTATGTACAAAAAGAGCTAATGTTATCTGGAGTCTTGCTAGTGTTTTTCCCTTGCTTAGTTGTGCTTATGATCGGGTTCCAAGCAGGTGGTAATTGCCAACCATCATCTCTATTGAAGTTTGGATGTTTCTTTATTTCAATAGATTCGCGTATCATTCTAGGTATCAATCGATTTTCTTTTGCTAGAATTGTAAGTTTGTCAAAACGCATGTGGTGGTTTGGCTTATCGAAGGTGTGTTCACAGTGTGTGACGTGAACTTCACACAAAGCAGATCTTCTTTTATAGTACTGTATAATGACAAATAACACCTCAGTCTTCCCGTGACCATGATAACTGACAAGTTTTCGAAACGTCGGGGTTCAAAAATAATGTAATAACACGCGATTAAAATATCCGAAACTCAATAGTTGTTTTTCATTATAATGTGCAATCGTGAAAATCTTAGAAAATACTATAATTAAATATTTTTGTATACTTAAGTCTTTTAATCAAAATATTGAACAAATCAAACAAAAAATACAACAAATCATGGTTACCAAAATACATACCAAAAAATCTAAACTTAAACTAAATCTAGACGTAGAAAGAAAAAATATGAATATTTACCCACAAACAGTGTTTTATTATCTGGGACCGCGTATTGACTAAGGTGTAGAGTTTGTGAAGTTAGGCCTTGTAGAGTTAGGGCGTGTAGTGTTAGAAGCTTGGCTCTACATAAGATCTGATAACTTTTTGACAGTGCGAGTCATATGGGCGCGTCTTTGCAACATTTTACATGAAAATGTTTTTGGTGGGATTTAGTTATTCTCGTATCCTTCAAAGGACGCAGCTAATCACTGCTGACACAGGGCACACGCTCAAGCAAATTCCACTGGGAGGCTACATCAACCTCTGTTAAACTATAAGACATTACATGTAAATTTGTGTTTTAACAAACCAATCAATTCAATATCAAATTACACGTATTTTTAGTTTCAACAAAACTGTTACAGATTTTCTTAATTTCTATCATGTTCTCGTTTCATTCGACCAAATAAGTAGGTTGCTGTAGTAATAGAATGGTAATTTGACAGTTTTGGTCATCATTGCGATGATAAGTAATCTCTTTAGTTGCGATTGCATAAAATTTGTCTATTTTAAATTGAATCTATTGAAAAGCGAACGTTGAACTCAAATAATAATTACTTCACTTTCACTTCAATTTAAAGGTATATTTGAAGATTTCGTTACGGCTGTTAAGGCTTTGTGGGTTGTTTATTTTTAAATTGAACTCTACCATTACCTTGACCGAACATTATGGCCGCAGCAACGCAATATTTTGCATTAGCTGCGCGGTGTCAGTTTAGAATAGCGTAGCTTAGTATATACATACATATACTCACGGCCATAAATCCCAAAAAGGGGTAGCCAGAGCTTTAGAGCTAGAAACTCCTCAGCCACATTTGGAAGTTGATAGGGGGCAAGATTGTAGAAATAAAGTATACTTGGAGATGGATCTCTAACCGCTTAAAAAAGCCCCCCACAATCACTGATAGACATCTAAAGATACATAATACTTAACTCACATCCTTAATCCCGCTAATACTAAGGGATTCAGAGAAGATAAGCACTCTAGATCCAGATTTGGCAAGAAAGAGATACGAATATGAGGAAGGTAAGAATAAGGCAACATGCGGGATCTTCGATGATAATCTGCCACTGGCATCACTCGCTAATCTTTTCAAGATCACTTCGTAACCATTTGCTTGTATGGTTATAATTTATTTTAGTCTGAACGCTGTCTAAAATCGCAACATTATGGACTCAAACTCAAACGTTCAGTTCTTATAACACCGAAGGGGTTGGCAGTTGTACTAATACTTCTGAACATCACGTGACATTGTCAGAGTACCCATGTTTTGCTTGGACAGTGTACCCACGTGATAGGGGGCAGGCCTATCGCCGTTTTCAACTCAACCATGTGGGTTTTCCCACGATGTTACGTTCCGTTAACGACCATGAAAAATTAACCACACATATATCTTTCGAGAACACAAATTGGTGTAGGACCGACCCGGAATCTGAAACCTCATCGTCTACTCGATAGGCGGTGTTCTATATTATCAGTTTCAGAATCAGAAGTTATTGAGCAACTTTTGGAAGTTGAGTGGGGACAAGATTGTAAAATAAAGGATGGTTGCTGATATGTCTCTCTCCAGCCCTCCAGCCACATAACCTAACCTAACCCAACACTCTTTTACCAAGCTTCAACACCCTAAGTCGCCTTTTCCAACACCCATGGGAACCAATGATTTAATAGTATTCTAAGCCAACAACATACATACATACATACATATACTCACGCCATTAGTTCCCATTGGGGTAGGCAGAGACTATTGATCGCGACTTCGCACGATCCTGACAAACCTCTCTAGCTTCGTTTACATCCATCAATCTTTTCATACATCTTTTCAAGCCAACAACACACAGCAAAACTATTTAGTAAGTAAATACCATGACTAAATGACATGATTAAAAGCAGATAATGAAATTTTACTATTAACGCGTTTGTGATCTGATGGTGATGATAAAAAACACAACATTATTAAAATTTAATTTTTACTTGGCAAGTTTTTACATTCTTAATAATTAGGAGTACAATTTAATATCAACGTAGTCAAGTAGTTACCTATTATTTTAAATTAAATAAATAGAAAATAAATAAAATAATTTATTGCAAATAGATTTTGGTATCGGTTGTATAAAACATACCTCGATGTTTTAATTATGAACTGTCTTTGTTCTTGGTATTTACATTAATTTTATTAATTAACAAATTTATTTTTGTTTTACGAACACAAATATTCAATCGATTCATTTGATTTACATTTATTTACACCTAACTCAATTATTAATGATTTTATTGTTCAGTTTCTCAACTAGGAAAATATTGACAGAACTGGCGGCTTTTCTATGAACATTAGACTAAATACATTTATGCTACAATCGTAATGCTAGTATCAGTGTTTCTTTTTACTGGTCATATTATTGATCGGATTATTTCTAGAAACGGGATGGTCGATTGGTTTCCATTCCGATTGGACAGCTGGCATGTATGTAGCGACGGTGTCTTCTCTATCAATAGGGGCAGCACCTTCCTGTTCCTCCCCGAAAAAGTCTATGATAGGATGATAGTTATAGTTAACTCGCTTGCCGTTGGGTCCCGTGTGGTGTTCTTTCTTCTGAGGCCTCTTTGGTTCCGCAGGTTTAGCAGTTGACGATCCGGCTGCAAGAAGTTTAGGTGCAATAGTTGGCTTAACAGGAGTATCATTAATAATCACGTCAGGCTCCTCCAAATCATCATTGAGATCTTCGAGCGACTCTATAGTGGGGTTGGAGTATGAGTCTATCACTGTCGACCCGGAGGACATCATGTCATCAGGAACACCAGATATTTTCTTCCTCAACGGCCTCCTGCTCGGTCGCGGCGCTCCACGTTTATATTGAGTACTGCTTGTTATTTTGTATTTGCTCAGAGGCTCCTTTGCGAAACTGAAAGACGCCGATGCCGATGGTGTCGGGGGTTCCAAGTAACTTGGGAGTGTTACACTATCAAAAGAGTTTGCGTTTAACTGGTTTCTAGGAGAATGAGGTCTCTTAACGTGTCTGACGGAACTAGCTTGGTTGAAAGAATCTGGGAAATATGAATTTCCATAAGAGTCCATTGGATTGGCGGGAGATTCATTATCATCTAAGTTGCTCGCTCCAAATCCTGCACCAGAAATAGAGTTATGGTTTTCTCCGATGGCTGGGAAGTTTTCCAGCGGTTTGATGGAAAATGGCGGTGTTTTGGCTATACTGGGACGTTGTACCGTCGATTGCACGGATTCAAAAGCTCCATTTCCATGTTCTGCCGATAAATCTTCTCCGGGGAATTGCTCGGCCGACGACGATGTTTCGTGAGCTCGATGACCAAGAGGGGGGAAAGCCACGCTGTAGCCCTCAATGTGACATGAACAGCAAGTTGGTACCTACAAAAAATATATTTGATATTATTTGATTATCGCCAGATCATTATTAATTATTAAACAGTTACAGCTGATATTGACGCAATAAGAGATGAAAAGTATGAATCTGCTGAGCATAAGTGAGGGCGTTATTTTACGTGGATATTCGGATGGTAATGTTAGTAGAGGACGACCGCGGAGGACACATTTAGACCAAATACAGAGTGTGCTCGAAAGGGCAGACGTCCGAAGTATTAAGAATAAAAGAGCATGTATGAAATTGAAAAGATTGATGGATGTAAACGAAGCTGGAGAGGTTTGCCAGGATCGTACAAAGTGGCGATCGATGGTATCTGCCTACCCCAATGGGAATAATGGCGCAAGTAGATGAATTTATGTATGAAGGAAGGCATGAAATCATAATTAAAATAAATAAATGTTTAATACCTTGAAAATATCCATGTGAAGTCCGTTTTGCTGATCCCAAGTAAGCAATCGATGGTAGTTGTATACTTGCACGCATTTTGATTTGAAATTATCCGTCAAATACGTGCACGATTCTTTAGGTTTTCTGAAAATGCAAAACCAATCAGATCAAATCTAAGCAAATGTTATCAAATGATTACATTATACATTGAGTTTTTCACGATTTATCGTTTATTATATCCCTGATGAGTAAACAAACTACTTCTAAATATCATGTGACAGTTTTGTGTTAAATAGGTTTCCAAATACGTCTCACTCATATTCCTACATCGCGGAGTGTAAATGTTTTTCGAGTTAAGCATAGATACAAAATTATAAGTTGGTACACAGCAGGGTCTACTGGCCAGTATATCTTTGCTGTTTCCACATACCCATTTTCGTTAATAAAGTGTATTCGTGGTGGGGGATTATTCAGTAGAAACTTACAAACACTGTCGAATACACTGTCGCAGACCCACGCCCCTATCGGAAAATTGCAAGCAAAGTGTGGGTACACTGAACACCTGATGGTGATAAGGACTACGTGAACTTCAGAAGTATTCGTTTCTTTGCAACCTAACCGAAGATGTATAACATGAACGTTGATTTTGAGTTAAGTTATCTCTGAATCCACTTAACTGAATTCTGTTATTCTTTGACCGATGGAAAGCTACATTAAACCACAATAGCAAATTAATTTAACAGACAAAAATGCTCTTTATTTCAAAATCAATAACTTGAGTACTCACAAGCACTTCTCGAGTCGCAGCGTCTGCGTGTGCTCCCCGGTGTTGACGATGTACTTCCACTGTCCGCTGGTGGCGCGGGCCCGCTGCGGCCGCGCGTACTTCACGGAGCTGGGGCACATGAACCCCGCCTCGCCCGCGCCCGCGAAGTCGCGGTTCGCCGTGTCGCCGCGTCTGCCAAAACAAATTATACATGTAAGCTTAGCTACTACAGGAAAAAGTTCCTCAAAATATCTGTTAATGGTCGACTAATCATAGAATTATTAAACACTTTTAGCTTGAATATTTCAGACAAAAATACAGCACAAAGCTGTCAGCCAAGGGCACCAACACCTGCAGACATCACCTACGGGCATCTTAAGACACTACTCGTCATGTTATTCCATAAAGGAATAGCAAAATAATACAGAAAATCAATACATACTTTCAGATTTACTCACGCCATTAGTTCCCGTTGGGGTAGGTAGACACTATCGATCGCCACTTTGTATTATAAATGTATAAACAGTTCAAGATATCAATAAAACGTTTTAGGATAAAAGAATAAATATTAGTAATAAATAAAGGAAAGAAAAATTTCGAATAATCCCCACACGAGGATTTCATAAACAAAACATTCTAATAATAGAATAAATACCTATTGTTGGTTTTTAATAACATAAACGTTCACGCCGAATATCCCCGAAGGGGTTGGCAGAGGTACTAATACTTCTGAACATCACGTGACTTTGCCACCTGGTGTTCAGAGTACCCACGTTTTGCATGGACAGTGTACTCACGTGATAGGGGGCAGGCCTATCGCCGTTTTGTACGAATACACTGTCACATGACTAAGTACAACTCAGCCATGTGGGTTTCCTCACGATGTTTTCCCTCACCGTTAACAAACATGATAAATTAACCACACATATGTCTTTAGATGAAGTCGGTTAAAAAGACAAATTGGTGTAGGCCCGACCCAGGATTTGAACACTAGTCGCTTGCACGATAACCGAGTGTTCTACCCACTGGGCTATCACGGTTGGTTTTTAATGTGAATTATATTATTTTAATATAACTTATCAACTTTAACAGCACAATCGAAGAAGCAACATATGCACCGGCTTATTAGATTAAATAATGCTGTTACAAAAAGATTAAAATCAACGTAAATTTGTATATGTTAATTACTTCGTTACGTATAATTTTCAAAATATGATTGTTGACTAATAAAACACTGACATACATTTCTGTGCATAATTTTAAATACTGATTAAGCCGTTTTTATACATATCTATGTTTTTTCATCATAATCTTGATATTATATTTCTTATAATATTCTTCTTTTAATATTTCTTACCTGTTGGAAACAAGATAGTGTTCAGCAGTGTATTTAGCCTCCTGCGCCGCCGTGACGCCGTCGACCGCTCCGTCACCGGGGTCGCGGTAATCAGCCAATAGCGCGCCGGCAGCTGCCTTGTTGCGGCGAATTGATTGGAGGATAGCGTCGCTGCAATAAGGATAGTGGGAATACGTGATTGGCTGAAACTGACCTTTAAGATTTAAATGGCCACTAACTAATGTAAAGTTACTAAATAGATCTCAATTTATGGGTAAAACTAAAACAATCCCTATCTACCGCAACGTCTAGTTTTTCTTTACAGATAGATACATTTCCTATTGTTAGATCTTTGAATTTAAGGTTACTGATATTTATGCGCATAATCATACTGAAATATAGACATACATACATACATATACTCACGGCTATAAATCCCTAGATGGGGTAGCCAAAGCGCCCAAAAATCCCTTAAAAGCCCCAATACCGCTAGTCGCCTCTTACGTACACCTACCGGAAGAATTGGGGTAGTGCTATTCTAAGCCGGCACTACACGGCAAATATAGACTATTATTATAAAAAAGGTAAACTTAGTAGGAGTATTTGGAACTGCTGATGAAAGACTTCTATTGCATTAGTCAGTAATTAAAAGCTACGTTAATTTACGACCCCGTCAAATCAAAAGTCCTTTGTATCAAATAAACGCAAAAACACCATAATAAGAAATAAATGGAAAAACCCAAGCATTTCTTATTTCGCGTCATGTCGTCAAGTTTCACATGGACAATATTTGACGAAAGTTGATCCCATTTCTAACGTGCAATTTTCTAAAGACTACTGAATTGTACAAGTATTATTTTAATGGCACTTGACCTCAACCGAGTTGGTCCTATCTCAGAATCGCTGTTTGTTATATAACTTGCAGAGTACAAGATATATGATGGCTACTTTCGCTACAACAGTTATACTTATACCATAAGTACGCACCGTTACAACGGTTTTGTTATGTGTGTATTTTATACACATAAAATACTTTACTACGTTACCCAATATTCAACGATATCCTTGAACCAGGGAGTCTTCCTGTTGGTATCTACTCTGGGAAAAATAAAAACTATCGCCCTTTAATTTTTATGCTAGGTTTGATTTATTTATTTTTTTATTTAAAAAAATGGGGCTTTTATTGTTTTATATTATTTATCCCAGAATAGGTACTACCAGGCAGACTTTCCTGATACAAGTTTGGGACATGGTGTTATTTTAAGTCACAGAAGTCGATTGGTTATTGTGAGGAACTTTCGGGACGCCTATTACATGCAGTTAATATCTATCATCCATTAGCCTCCCTTAGTAGTCCAAGATGAAACAAAACCAGTACGTTACGTATCTAGATGGTCAACTCTCGTTTCCGTAGTTTCCGTACAACATAACATGACCTTCACTTTTCTAGAGCCGACAGCACCCGCGGTCAGATACTAACGGTAGTCGGTTGCGCAATGCACACTATCTACTATAACTACTGTAATGTTTAGATTCGTTTCTACTTGTAGTAGGCTGAGGTTCTAAATAAATGATATAAGATAAATTACTATTATAGCTAATAGTTCCGTATCTAGCCGAGTAATTAGCTTAGAAAACTCGGTGGCTTTTTGCGAGTCTTGTATATTTGAAGTATTTCATAAGTTTGGTAGGAGATCTAACCAAAAAATTGCTTAATTTGTTTCAATTTTAATGTGACGTAACGTAACAAAAAATCAAAGCGTGAAACAAGTTATTGGTCAGTAGCATATTTTTTCATTGATTTTACTTTTAAATTAATTTTTTCTCTGCTACTCTTAATAAAATAAAAAATAGAATAATCATTTATTCCCAAATAAAAAGATAAATCTTTGTTTTTCGAACGTCAAATTTCAACTTAATACTAAGTTTACTT
>OY755176.1:1105640-1234635 GCA_963576735.1 Bedellia somnulentella
AAACGCGGTTTTCGTTTTCGACTCGGCGTCCGAGTCCCCGCCTATTAGCCGCCGCGACGCTGTCCTATGAAATCCTACACTTTTAGCTAATTACCGAAGTTTCATTGCAATGTTCCATTTAATTTTCTACATTGATAACGCTGCAACCGAAAATATGTATTGATATTTTTATAATACTTTGAAGAAAATACAAAAACTTAAACAAAATCCCTTTCTTGAAATGAATGAAGTTAATATTGCTATTGAATACTGTTGCACGTAGAACACTGTTTTGTATTCACTTGTTCATCATCAACTTATCCGCTCTTTATTAAACGTTTAATTTCAATTTTGCAAATCTAACACTACACAAGTTCAGCCACCTACGCATGCGAACAAGTTTTTAATTCAGTTAATATACTTTGTACATTGTAGGTATCAGAGATTTCTACCCTAAAAAATACACACATGTACCCCAAAAAATACGTATAGAGTAAATATTATTTAGTCTTAGAAGTTAAAATCTAATCAGATTTTACAAATGTCATACCCACCTATTATTAGATGTCTAAAAAACACTTGAGTAAATTATTCTTACTTAAACATTTAAGGGATTAATAGTATTCTTGATAATTAGTACCGGAAAAAATATGTACTGTATAAATTTAAATCAACATAAAAAAAATGCCGTACTTCTAAACATAAGAAAATATTGTTCGCTATTTTATTTAAGCATTATGTACCTACACCACACCACATACAAAGTTAGTACTATGAATACTTAAAAGATAAACTTTTATGTTTTATCATAAAGCAACAATTGATATTATGCTTAAAATTATACTCACGGCTATCTTCCCAATAAGGTGTATTGGCTTTGCGACCAATTAATTTTCAAATAAGTAAACTATCAGAAAGGGGTACAATAAAATGATTCTCCTTGGCAATTGGCATATAAGGAAAAACCATGCTAAACTAAATAAGTGTAAATATCAAAAAGCGCTAAATAGAAATAAAGACAGATATTAATCATATCATACATTTTTGATTCATACCCCATGCATAAAGTTTTTGTGTCATAAGCTCACAAATATATTTTACATTTATTTTGATGAAGCAAATGAAGACTACAAACCGATTCCACGTTTAGTTACTGACAGCGCCATCTCTTGCATAATAGTGCAACGAATAAATAAATGTTAATTTGATGCTAATTCAATGTAAAGTATTATTACATGTGGTATGCCTATTGAATTACTTTTATTTTTAATGTTTATCGTGTATGAGTGCTTATATTAACACATATTATAATTGCAGAATACAAATCACCCCACTTGTTATGATTTGTCTTACTTTAATACGAATACAATTACATGATTAACTTATCATAACTTAAATTTATTCAAACAAGTAAGTTTTTTTTTTTCTTGTTAGTATTTTGTGTTTTATCGTGTTTATAATATGTTTAAAAAGTTTCTTAAGGGAAATACTCAAAAGCGAGACATCTATCGTAGAGTAGCAGAACTAACCACAAAATTATTAAGTACCTTTTTTGTGGAAATTCATATAGTTTTCATACATTTTTATCCTTATCTTGGTGCCTGAAATTATTTTACAAATTAATTGATAAAAAAAGTGAAATTAACAATGAGCTTATTGGAAATAACATATTGACTCCGGGCATTTTTCTATGACGATAATTCGTTGAGTCTGCCTCTACGGGTTACCACACGATTGCAATAAATAATTTGAAGTTGAATTTAGTTATAGTTTATCTATGCTTTGGTGTAACTTTATATGGTGAAGGGATCTAGAGCTAAGCTGGTGATTTGTTAGCGCATCAATCAACATTTCTTTTTTTCCCGTCTTGTCAACTAACGTAAAAATTGCAAAGTCGCTGATTTCGGAGATTTGGCTATCCATTTTATTTCAGACTATAGAAATATATATTTGTATCAACTTTATTTCATATCAAAATCAAAAACCACTGTACCTGTTAAAAAAAATGTGTTATTGTTGAATATGCAGTGCAGGTATAATTTTAAGTCCTAAAAAATATTATAAATTAATATTATGATTTTCTTTTTGGTGTCTTATAAGATTCTCATATTAGAATCACCTCGAGACACATGGCAGTAAAATAACTCAAATTAAAACATTCACGCCGTATATCCGCGAAGGGATTGGCAGATGTACTTTCCTCCTGAACATCACGCAACATTGTCACCCGGTGTTCAGAGTACATGGCAGTAAAATTAACTTAGTTAAAAGATAAATATTTATTTACTCTGTGTATACTTGGCCTAAAATGTAACTAATGGGTTCAAATTTTGAATACGATCTGCTATATCTTGTCTTAAGTTTTGTTGATGTGATGAGATGCGAAAATTGGCAAAATGCATTATTATTACTACAATATCATGTACCATTACTTTACCATCTTTTCCCCACTCAATTTTCCAAAAATGGCTGAAGAATTTCTAATTCCTTTAGCTCTGGCTACCCCTTCTAGGGATTTATAGCCGTGAGTATATGTACGTATGTTATATCATGTAACATCTTTTTACCTAGGTAAACTGCTCAGGCTCAGAGTATCAATGTAGATTTATCAATTAATAGAGTAAGAAATGGTATCTTCAGTCGTAATATTCTTGACAGAGTGGTAGTGGTCGTATATGGTATATAAATAAGTAAAAAAAATAAAATAAAAAGATTTTATTTGTCTTTTTACACATACAACAAAAAATCTATATAATAATACATTGAAAAGAAGTTAAAAAAGAAGAACTAATTAAATAACAATAAAAAAAAGACAAAATGGTTACGAGCTCGGTCTAACCACTTAAAGCGGATAGCTCCGGTTTTCAGCTCTAACCAATACATGTATGGTAATAGTACAAAATTCTGTTAAAAAAGTAAATAATTTGAAAATCGTCAATCGGTTTTTTTCTCGTATAGAAATAAACCTAACTTTGCTTCAATAAATTTATCTTTAATTTATTATTGGAGATATCTGCCAGCCTCAACTTCCCGACGGCAATAAAATTTAGCTATCATCTTCTTCAATGAAAAAAAGTCAAGTTGTATAAAATGCACATTTTTTAAGGGCCTAGTTTCCAGGATTAAAGTAAGTCTTGTAATAAAAAGTATGTATATATTGCATTTTTGTGAGAATTAAAATAACAGTTAGTTATTAATTTTATTCACCCATTATAATTTGAAGATGTCAAGGTACGATTGGCATAAAGAAATGTTATTGTGTGTTTCTTAATGATTTATTGTGAAAATTGTATGTAAGTCTTTTTAAACGACACATCGTTGCGTATACGGCTATGATTTTAAGGTTTCAATAAAGCTAACGAACGGGAATTTATTTCGGAACATCTTGAAGTTCATACAAATAAGAATCATATTTTAGAAGGTGCTAATGGCTTATTCCGTTTATCCACCCTAAAAAATCCTCCCTAAGTCGGATATTCGGAAACGCATGTCCGATTATCCACCCTGAACGGGGTGGATATCCGGAATGCATATAATATGGTTCTTCCGATTTTTTACCCCAAGTACAGTAATTTACAGAAACAAAATGGGTCCAAGAAACATCGTGAACATTATAATACTTAAGATAAACATACCTACTTTCTTACTTACAGTTTGAATAAAAATATCTTACAAACTTAGGGTCTTTTATCTGTAAATGACTGTACGTAGGCAGGGTAGAAAATCGGAAGAAACATTTTATTATGGATTCCGATTATCCACCCCGTTCAGGGTGGATAATCGGACATGCGTTTCCGAATATCCGACTTAGGGAGGATTTTTTAGGGTGGATAAACGGAATAAGCCGTGCTAATCCGAGGCTTAAATATATAAAAAAATAAGAAACTCATGAAGCCTATTGCAGGAAATTGATAGTGATTGCCTACCATAGGGTAAGTGATACCTAGATTATGGCGAATGATGATGAGAATTTTCATGGTTGGTAACGGTGAGGGAAAACATCGTGAGGAAACCCACATGGCTGAGTTGTACTTAGTCATGTGACAGTGTATTCGTACAAAACGGCGATAGGCCTGCCCCCTATCACGTGAGCACACTGTCCATGGAAAAATGGTACTCTGAACATCGGGTGACAAAGTCACGTGATGTTCAGAAGTATTAGTACGTATGCCAACCCCTTCGGGGATATTCGGCGTGTACGTTTATGTTATTATGTTATGATGATGAGGTAAGATTTATGTTAAATTCTCCACAATGTAAAACTTCTTTTTATCAAGCTGAGTAACAATTATATTGGCTTATTCCGTTTATCCACCCTAAAAAATCCTCCCTAAGTCGGATATTCGGAAACGCATGTCCGATTATCCACCCTGAACGGGGTGGATAATCGGAATTCATAATAAAATGTTTCTTCCGATTTTCTACCCTGCCTACGTACAGTCATTTACAGATAAAAGACCCTAAGTTTGTAAGATATTTTTATTCAAACTGTAAGTAAGAAAGTAGGTATGTTTATCTTAAGTATTTTAATGTTCACGATGTTTCTTGGACCCATTTTGTTTCTGTAAATTACTGTACTTGGGGTAAAAAATCGGAAGAACCATATTATATGCATTCCGGATATCCACCCCGTTCAGGGTGGATAATCGGACATGCGTTTCCGAATATCCGACTTAGGGAGGATTTTTTAGGGTGGATAAACGGAATAAGCCATTATATTTAGTTTCTTACTATTTTAGTTACTAAAGTTAATTTAATAAATTGTATTTTTAAATTATTTAGTACAATTAATGTAATCTAAATTGTTGTGTATGAAATGTAACTTTATTAATTATTGAGTTCGAATCTTAATAGTAAAGTAAGTAAAGTAAAAGACATTTATTTGGCAAATTAACACACATACACACAAACGTAAACAGAATGACACATAATAGAAAACACATTGAAAACACAAAGATAAAAAAAAAAATATAGTAAAAACATTAATTAACATAGCCAAAAGGGTGTCGTCTCAGCATGTGTGCCTGAAACGGGATACAGACCGTTCCGAGACACGCTGGTTTTCAGCCGACACCGCCTAATTTAAACAAAACAAAAATATAATATAACAAGATAAAACAAACCTACACATTTTTATTTTATAACTAACAACGTTTCAAATACTAACAAAATTTCAATAACTAACAATAAAATAAAAAAACACGCATTATATTGTAAGTACATACCAATTAATAAATAAAGTAAAAATTATAAAAATAGATATATAGGTAATATGATATAATACATATAACATTCTATAGGAGTAATTTATAATTCAATAAATGATCAGTCAAATTTTAGTAGATAAATATCGCGTACAAAGGATAGAAGAGTTATCATAATATTTATATATGCGACAGTAAATTATAATAATTTAAATGTAGAACATAGATTTTTTAACGTTATATTTGAACGACGCAGTAGAGGTAACATCTTTTAGCGGTGGAGGTAAGTCGTTCCAGCATTTCGAAGCCGCGTATCTAAAGCTTCCTCGGAAGGCCGTGGTTCGATGTTTAGGAGTTACCAATAGATGTGAGTGACCGCGCGTATGGTATTGTGACACTGTCCGAGACCATATCAGTTTCTCAAATAAGTATTTGGGGATCTGGGTTTTTATAACACCGAAAAGAAGCGTAGATAGATGTAGCTTTCTTCTTGCTTCGAGATTTAACATCTTATTAGTGTGCAGGTAAGGCGTAACATGGGTTCTAGGTGGTATTTCGAAACAATATCGCGCACAAGCGTTCTGAACTCGTTGTAATAATTTCCGCGAGCGAGACAGTAGGCATGGACCATATACCACATCACCGTAGTTGAGTTTGCTGAGTATGAGGGATTCACAAAGTCTTATTCGAATTTCAGTTTTTAGGTACGGTCGTATTTTGTATAACACTTTGAGCCTATAAAAACAACCTTTCACAGTGTTAATGACGTGATTTTCAAACGTTAAGCCTGAATCGAACAACAAACCTAAACTTCGCGCCTCATTAACTTTTTCTATTTGTGTGTTGCCAATTTTAACCACAAAGTTCTGTTCTTCCATCTCACGCTGTTGATGCTTACTTCCTATAACCATGTATTTAGTTTTTAAAGGATTAAGCACTAGTGAATTTTGCATAGACCATTCTTCGATATTTTTAAGATCTTGGTTTAGATCATGTATGACTTTTACTGCTCGGCTCGGAGTCAAAGATATATACAACTGCAAGTCGTCAGCAAAAATTTGGTATTTGCAATTTTTTATACATTTGATGATGTCAGCAGTGTAGAGAATAAAAAGTACGGGAGCCAGGTTCGATCCTTGCGGGGCGCCTCTCGTAACTAGACGGTTCTCTGAATATTTTATCTCTCCACTTTGCCTATGGAGCTCCACTATTTGGGATCTCGATTGCAAATAACTATCAAACCATTTAATTGTGTCAGAACTGAATCCATAATAGGCTAGTTTAGATAGTATTAGGGTTATATTCATGCATTCGAAGGCACGGGAGAAATCCAATAACATAAGAACTGTGGCTTGTTTCCTATCCTGGGCATACAGGATGTTATCTACAATATCGATGAGTGCGGTCGACGTGCTATGGTTTTTGCGAAATCCCGATTGATGAATAGGAAGTATTTCGTTATCTTCCAGGTATTTGGTCATTTGTTCATAGACAACTTTTTCGAGTATTTAATCGTATTTAATTTGGATCAAATATGATCTCTGAACCACGTAACAATATTCATTTACTACATGATATTTTACGTTTTCTGTCCAATTCGTAGCAACATCGACCATCTCCCAGTTAACTACGCACAAACCTCGCTATGCTGCTTGCCCCGGGCGCGCTCGCCCGCGCTGTTATTGAGAAAATCAATTTACTGGTCACCACGTGTCACGGTTCCTCCCACTTCTGACCACCACGGAGTACACTGTTATTGTGGTGTGGAGCCAGCGTTCCGCGTTATATGCTTGTTACGTGTTCCGAGGTTTTGATACAGAAAATGGCTGGAAGAAAACGTTTGTAACAATTCTGCAACTATTTATTAGGACATGTTAAATTTTAAAAGAACTTCTAAGTGCAACAAGATTAAAATATTTTAAACAAGTTAAATAACACACAATGCATACAAGTTACGTATTGATATGGAAACACAGATATTTAATTACTTAAATTGTACACAAACAGAAATATAATTGAAAATCTTTAATTCTGTGATTGCACGGACTGGGTCTGAATAAAATGACAGTCAGAGAGAATTTATAGTTAAATCTACCAAAGAATCTAATAAGAACTCATCAACATGTTTGAAGGGATGGTTCAAATTGTGTCTGCTTATCTCCATTATCATAGCCAGAGTATGAAGAACTGTCCAATAAATTCATGTACTTTAGGAGTACGAAACTGTGTCAGACCTCTTTAAAGCATTCCATCGGCCGCATTATTTCTTACATGATGGTTCACCTTTAATACATACATACAACTAAAATATACTCACGGCTATATTTCCCAGGGGTAGCCAGAGCTAAGGACTTATAAATTCCTTAGCCACTTTTGGAAGTTGAGTGGGGAAAAGATGGTAAAAATAAAGGTTTTTGGTGATGTGTCTCCAACCGCATCGCCTAAAAATCCAATAAAAAGCCCCAATACCCTTAGTCGCCTCTTACGACACCCGTGGATAAAAAGGGGTAGCGACATTCAAAGCCGGCACTACGCGGCAAAGCCGGCACTACACGGCAATATATGGACCTTTAATTCAACTACTATTACAGAATTTCATGCATTTCAAAAGTCTAATACATTAACTATTACTAAGATTGTGGTAATGTTAAAAACATTTCGGAAGTTTTAAAGTGATCGATGGGGTTTTGAATTGCTCATTACATTTTCTTCGTCTATTCAGCTCTCAATTCCTAAAATTAGACAAGAAATCTAGAAACCCAAGCTCGGACTATATACATATGTATGTATACATAGTTTGTAACAACTTAATTACAGTATACCTGTATAATGAATAAGGCTAGTATGCATATTGCAAACCTAGGAAGGCGTAATGCCGCCAAATGCAACGAAGCATGTACTAATTTGCAAATATGTATTGTTGCTAATTGTAATCAATACTATTGACACACAATACCATGTGTAATTATCCCTCTTCGATGTGCAATGTGTTAAAATAGCACTACCATACACCATTTTCAGTGAGTTTTTTTGCTGGAGGTATCTAGCTAGGAATGTATAGCATTAATGAGTAATCTGCTTAAAAAAACATTAGTTGTTTTATATCCATTCAAAACTTATCTCTGTCTACCCCATATCGTAATAAAGATTAGATTTTGGCGTCGAATTTCTGTTGATTACGAACTTTTCATTTTAAACAATTTAACATCATAGTGGAGCACATTGCTGCAGCATATAGCAAAAAATACAGTAAAAATTAAGCCATACATGATTGAACATATATAGACAGAATAGAGAAGAAGAAAATGCGTGCTATGTTCTTTTCATAAAAGAAACATTACCAACAGAGGTTATCAAATTCTAATATGATGAATGACTAAATGTTTCAATTTCTTTTATACAATCGCATAACAAACTTTTTGATAAATCATATTTTAAATCTTAAATCTTTGTTTATTTAAGTTCATAAACTACGTCAATTGTTTATAAAGGCAATAACTTCAAGAACCAAGTAAAACCATGAGCGTTGAATTAGGCAGTTGACTTATATGAAAGATTTTTAATCCGTTACATTATAATAAATCCCTTCCTATAAAGATAATAAATGATTTTATTAATAATAAGGCTACATACATATTATACTCATGCCATTAATTCCCATTGAAATATGCATAGACAATCAATGGCTACTTTGTATGATCCTAGCATACCTCTCGAAGTTCTTCTACATACTTCAGTATTTTTATATATGCCCACAAAGAAAATATTAAACATACATAAGTACATACTCGCGACTCCAAATCCCAGAAAGATTTATTTATTATTTTATTTATTTACACACTCGAAATATAATAATATATCGAGTTAGCCAGAACTACGGAATTTGGGAGTTGAGTGGGGAAAGAATTGTAAATTAAGGTGTGTCGGGTCTCAAACCGCATCTCCCAAAAATCACTTAAAAAGCCCCAATAACTAGGTCGTCTCTTACGACACCCGCGGTATGAAATGGGTAAGTGTTATTCTAAGCCGACAATACGAAGCTAAATATAACGTAACATAAACGTTCACGCCGAATATCCCCGATGGGGTTGGCAAGGTACTAATACTTCTGAACATCACGTGACTTTGTCACCTGGTGTTCAGAGTACCCACGTTTTGCATGGACAGTGTACTCACGTGATAGGGGGCAGGCCTATCGCCGTTTTGTACGAATACACTGTCACATGACTAAGTACAACTCAGCCATGTGGGTTTCCTCACGATGTTTTCCCTCACCGTTAACAACCATGATAAATTAACCACACATATGTCTTTGAAAAGACAAATTGGTGTAGGCCCGACCCAGGATTTGAACACTAGTCGTTTGCACGATAACCGAGTATTCTACCCACTGGGCTATCACGGTTGCTAAATATATTGTATAAAGTAGAACAGATGTTCAAATAACAACCACATTCAAGCTTCTATAAACCTTACCCAAAGCTAACCATGAACACTGAGAAAATATGAGTACAATAGCAGAAATGAGTAACAGCATTACCACAGACAGCTCCCCGCCCCCCGCCCTGCGTGGGCGGCGCGGGGGTGTCGTGCAACTAACAACATTAATATTCATTAATCACGGTAATGACGCGGTTGGTAATTATTCTAAGAATCTAGCAGTGGGGTTTGTAGGACTAGAAGTGTTGCTATGGTGAAGAGAAGTGTAGGAGCTTGGGAAGAGAACGTGAAGAAGAAAATGCGAATGAAGCTAGAGAGGTTTGCCAGGTTTGTACAAATTGGCGATTGAAAGTCTCTGCCTATCCCAATAGGAAGTGATGGCGTGTGAAGTGATGTATGTAGAAAATCTGGAAGCTATAATAATATTTTTTTGGTATACTTAGACTTACACCACGTAAATTTATACTAATGAATAATGGCAATTAATGGCAAGACATATTTTTTAACCGACTTCAAAAAAAGGAGTGTTCTCAATTCGACACGTATATTTTTATTTATTTTTTTATGTTTTTATATTACAAAACCAGCGTCATCTTAGGAAATCTGGAAAGAAAACGTGTGCAAATAAAGGATTGTTGGTGGATTTGGAAAGACAAAAATACGATATATTTAATAGTATAAAATCCAAATTTACGAGTAAATGACCTCCAAGACAAAGATATCATTCATATTCATATCATATCTATGTAGCCTTTGCGGGATTTAAACCCGCGACCTCCAGACCCTGAAACTAGTTAGTTAACAATCCACTAAACCAAGGATATATTATTATTTTAATAATGAACAACACTACTTTTTGTTATAATCATGAAACAACAAAGGCATAAATTCTACTACCAGTGAAAATCTTTTACAAATTTTACGGATGTTACCTTTAATGCAGTACCCAAAACATGGGTTGCCTAAAAAAGGTTGACCATCGTAAAAGCTCTGCGCAAACTGCAAATTTCGTAATTGATACGCTGTCGGCTGTTCCCGAAATCATTGAATATGACTAATTTCTTTTGTATTTCGATTAAGCCCGTGCCGAGCCGAGGCTGTAATTGACAATTTTTCAAAATACCATGTGCGTATGCAAGATTTAGGTACTAGTGTTGGCGGGGATGAAGTTTATCGATGTTTTGATTCTTAGAATATCGCATTTTTCTTAATATGATCTAAATGTGATTAGTAGTATTGGAATTATGGAGATGAATATACATCCATACCGGTGAAATCATAACCCTCCTTGTTCCGCCGTAGTCGGATGTAA
Organism: Bedellia somnulentella; assembly: GCA_963576735.1. Taxonomy (NCBI): domain Eukaryota; kingdom Metazoa; phylum Arthropoda; class Insecta; order Lepidoptera; family Bedelliidae; genus Bedellia; species Bedellia somnulentella. The sequence continues at coordinate 1,116,576 of OY755176.1, forward strand.
AATGTGTTATGTTGTTTTACAGAATTACATAAAAAATAAATAAAACTCTATAACTATATTCTATCTCGTAAAATATATAATAGCTAAGATAATATAATAAAATAAAAACGAAAATTTTGATGTATGCAAAAAGTTAATTAAAACATATTTTCCAAACTGTCAAAATATCGATAAAAATTTAAACATATTGCCCCATCCCTAAAGGTTGTGCGTATTTTGTCATTGCCACGTTATCTGATGAAAGGTGCTAATTAAAAACATATTGGGTTATTACAACTATCAAAAACTTCTACAGCTTTAACAAGAGTTAAAGAAATATGACGTCATTGACTCAAACACAAAAATCAATTAGTTTCATCAATTCAGCGTGAATTAAGACTTGGTGAAAGTGGTGGAAAGCCGATAGATTAGAACAGCACAGGGGCAGTCGTTACAGAAGGCGATAGTTGTAAGAAAACAAAAGTCTCAACTCGACTCAAACGTTCAAGCTATATATCCCCGAGGGGGTTGGCAGAGGTGCTGATACTTCTGAACATCACGTGACTCTGTCACCTGATGTTCAGAGTACCCACGTTTTGCTAGGACAGTAAACTCACCTGATAGGGGGTTGGCCTATTGCCGTTTTGTACGAATACACTGTTCAACTCAGCCATGTAGGTTTCCTCACAATGTTTTCCTTCACCGTTAATAACCAGGATAAATTAACCACACGCCCGACTCATCACCTCAGCAGTGTTCTACCCACTGAGCTATTACAGTTGCTGAAAAACAAAAGTGTTTGTATAATATTTTTTTGATTGTAAATAAAGCGCGAGGGTGTCTTTAGTGTTTTTAATAATTTAGGAATAATTAATTCTACGTACTATATCTATAACGGATGGTGACGGATGGTGACGTGCTGGCAAACGGATTATTGCCATTTAATTTTATTATTTACTGTAGAACTAGTGTATTGATAGCTTTATAATAATAACTTTTACTTAAGACAATCACTCCAAAACGAGGTAGACAGAGCCTCTAAATATAACATTCTTAAAATATCATCAGAACCCTTAATCACGTTGTTTGACAACCATGTAGATAGACAAGGTAATGCTATTTTTAGCCAACTCATGTAAAAAAATATATTTACTATAGTAGTTAAAGTATAATTCATCCAACTACCTCCATCGAAATATTCCAGTGACCATGTAAGGTAGTATTCACTTTTCTTGAAGCAGCTCCCAAGCGTTAATGGTTTCAATTTATATTTATTGGTGTTCATAATGGTTTATGAACATATATTATCATTACACCTTTTTGTATGATAGCAATGTAAATATGTTTTCAAGGTTATGAATCTATAGGGGTAGCTAGTAGTAATTAATTTAAGTAATAGTAGTAAGTAATAATAGTTACCCAGCCTTTTTAGTAGAATAAAATAAGTAATTTTATTATGTGTTTCATACTCAGCACAATACTCAACAATCGCCTTGTTTGGTATAATTTGCTTCGTAAAATATCCGTTGAAATGGAAAGTTTTTTTCCAAGTAGGGGATCAAAATTTTTTTTTGCTTATATTTTAACTGCAGCTACAAAAACATCTTACACATCACCTTAAAAATAATAGCATTAACAATCTTTATATCTCAGTGGTAAGGCCACCGCTTCTAAAGCAAGAGACGTGAATTCAAATGCCGAGTCGGGCCTACAACTATGTAACTTTTTAAAACATACATACATATATATACTCACGGCTATAAATCCCTAGAAGAGGTAGCCAGAGCTAAGGAATTATAACTTCCTCAGCCACTTTTGGAAATAATTGCCAATTTTTAAAACATATGTGTGATTAATTATTAAGTTGGTTACAGTTCGGGACAATATTGTTAGGAAACCCACATTTCAGGGTTGTACTCAGCCAAGTGAATTGTAGAAAGTAAAAGTGAAAGTAATTGATAATCATCAGGTTATTTCACTGATGTTAAATTGAATGTTTTTAAAATAAAGTATGTTTTTTCTTTACTACTGGCGTTTCTAGAGACTATAATTAATTTAATAATAACAGTTTTCCTTTATCTTTGAGTCATTTTAAATGTGCTCATAAGAGTTCAGTAAACTGAAATGAAATAAATAAAATCATTTTTTATACATCATAAAACTATGTTGTTCTTAAATAAATTGGTGTGGTTATACCAACGTCCAGTTATGTAGGTAGTAGGTTACAAAAATACAGAATTATTGCTATAAAAATATAGTAAACCAATTCAGTGAGCATTCATTGAACAAAAGACATTAGAACGAATTCCATTCCCTTTACGAATAGTCGAATCAATAAAACCTCAATGAATATCGACATCAATTTCGACCATCCAATAACAGATTAAAAAACCCGCTCGGCCGATGATAAAAAAACGCACAAAATAACATAGGCTTAATAAAATGGGTTCCTTGTAGCTAGTTATGATGTGATGCCCGCGGGCAATTACGATACAAAGTTTATCGTCTACAGAGACCTCTATTACGCTTGATTATCGATAAAGTTCGCATTTCGCTCGCATTCCTTCCACCAGTTCGGCTACCGTATCATCATTCATTATACTTCTGCCGAATTCACTCCCCAAAACTGCATCCAAAAATCTCCCTTAGCGCTTCAAACTTGAGGAGTAAATTAGTGTGTAAGTTATTGCAGTTATATCGTTGTGCGATTGCTGATGTAGAAGTTAAAAACAGAGTTTATTTCATAAAAATATAATTAGTGGGTGGAGTTCAATCAAACAGTTGAAGTTTGTAGCTCGGAGCGGCTTCTGGGCGACGCTCTGAGAAATTCCGAGCGGGTTGGGGCACGAGCGAAAACTAATCATAATGATTTGCTCCGGTACTTTCGTCTTCTACATCGGAAATCGCTTGCCGAAATGGATTAAGTTGAGTCCGCGTAACATCTGTCGAAAAAGTAATATGCTGGGAATTTATAATGATTGGCTTTGTTGCCTCTTTGGTGTTAGGAAGATTTTGAGGACTGCTGAGTGCGTCGGGTTTTGTAAAAGTCTTTTAGGTTATTAATCTGCCACGAAGAAAAACTTTTTTTAATTTTCATATACTCACGGCTATATATCCCTAGAAGGGGTAACCAGAGCTAAGGAATTATAAATTCCTCAGCACCTTTTGGAAGTTGAGTGGGAATGCCGTGTAGTGCCGGCTTAGAATGTCGCTACCCCTTTCTACCCACGGGTGTCGTAAGAGGCGACTAAGGGTATTGGGGCTTTTTATTGGATTTTTGGGCGATGCGGTTGGAGACCCATCACCAAAAACCTTTATTTTTACCATCTTTTAATTTTAGTTGTCACATAAGAATAGGAAAGCTATGTTATGTAGCTTTTTACTACTATACGTACTGTTGTTTTATCAAACTAATGAAACTATAAGACCTTGTATGGATTACTAAATCATTTGCCACAAAAATAAATTCTAATACCTGATATTATACAAAATACTCACAACTCAAAGATATTTTATTAACGTTTTTTTTATAAAAAATCCTTTTTTTCCTAACCCGCTGCTCACAGCTGTAATCAAAACGGCTTAAGATAGCTTGAAAATTACGCTTTCTCTGACATTTTAAACAAATTTTGCGGGAAAATTATGATACATAGAAATATAACCCTCCATTTCGCTATTTGATTGCTACAGCTACAACTCCCAACAATAATTATGAGTAATTTAGTCGCCTTCAAGATACCAACTCGTGGACAGAGATAAGGTAATATTAACTAGAGATTAACTGAACCATTCAATAAAATGCTTACTAATATCTATCGATTTACCTAGTTATTGACTTACACAAGCGCCCTTAGGGTAGGCAATGATTTTATTGATCGACATTTTGTACGATCGTAGCAAACCTTTCTCGCTTATTCTCAATCACTTGAACATACTCTTTATTTTTTCACTTTGCTTAAATAATTTTACATACATACATACATATACTCACGGCTAAAAATCCCTAGAAGTGGTAGCCAGAGCTAACGAATTAGAAATTCCTAAACCACTTTTGGAAGTTGCGTGGGGAAAAGATGGTAAAATAAAGGTTGTTGGTGATGGGTCTCCAACCGCATCGCCCAAAAATCCCTTAAAAGCCCCCAATACCGTTAGTGGCCTCTTACGTACACCCACCGGAAGAAATGGGGTAGTGCTATTCTAAGCTGACACTACACAGGAAATAATTTTATTATTACTTAATTAGTTTTCTTCTTATATTTCGAAGTCAATCATCGCACTTACCAGTTTTTTTTTGTACTATGGCTAGTAATGAAGTATTAGTGCGTTTGCTACCTCTTTGGGGAGATAAAGTGTGATCGTTGAGTTGGCTTGACTTGAAAACGCTGAGTTCTGAAGTTTTTGACAGGCTTGTTTCATTTGGAACCGATACCCAAAGATCGATTATATCTTCATTACATACATGTTTACTAACGGCTATAAACCCTTAGAAAAGGTAGCCAGAGCTTCGGTATAAGAAATTCCTAAGCCACTTTTGAAAGTTGAGTAGAAAAAAGATGGCTTTCCAACCACATTGCCAAATAATCACTTAAAAGCCCCAATACCCTTAGTCATCTCTTACAAACACCCACCGATAGAAATGAGTTGTGCCATTCTAAGCCTACACAACACAGCATCACAAGAAAATAAAAAACTGATAGTCTTACATATTTTCAATTCCATCTCTCGAGACACTAAACAACATAAACCAGTGACTCGAACGATTTTTATTTCTTATTTCCACCTACATGCAGAGGGCAGAGCATTGGAATCCCCGATCACAAGTTCTAGAATGTTGCCATGCCATCCTTAGAACAGCTGATTCCGGTTTACGGTGTTAGTGTGGGGTAGCTACATGATAATCGTAGCATGATCGCCGCTTGTCGCTTGTATCGCTAAATTACTCGCTACCGAGATACACGACGGATAGGGTTGGCTCGCGATCTATAAAATAATGTTTTTTTAAATACTTAAATATGTTTTTGTAAGTGATTGCCTCCGTGTTCCCGTGGTGAAGCGCTTGGTTTCAAGTACGGAGGTCTTGCGTTTGATCCCCAAATTTAATTTGTAAGTTAACCCAGTTTGGAAGGATATTGCAGGCTTGAATCACCTGATTATCCGAAAATTAAGATGATTCCGTGCTTCGGGAAACACGTTAAGCCGTCGGTCTCGGCTACTATTACGGTAGTAGTCGTTAGTCTGCCAACCCGCAATTGGCCAGCATGGTGGACTATAGCCAAAGCACCCTATATAGGGTAGGCTCGAGCCCCTTTCTGGGGAAATGTATGGACTGTGAGAAGATGAGAAGAGTATGTGCCTATGTAGGTTGGATTTAGTATAGCGGTAAGCCATTTCCCCCCAAGGATTTCGTAAGAAGCGAGTTAGAGCGTTTTAAGTTATTGTTTTGCGATGTGGCTATTGAACCATCAACCATTTTTTATTTTACAAACCTTCCTCACTCTACTATCAAAGTGGCTAAAGCATTTTCGATTCTGAAATATATTTAAAGTTAAGGTAGGTAGGAAGGTCTATTCCTGGGTTTAATATTTTGAATAATATCAGTGGTCTTAAGTCTAACTAAGTAAGACTTGGTGGAAGACGTGGGAAGCCGATGGATGAGGGCACCACAAGACCTGGTCGTTGTATAGATGTTAGAAGAGGTATATGATCAGCGCGGTAATTAATTCTTTAATCATTAAAGCCTTTGATCTTCTACTGCTCTACCAAATTCTGTTTATTTTTGTACCATTAAATTTGATATGATTAAATACTCTATAAGATATCCTACCCTCCAATAAAAAGGATCGGTTTCGATAATTTCTTTTAATCATTTAGAAAATTCGCATGAAAAAGTCATAGGTTCCCGCCGTATTTTCCCGAGGGAGTAGCACATATAATAATACATTTGATCATCATGTGACATTGTCACCTAGTGTCCAGAGTACCCACGCTTTGCTTAGAAAGTGTATTAATTGACTTGATAAGGGTTAGGTCTATCGCCGTTTTGTATCCACAAATACACTGTCATAAGAAAATGCATACAAAAAATCCACGAAACTGTATAGCTAAATTATACACATTCTAATAAAAGTGTGATTGTAAAAGCACCAATGCTTCTTGTCACTTACTGTGCTTGCTTACTTTTAATTATTAAATAACTTTCGTTTCACGGTTACATCGGATAAAAAAAAAATAGCATTTCTGAATATCTTTCGGTTTAAACAGTCTGAAAATATATTTGTAAAGTTTACTGTGCCACCCCTACCGCCAACCGATGTTTACGAATAATGAACTAAATCGATCGATTATCAAAACCTGCTGATTACTATAATAGTCGTATTAGAAAATTCGCAATCAACTCAATATTACAATGTTGTATTAAAAATGTGAAATTACAGTGAAAAGGATATTGAGGAAATTGCTACCTCTTATCCATTTAATTGACGCTATAATAAATAATATTGCTTGCATTTATTTAAATCTGTGCAGTTAATAGTACCAGCCTCTGAGACAAATTAAAATTACTTACCATAAGAGGTATACCTACCTATAACAAAAACCTTGATAACACTCGAGACTCAAGCATTCACGCTGCATATCCCCGGATGAGGTACAAGATACTAATATTTCTGAACATTAAGTTACATTTATAGGAGCCCTCAGTGCAGAGTACCCACGTTTTGCATGGACAGTGTACTCACGTGAAAGCGGGCAGGCCTATCGCTGTTTGTACGAATACACTGTCACATGACTAAGTACAACCTAGCCGAGTGGGTTTCCTCATGATGATTTCTCTCTCTGTTAATAACCTTGTAAATTAACCACACATATGACTTAAGGAAAGACTAATTGGCTTGATCATACATTATTTAAAATCACTTTTGTAGCTCATTTTAGGAACACTAACGCAAGTTGAAATCTTTAGAAGGGTTTACACCAATGTCTTTTCGTAAGTCTTTTGAGTTGTTAATCAAACATTGTTGTCACATGACTGCATTTAGTTAGTAACGTGACAATGTATTTGTAAAAATCGGCGGCGATAAGCTTGCCCTCTATCACGTGGATGCACTGCAGAAGCACAACGTGGATAGTCTGAATAATAGGCAACAAAAATACCACTCGATGCTCCGATGTTTAGTTACTTCTGCCCCCCCTTTCTGGATATACGGCGTGAGGTTGCGCTGCGTTACATTATTTGAAACATCACCGCACCGTCTCCCTATTCTAATCTCTCTACCACTGGCCTATAAAGGTTGATAAAAACATACATACATATACTCACGGCTATAAATCCCTTAACGGGGTAGCCAGAGCTTTGGAATGAGAAATTCCTCAACCATTTTTGGAAGTTGATTGGGAAAAAGATGATAATAATAAATGTTTTTGGTGACGGGTTTCCAACCACTTCGCCCAAAAATCACTTGAAAAGCCCCTATACCCTTAGTCGCCTCTTACGATCACCCACGGGAAAATTGAAAAACATGGAAATCATTAAACTGATCGCTCATTTCCTTCCACATCAAGTCATTTACTACCTACACGATAATAAAGCTTATATAAAGTAGATTATAATAGTATAATAGCATTAATTGAATTATATTACAGCCATCACACTTAGTGCCTGGAATGAATTATGTATAATGAAATGAGTCATAGATGTATTCAATGACATTGTTATTAAAATGAAATGGCTAGTTAGCTATCATAAGAGATAAGTTCTTTAGGGAGAGTAATAAGAGATATTTAACAAAAAAACCTACCGCCTGAGGTGCTACGAGGTATGGCTTTTAGTCCTGAATTTGTTCTATATCTTTGTGTCTTTTAGAAGTAATCTAAAAGTCTTTTAGAAGTAATCTAAAAGTCTTTTAGAAGTAAAGTAAAAGTTTTAGGCTTGGTTCGTATATAAAAGTTGATAAGGGAAATAACGTGAAAAAATCATTGGTTTGAGTTCATAAAATGGAAACAATGACTTTGGACCAAAAACAATATTTATATTACTGTAAAAACTACACATTTTACTGTCTAGTGTATATCACTTCCCCATTCCTTCACGTGGGTGTTCGGAAGAGGGAGCTTAGGGTATTGGAGCTTTTTATGTGATTTTTGGGCGATGCGGTTAACAACCCATCACTATAAACCTTTGTTTTACTATTATCCTCCAAAAGTGACTTAAGATTTTTTTATTCCTAATCTCTGGCTACCCCTCGAGGGATTTATAGCCGTAACGTGAGTATGTATAAATAAATAAAAATATATATTGTATCTTAAAAAATCACAGTTAATACAAGTCTAGTCCCGACCGTATTAATCATTCTCTAGAACTTTCTTTAAAATGTTTGGCTACCCCATGTTGCGATTACAGGCGTGAGTGTAGACAGGTAGATACGATACACACACAGTGAACATTTCCAGTAGTGAACCTGAGGCAGCTCGCCGCCTTTACAAGATCATTGTATAATTAAAAACGCCCTCCTCTTGTCTCAGTGGTCAGGTTATTAATAGCAAAGTAATGAGTTGCTGTGTGATGATTGGAATATATATAAATAAACGCATAAACATTCACGCCGAATATCCCCGAGGGGGTTGGCAGAGGTACTAATACTTCTGAACATTACGTGACTTTGTCATTGTCACCTGGTGCTCGGAGTACCCACGTTTTGCATATATATCCTCTCTTAAAATTACCTCTAAAAATTCTTATAGTGTAGCGCCGGCTTAGAATATCACTACCCCTTTCTGCCCACGAGTGTCGTAATAGGCGACTACGGGTATGGGGCTTTTTTAATAAAAATATAATTATCTTTGCAGTGTCAGCATGAATATCACTACCGTTTCTTTTTGCGCGATTTATTGGCGCTGTGGCTGGACTTATCTTCAACAATCATTTATTTTGCAATCTTTTCCTCACTTAACCTTATAGATGGCTAAGGATCTTCCCATTCGGATGATCTGAGTACTTCATATTTTTGGGTAGTAGTACCCAAAAATGGGATACTCAGATCATCTAATATTGTTAAATAAAATTGCTCAGTGTATATTATGAAGACGTTAAAAATTATCAGAGTTTTCTATAATACAATTTTCTCATGCATATTTATGAATCGTTGATGCTATTTTTTTACTTTGAAATGAAAACAATGTTTTCATCTTAATTAAAGTTGATATGTGCTGTATTCTATTTATACATTATCTGTTGATGTTGTTGTTGTGACGACGTGATAGCTCAATGGGTAGAACACCGGTTTACGTGCAAGCGACTAGTGTTCAAATTCCGGGTCGGGCCTACACCAATTTGTCTTTTATGAAGACATATGTGTGGTTAATTTATCACGGTTGTTAACGGAGAGGGAAAACATCGTGAGGAAACCCACATGGCTGAGTTGTACTTAGTCATGTGACAGTGTATTCGTACAAAACGGCGATAGGCCTGCCCCCTATCACGTGAGTACACTGTCCATGCAAAACGTGGGTACTCTGAACGCCAGGTGACAATGTCACGTGATGTTCAGAAGAATTAGTACCTCTGCCAACCCCTTCGGGGATATGCGGCGTGAACGTTTATGTTTATGTTATGTTATGTTATGTAAGACGAATCTGCAACGAAAAACGTGCCGTTTATGTTATGTTATGTTATATTATCTGTTGAAAAACTGTGCCTGTATGTTTATATTTTGAGAGTTAAATTGAAGTTCTGTAACTTTAATGAAATATTGTTCTGCGACATTATATTACATAAGGCAATATGCCTTTATATATGTCAAATCACTTCTAATTTCACACTTTGTTTGATTAACAATAGGGTCTTTTCTGACTCATATGTAAATTATAATAGTGTAACTTTTATAAAGGCCGGGTATTCAAGTGTGAAGAGTAAAGGGGCAATCATGCAAATATTGATGAATGTAGACGAAGCTCCAGTGGTTTGCCAGAATCTTACAAAGTGACGATGACGACGTCCGTGGCCAAGTGGATAGGTGATTAGCTTCTTGTTCCGGAGTTTGCGGGTTCGGTCCCCGCTGAGAGCAACATTTATATGATGAGCATAAATAATTGTTTTTTAGTCTTGTATGTAGAGTTAATATCCCATAACACGAGTACAAGCTCTACTTAGTTTGGGGCTAAATTGATTCGTTTATAATATGTCCTTATATCTATTTATATATTATTATTTTAGTGTCTCCGCCTACCATAATAGGAACTAATGTCGTGAGTATATGTATATATATGTTTTCTAATCGGCTACTTGGTTTAAATGTCCCAATAGGTAGAACCAAGGACCGATATTGCCCCAGGCCCAGTTCGATTATCCCAAGTCGGAGCAGCGATTACGTTATTAAAAAAATAATATTTCTTCTTTGTTTTACATCATGCGCCGGCGGCCATTGCAATTTTTTTATTCATTATTTATGATCTTAATTAGCGGTTTACTGCACACCAATATGTCTTTCTACTATGCAGTTTTGTATTTTATGGGTTCGCTGAATGGAGCCGCTGTAATATCGATTATATTCACGACCCGTTTTTGAAAAGGCGTGGGTGTCGTGTGCTGTGGTGTGTTTGGGGCTTTTGAAGTAATTGTTGGACCATTGGACTGAAGCCCCATCACCAACCATCTCGTTTATTCTATATTTTTTTTCAAAATCCTTTCTCAAACGTGGTTAAGGATTTTTTCTAATTCAAGCATTGGCTTTCCCATACTGGGATCATAAGTATGGCTATAAATATATTAGAAAACGGTTATGACCAATAGAAATAATCTTCCTTGTCAGTACGGTAACATCTTCACACGTTTATTTAAGATGATTTCTACTTTAGATCTTTAATTTGAAGAAACATCATTTAACTAGCATTGTTTTTTTCTTTTGAAAAGATATTCAGCCTTATTTTTTTAGATTACTGTTAGTTCTGATTGTCAATCACACAATGGTACTTATGTGTCTATTGTCAATTAGGCCTGGACAAGTGCATTGAGACTTTAAAACCATAAATTCTTTCAAATCATCATCATAGTAGCAGATATATGTCCACTGCTAAACATGTTAATAACTAAAAAATAATAACAAAGATATCATCTGAACATCATAAAATTTTCATCTTTCATTAATAACATTTATTGTCTCGTTGCTGTGTAGTGTCGGCTTAGAATAGCACTACCCCATTTCTTCCGGTGGGTGTACTACGTAAGAGGCGACTAACGGTATCGGGGCTTTTAAGGGATTTTTGGGCGATGCGGTTGGAGATTTTTTCCCCACTCAACTTTCCGAACGTGGCTGAGGCATTTCGAATTCCTTAGCTCTGGCTACTCCTTCTAGGGATTTATAGCTGTGAGTATATGTATGTATGTATGTCTCGCTAAAACAAAACAAAGATAACAGTTAACAATATATATGAGTGGCAAATGCCTTTAATTTCTTGCCAAACAAAATGCAGTTAATAAACATAAAACAAACTAATAAACTTAAAATCATTAGCTTCTGTAAAGACAAACTCTAAATTATTCGCTCGCGCGCCGGTAGCAAAACCTTAGGTATGCTAACAGCGAGTTAGCTTATTCAAAGCCTTCGTTTCAAACCATCAAATTCCGCCATGTTTGGACAGGCATTTGAGGACTTCAAATAAATTATATCATTAATTTAATTTGTTGGCGAAAAACATTGTTGAATTTACGATTGCTTTGCGTATTTTGATGAGATCGAAACAATGATGGTGGTCTTCTGAAACGTATGGAAATGATTATGATTAAAATAAATTTACATTATAAAAAATATTTTGCCAACACTTTTGCTATGGCCACTACAATGTAAAACTTGTTTCATGATAGATAGGATTTTATTCGATGTCTAATTAACTAACTGGACCAACTTTATAGCTCAGTGCGAACAAAACTGTTTTTCACGCAGGGGACGCGGGTTCTAATCCTGAGTCGGTCCTACACAAATGTGTCTATTTTAAACCAAAGGTGTGGTTAATTTATCAAGGTTTGTAAGGGTAAGCCAAATATTGTGAGGATAAAAACAATAAAATTTGCCGTGTAGTGTCGGTTTAGAATAGCACTACCCCATTTCTTCCGGTGGGTGTACGTAAGAGGCGACGAACGGTATGGGGCTATTAAGGGATTTTTGGGCGATGCGGTCGGAGACCCATATACTCACATTACCATACAAATATATATATATATATATATATATATATATATATATATATATATATATATATATATATATATATATATGACAAACAACCTTTATTTTTACTATCTTTTCCCCACTCAAATTTCCAAAAGTGGCTGAGGAATTTCTAATTCTTTAGGTCTGGCTAGCCCTTCCTGGGATTTATAGCCGTGAGTATATGTATGTATGTATGTAAAAACAACGGTGATAGGCCTGCTTTCATACGCGTGAATAGGATTGTAGGTGTGTCCACCTCCACACTTACAAACCATAATATAGCATTGTATATAGCAGTATCGTATTGCAAATCAGCACTTTTGATTAAGCTTGTCAGTCAGCGGCGTACTAGACTCTTGAATGGACATACATCTTATAACATAAATAAATATCAGATAAGTGAAAACGCATTTCTTTTGGGGTCACCCACACCTTCTCTTCTAGTAGAGACCATGAGTTGCTACAGGCTGTCCAAGCTAAACGTGGGTACTCCAAAACACCAGGTGACAAAAAATGGTAAATGGTGTTCAGTTTTTTTTTATCTCATTCGAGTAGAAGTTGTGGGTAGATTGAGAAATGTAGTAGAAAGATTCGTCATATCACGTCGGGGTCACCACTGTGGGAACAGCAAAGATATACTGGCCAGTACACCCTGCTGTGTACCATCTTAGAATTTGTATTTATGTTTAGCTAGAGAAACATTTCGATACCGCGATGTACGATTTTTTATGACGCTGCTAGTATGCGAGTGAGTTCGCCGTCTAGCGGTCACCACACACCCATTCAAGGATCTGAGCTGTAATTGATGCTGAGGCATGACTTACCAATGGATGAAATAATTAAATTGTTTCGTAAAAACTTTTCTTCCACCCTTGTCATTTTAAAGCTTTACAAAATTTGAACACAAGAGCATATTCACTTGTGTATCATATTTTCCCTCAAAGCTTAACAAACCAAAAAAAAACTACAGATAATTCTCAGTAAAACCAAAGCTTAGTAAAGAAAGTAAGTTCTTTACCGACATTGCCTTCCAAATTAGCTCTTTAACATCTCTTCCACTACTTCACCATTTTAATAAGAACAAGAACAAAAGACAGCTAATGTTAACACCTCAACCGTATTATAATTTTACAATTTCCATAGAACTGAGTAACTGAAGCCGCTACCAGCCAAGTTGGTAGTTCACAATCAGTCACGTGGTCACGTCTGAGCTATCTCTCCGCAGATCAGCTGATGAGGACTGTCGGCACCGATGCAGTTGCTATAGTTTTGGTTTTACTGAGAATTATCTGCAGTTTTTTTTTTTGGTTTGTTAAGCTTTGAGGGAAAATATGATATACAAGTGAATATGCTCTTGTGTTCAATTTTGTAAAGCTTTTAAAATGACATGAGCATAGGGGTCTAAATTGTAAAAATTAAAAGATTAATGAATAAATCCAAAGTACTGAGAGCTAGTCAAAATTAAACCATGTTTAAGATATAATACATACATACTCACTGCTATAAATCCCTAGAAGGGGTAGCCAGAGCTAAGGAATCAGAAATTCCTCAGCCACTTTTGGAAATTTGAATGGGGAAAAGATGGTAAAATAAAAGTTTTTGGTTAATAATTTTGGATGCCCTAACGATGAAAGATTTTTATCTTTAATAGCAATCTCTTCCTGATAACTTTTGGTATATAACTGATAAGGTTAGGTCAGTAAATGTATGATTAACAACATATACATATATATTCGTAGCCAGCAAGACACAGCATATTCTTATGCTTTATAATATCTGGTGACGCAGCTATTGTCAACCTTGTTCCCTCCAAACCTCTGTGTGTGGAGTCCTTCCAAGAATTCCCACCCCTTGGTCGTTTTGCTGTTCGTGACATGAGACAAACTGTCGCCGTAGGTGTCATCAAGGCTGTCAACTTCAAGGATGCCCCCAGTGGCAAAGTCACCAAAGCCGCTGAGAAAGCCACTAAAGGCAAGAAGTAGCTAGCATTGATTGCTGCACAATTTTCTATTTATCTGCGATACTTCATTCATCGAAAGGTGTTCCGAAGGAAAAAGGGCTACTAACTCATTCCTTTTCTATTTTTTACAAGGCTTATACTGTAACAATGATTTTATAATTTATGATATGGTTTATCCATTAGGTTGGAGACCCATCACCAAAAACCTTTATTTTTACCATCTTTTCTTTTCCCCACTCAACTTCCAAAAGTGGCTGAGGAATTTATGATTCCTTAGTTCTGGCTACCCCTTCTAGGGAAATATAGCCGTGAGTATATGTATGTATGTATGTATGTTTATCCATATATCTTCTATACTATAATAAGACTGTACCGAGGTCAAAACTGTACATTGAAGAAAAATAAATAAAAACCGGTGGAATATGTTTAATTTTGGATACTGAAGCCAAATTTGCGCTTTTTGAAAAAAAAAACGGTCTCTATGTATGTCTGTCTGTATGTCCGGTTGTCACGTTAATTCTACCAGACGGATCTTGATCAAATTGGTACGAATGTAGCTTATACACCTGGCCAACATGTAGGATATAATTTATCCCGGATTTCGCAAGGGTTCCCACAGGAGCATAAAATACGTAACTTTTATATGGTTCCCCATATTAACACGATTTGTTTATAAAAAAAAACAGAACTCAAGATAGTGTTTTGGTATTTGGATGTAAACCGGATGCAAAAAATGTAGTCCACGCGGACGTAGTCGAGGGCAAAAAGCTAGTCTGAAATATTTTGTTATGACTGCAAGTGTAAATTCATAGAATAAAGGTAGCCTCCAGTGAAAAATTTTCTTCCTTATGATGGAACAATACTAGACTTCCTTTTTTTCTTGTCTTTTCGAAAACTTTAAGAAGTTTTTAGTTTAAAACAAACATGTATGTGAATATTCTCATTTTAATAATTTTTCAATAACTGCTTAATAGAAACAAATTTACTATCTGACTACTGTATAAAATGAGGCACTGTTACACTATTTAAATACCGCACGGGTCGGTCGTATAAGTTGGTAAAGTAAAGAACACCAACTTAGGAACTTTCCAATGCAAGGTCAAACATAAATGAAAATATTAATATTCAAATCATACTCTCGCATTAAACAAACACAAGGGAAACCCGTGAGACATTAAGATGGTATTTCACACCTCATACGATTGATGATGTTTAATATTTATTCAATAAATATACACATATATGCACACTTTGATCAAGTAGAGATCAAGTGTTCAAAATCAGGCAATAAGAGGAGCAGGGTCGCAAAAAGCGATTAATAGTTTTTGCCTACCCCAATGGGGACAAATGGTTTGAGAACATGATATAATGTTATGTATGTATTATCTCATCTTCGTGACTGGTCAAGGTATGTGTAAAAATTTTCACAATGACCATTTCAGGCCCCTTACCATCAAGTGAATTACTGAGTCGTAGGTACAATTTTTGCGACATATATGATAAATATACTCTAAGACGGTCTTACGTTGCGTTGGTAATTATATTTTTAAATAAAATATATTCTTTTTTACCTTTTACTAGCAATAGAAATGAAATAATACTTAAAGTAGCTGATATCAAGATCCACTAGTTACAAATCATCATTTCTTAACTCAAAAGAAATCATTCCAAAACCCCTTTATACCCCACATATGAGAACTCGGTCCCAGCCTGCTTACATATTCTGTGAGTGCGCGCGCAAGTTATAGCTGCGCGTCTGCTTGCTATTCTGTGAGCGTGCCGCGCAGGCGCACTGAGCTCTTTACTTAATAGTGGGACTTTGAGTTTATGTTTGGTTTGGGCTACTGGTTTGTGGGATTGTATTGTTGGGTTTTGGTTTAGATATATAACATAAAATAACATAACAGGGTTGGCAGAGGTACCAATACTTCTGAACTCACATGGCAGCGCCATCTAGTTTCCAGAGAAGGTACCCACGTTTTGCTTGGACAGTGTACTCACGTAATAGGGAGCAGGCCTATCGCCGTTTTGTACGAATACACTGTCACATGACTAAGTACAACTCAGCCATGTGGGTTTCCTCACGATATTTTCCCTCACCGTTAACAACCATGATAAATTAACCACACATATGAGTTTAGAAAAGACAAATTGGTGTAGGCCCGACCCAGGATTGGAACTCACGCCCTTCTGTTTTCGGGCGGGTATTCTACGCACTGGACTATCATGTCGCTATATATCGTATATGTCGCTATATTTAGATATATATGTCGCAGCCAACTGGTTAAATCAGCCAGCTCATTAAGCAGCTAGCCGCTTAATTAAACGCCGGCTCCTAGTTAAAAGGCTAGCCCGCTTGTAAAATGAATTGTCGTCACTGAACGTCCAATCACCCGGCTGATTGAATAGTTAGCCCGTTGGTTTGGGCTGACGATAAGTCAGGCGGGTGATTTCAATTTAGTTATTCAAGTTTCATTTAACATTATTTCTCTGTTAAATTAATAGAATTAACTGTTTAAAAAGTGTTCCATCATGGAAATTTCAATATAGCTGATAATAGCAGTTTTCGCGACAATTTGGAAAGTTTTGGAGGTTATTAATTATATACAAAATGCTAGGGTGACCATGCATGACACCAAAAAAAAAATCTGCAATGGAATATTATTGGACGCACAAGTATGATGTTATGGTAGTTGGGAATGATGGGCATTTAATATTAAAAAGAAAATCCTCCAATGATCCCATTATGCGTATTATACCTAGGGTCTAGCCTACTAATACACATGTTTCTGTTGTTAATCAAGTTGAAACCAATCCTTGCCTATATTCTGAAGCCGAGCTATGTGGTTTAAAAATTATACAGAATGAAACTGAAAGCATAAATGATAAATAATATTGGAGTTACATGTATTGCTATTAAGGACTTAAAAATATTGAGCCAAATTTAACTTGTGTGGTATGCCAGTACTTTTAGCTAGTGTACAAAAGCTTTGTGCCATTTAATAGTTAATATTGTATTAATTTAATATAACTGAAGTATTGCTGCCATAAGAAGTACCTAAGATATTTTTTAAATAAAGTTTGATGCGAATTTATGTTTTAGATGCCTATTTAAACACCTACCCATATTTTAGTAGCGCACTCTTTCACACACATCCTCATAAATAATCCACACATCCATGTGGGGATTATTTATGAGTAATAATCCCCACATGAGGAATTCATGTCAAAAAACATTAAATTAAGCGCACTCTTTGTTTATATTTTTTTCATTTAATACAAGTTATTATTTATAGTTATTTGGTTTTATTTTCATGCTGCATAAAATCTCATAGTCACCCTAAATAACCAGACGGCGATGTAACGTTCAGCCAAGTGGTTGGACGTTGTCTTCAACTAAATGGCTGACTGAAGTTTAGCCCTTTACTAGGAGCCGGCGTTTAATTAAGCGGCTAGCTGCTTTGTCAGCTGGCTGATTTAACCAGTTGGCTGCGACATATACATTCATACTTAGTTACATATATCTATGGTTATAAATCCCAAATGTGCTAGCCGAAGTATAGGCAGAAAAATCAGAAACTCCTCTGCCACTCTTGGGAGTAGATTGAGGAAAAAATGATAAGTTAAGGAACGGTAGAATAAATGGGTTACCAGCCAAAAAACAATTTTAAAGCCTTCCTTTTCCTTAGTAGCCTGTAACAACACCCGTGGGACGAAATAAGTTATTATTATTATTATGTTTCATTTATATTATTTGGCTATAGCAACTGTTGATTATTATTCCACATTTGGATGACGTCTTCTTAATCTATGATTGCTGGAAGTGTGTACGAAAAATAGTCCAATACCGCTTCTAAACGGCGTATTAAACATAGACAGGACATTTTGTACTCTTAAAAAACATACTTGCTGCAAGCTTGCTGCATAGAAATAAGATTTACCTACACTAAAAGATAACCGTTAAATCGAAAGTTAAAATTATATCTTTACGCTGAACAAGGGTACAATGTGTCTTAAAGATAATGAACATGAAAAAAAATATATATAACGAAATCAATGAATAGTTTTTATATAAATAGTAATTATTTACATCTAGTAAATATATTTTTTAGAAGTTTTATAGTTGTTATTTTATTAATAAAACAAATAAATAATAAGAAATTGTTAAAGTAGAAAAACATACTACATTAGCGCAATAAAATCTTTTCAAAGATTCAGATAACATATGGACCACCTTTACTGGACATACTGTTATTTATAAGCTACTGTATTAAATAATGGATAATAAATGCCCCTATAAATATAATCAGTTCATTCAATAGAAGCGTATAGAACAAACTATGTGTTGAATAATTCACGTGAAAACTAAATCGCTCACGTCAATACCAATTACTTCAATTACACATTTGAAAGTAACGGATTAATTTATTATAGTAAATCCTTCGCTGTACTCAATGGTGCTCGATATATGAGTTGTTTGGAACATGTATAATTATCTTGATCTAATTTATCTTGTGCTGTGTAGTGTCGGCTTAGAATAGCAATACAATACTCCATTTCTTCCCGTGGGTATATGTAAGAGACGACAAAGGGTGTTGGGGATTTTTAAAGGATTTTCGGACGATGCGGACCCATCACAAACAACCTTTAAAAAAATCTTTTCCCCACTCAACTTCCAAAAGTTAATTTGAATGTTTTTGACATGAAAACCTCATGTGGTGATTATTACTAATAAATAAAAGATAATAAAGGAAAGAAAAATTTTGACACCGGCGGGGTTGGAACCTACACTTTCGAAAAGTTGGTGAGAAATTTTTAGCTCTGCATCCCTGGCTACCCCTTCCAGGGCCTTGAGTTTATGTATGTTGTCCCCTGTCAACGTCCAAATATGACTGAGGAGTTTCTAACTCTGAAATTGTTTCTTTTTGGGATTTATGGCTGTGAGCATATGTATGTACGCAAAAGTATGAATTTCTTCATTAATAAGAAATCGTTATAATTCTAATTGGCTGCCTTTAAATCGCGAAAAGGGTAGCCAGAGCTTCAGAATCGGAGTTACTTATTCACGAAATCAAAAAAATCCTAAAAGGCATGTAAATAATAAAATATCATATACATGTACATACATACATACATATACTCACAGCTAAAATCCCTAAAAGAGATAGCCAGAGCTAAGGAATCAGAAATTCCTCAGCCACTTTTGGAAAGTTGTGTACGGAAAAGATGGTAAAATAAAGGTTGTTGGTGATGGGTCTCAAACCGCGTGGCCCAAAAATCCCTTAAAAGCCCCAATATCGTCAGTCGCCTCTTAAGTACACCCATCGGAAGAAATGGGGTAGTGCTATTCTAAGCCGACACTACACAGCAGACTTATTGAAATAAGATCCTTAATTATGTGGTTATATGCCTTTTAAAGTTATTCGCTTTCCAAAGATGACTATTTCAATCATGAAAATTTATGTTTCACAAAATGATACCGTTTTAAAAGCTGTAAAGCAGATGGATTCCATTTTGTATATTAATATCGATCACCGTGTAAATAATACCAAAATATTTTATCATCCAAATGAGTTGGCCTAGGACAACCGCACCTCGCAAAATACAGTATTTATGGTTATAGTTTTGGAAAGCGTATGCATTTAATAATTAATTATATTCAATCGGTCAACAGTCTAGACGGTGATGTAGGTTATTCAAACTTTTTACTGGTTTTAATGAGTAGGAAAATTTAAAGGTTTTAGTTAAATACCATGTTTTCAATATCGATCGTTTTGACGCGGACGTATGATAGCGGTGAAAAGAAACTACTGCTGATGCTTGTATTGTTAGTGGAGGATTTTCTGAACATCCTGCGTGGCCGTCGAACTAATTAGTTAAATTAAAAAACAAACATACATATACTCACGGCTATAAATCCCTAGAAGGGGTAGCCAGAGCTTAGGAATGAGAAATTCCTCAGCCACTTTTGGAAGTTGCGTGTTAAAAAAGAATACTAAAAATTTGTAAGTAGAGTAGTAGTAGTAATGTATTAAGCGAGGAAAGCAAGTGAGATTTTCCAGGAATATAAAAAGGGACGATCGATACATACATATACTCACGGCTATAAATCCTTAGAAGGGGTAGCCAGAGCCAAGGAATTAGAAATTCATCAGCCACTTTTGGAAAGTCGTGTGGGGAAAAGATGGTAAAATAAAGGTTGTTGGTGGGTCTCCAACCGCATCGCCCGAAAATCCCTTAAAAGCCCCCAATACCGTAGTGCTATTCTAAGCTGACACTTCACAGCAATCTAAGCCGACACTACACAGCAAGTATACGACGATCGATAGTTTTGGTAAAGGTGAGGGTGAGAATGAAAATAAGGTTTTGCGCATTGCTAAAATTTTTAACTATTGTAATTAAAAAAGGTCGTGAAAAAAAAGTTAAATAGAGGATGAATCGAAGAAGAGAATCAAACTTAAAATTGAAACAGCTTTTTATAAAGTTTATGTTTAATGTTTAATGTCAGCTTAGAAAATAGCAACCACCTTCTCTTCCCAAGGGTGCTGATCGAGGTTGAAGTTGAGTGTGGAAAATATTGTTTATTTTACTATCTTTACCCACTCATTTTCCAAAAGTGGCTGTAGTATTTACAATTCTAAAGCTCTGATTTTCTTGTTTTGGTATTTATAGTCGTGAGCATGTATGTAACAAATTTGGAAAAGATAAAAAAAGGAAATTTATTAACCTGAATAGACTTTGATGTGCATGATATCTCATGTTAGGATTATTTTACTAATCAATTACATAATTAGTGTTTACTTGGCACCATAGCTGAGTTGGCAGAGCGACCGGGGCGTAGACCGGGATGTCACGGGTTCATATCCTTCTGGTGTCGAATTTTTTTTTCCTTGATTTATTAGCAAAATGTATTGACCTAGCAATAAAAACTAAGTCATCTGTGTTTTTTTTAAATATTTTATGTATTGTATATAGATTGATTATAATTATAACTGTGATAGTGGGGAGAATCATGAAGAGAGGCGTGGTTCAAAGCCCAAGTTGATTCTACACAAATATTAATATTTGTATTGTACTGTTTGAATGTTTTGTTTTAAATAATATAACATTTATGCCTGATTTTTTCGTAAGTAAGGTGCTGTGTAGTGTCGGCTTAGAATAGCACTACCCCATTTCTTTCGGTGGGTGTACGTAAGAGGCGACTAACGGTATTAAGGGATTTTTGGGCGATGCTGTTGGAGACCCATCACCAACAACCTTTATTTTACCATCTTTTCCCCACTCAACTTTCCAAACGTGGCTGAGGAATTTCGATTTCCTTAGCTCTGGCTACCCCTTCTAGGGATTTATAGCCGTGAGTATATGTATGTATGTTTTTCGTAAAATATGTCACCTTTTGCTTACTTTATTTAAAGGGTATTCAGCTTGAGGCTGTTATGCTGGTGTAATATTGGCAACGCGAAGATTTAGATATAGATAAAATCAACCATATAATTTTAATTCAATTATGTCTATTTCATTATACGCGGTATAACAGAGAAGACATTAAATTAACAATAAATGTCACAGATTTAGCATTTTAAATAGATTTCGCAACTTTGAAACGAAACACTTATGCATTTTTGGATTTGAAATAATACCCAATTTTTATAAATAAATAACGACTGTATATTGACTATCGTCAATTAAAATTTTAATTGGCTTAGACGAAAATTAATAAAAAATCTAAATATGAGATAAAATCAAACCGCCAATTAAGAAATAACTTTTAAACATAGCCTCTTCTGTCTATTTATGTTATTCAGAGTGAATGTGGAACTTTTGCACCTGATTGTAGATTAATCGTGTCGTAAGTTGTCAATGTACATACATACATACATATACTCACGGCTGTAAATCCCATGAAGGGGTAGCCAGAGCTAGGGAATTAGAAATTCCTCAGCCACTTTTGGAAGTTGCGTGGGAAAAAGATGGTGAAATAAAGGTTTTTGGTGATGGGTCTCCAACCGCATCGCCCAAAAATCCCTTAAAAGCCCCAATACCGTTAGTCGCCTCTTACGTACACCCACCGGAAGAAATGGGGTAGTGCTATTCTAAGCCGGCACTACACAGCAAGGTATGTCTGTCAAAACAATAAATAAGTTTTCGAATTAATGAATATTTTTTTAACACCTTTGCTTATAAATTCTGTTCATTACTGCACTGAATTTAGGCATGCAGAACTGCTTATAATTAAAGCTGCGAATTTAAAACTATCATAACGCATTAGTGCCATAATTTTCTATTTTATCTAGATTTAATTTCATTGCCATGAAAATAAAAGGTGGTATACAAAACACTACATGGATTTATCCGATCAGTGTGATATAAGAAAATATTTTTACTTTATATTTTCTAAATTAAAGCATTATACACAATACATTACATTTCCCCAAAAGACGTTCAACGTGCAACGTGAACGTTGCCGTGTAGTGTCGGCTTAGAATAACACTACCCCATTCCTACCTTTGGGTGATCGTAAGAGGCGACTTAGGGTATAGGGGGCTTTTTAAGTGATTTTTGGGCGATGTGGTTGGAGACCCTGTCACCAAAAACATTTATTATAACCATCTTTTCCCAATCAACTTCCAAAAGTGGCTGAGTAATTTTTCATTCCAAACCTCTGGCTACCCCGTTAAGGGATTTATAGCCGTGAGTATATGTATGTATGTATGTACGTTCAACGTGGATATGGGCAAAATTATAAATTGCAAGATTAGTTTTAAGATTACTCAGTAAGACAGATAAAAATTAAGCGACTTGGTACTGTATGGAATCATGTAATTTGGTTTCCATCCATATTTGATACAGCCGGCAATATCCATATCGAACAGCAATAATGTCATATTGATTCCATGTGTTAACCATCAAGGAATCAAACGGAAAACCCCCTCACTTACCCTCTACCCTTTGAGACAGTAAAATAGTCTATTCACTTTTAAAATCTCACGTAAAAGTTTTAGAAGCTAGAGTTCCGCGCATGCGCAGTCGACACACGTCGTCGGACGCACGTCCCTCGCACGTCCTCTACTAAAACGTAGAACTTCTACTTCCGCTCGATAAGGGATGCTTGCCGAATTAATAATATGCTCATGTACCATAGGGTCACCTTCTACGATGTTCCCACAGGGTTTGACTATGGGAGCGAGATGTCAACCAAGATGGCGGCTTTGTTGATATGATATAATGTTGCTTTGAAAAAAATTACAAAACATTAAAGGTAAAAAAAAGAGAGCTATCGAGGTGACTAAGCAAAGCATGTTAAGTGACTGCCTTTCTTCGGGTCTATTGATAATGTTCACAGTGAAAGCCATCTCAGTGATTTGGCAACTCTTTATAATATTAGTTCTCTGATATTGCATGGATCGTTTCATAATTGGGGGTAGATTAAACACGAAAGTCTAAATCTATGATCATACTTTTATTTGCGAATATTTTTGGAAAGTATGTTGTTATGTGTTGGCTAATGAAAGCACGATCTATTACTGTTCATAACATACAAAGCGACCCAGGGTACGAGGTATTTTTTTGTTTTTGGACAGTGTAGTTACAAACAGAAGGCAAAACATGCTTTGTTTGACCATCCCCTACTATTGCAACTTTGAAAAGTTGTAGAGTATTTATTTCAATTAAAGCTCTTGCTACCCCTTTTTGAGATTTCAACCGTGAAACCTTAAATTAATCATTCAAACAGTGTTATACCATCAACTGATAAGACAAATTTGCGTATGTTAAATAGACAAATTTCTTCTCACGCCATGCTCCTGAATGTTGATATAGTCGTGACGATATAAACAAGCCACTGAATATCAGTAGGCGCTAATTGTGGCTCACGTCTGTCCACGATTGTTCGTCATCCTAATTGCCGTGGTCATAGCATTTACCATATATTACAATACCGATCAGCTATTCCATACTGTCTTGCTGGTTACCGCTAAGACTTTCCTCGTATACAATGCATTTGCAACTTTATTTACAGTTACCTAAAATGCCATTTGAGTTGCTTTTGACGTGTGCTTTAAGCCGTTTTCATGATGAGTTAAAGAGACGAGTGAATACGCAAATTGTTTAATTAGTGTGGTCAGTTCAGTTAGTAGTGTTTAATAAGAATCGCATGTAAATTCCTATTAGGGACGTGTTAAACGTGGTTAGTTGTTGATCGTCTTTGTCTTATTTCGTATTCAACAGTTTATCGGACAGTATGTATGAATGTGGTGTTTCATTACGCTATCAGGAAATTCTGAGTGTTAGCGGAGTGCTACTGTTTCTGTATTGCTATTCTGTACTCGTTGCGAACGTTTGGTAAATTTACGCATGACTATTTGGCTTTTCGAGTGTCGATTTTGTACATTATTTTAATGTCGAGGTCGTTTTATCGTAAGCTAAGCACATGAGAAATTTTGAACAGTAGAAATCTTTACTTATTAAATTTTTTATCACATTGCAGCCACATTAGATATCTCAAAGGGTATCTCAAGACATCCCTGTCAGTATATTTAGACAGTGAGGTGATTCAGCCAGCTACGACTTTACTAAACGCAAATATACCCACGAGTATGGTTTCGAACCCTTATCTACCAGGAAGTGAGCCTAACACTATAACTAGGTTATATTTATGAATCTGGTGGGAATCTTCTGAAAATTGCTTTTAATAGCTATCAGCTAATGGAAGTAATTCCCTTTGAAATTTTATTTATTTCTTTGTTGTAGGACACTGAAAGTAACTTAAGATAGTATTGGGATTATTTTTTGAAACCAAAATCGTGGGAGCTAAAGTGTAGGTGTATGTACAAGAGGAAAAGAGTTGCGTTACTTCCTAAATTCTCAATTCAGACCACGTTATTAATAAGGAAGAGCTCGTGATCGGACCACTACTGCCTTCCATCGCCGACACGAACAAAATAGACAAAAAAGGTAAGTATGCGCTCGTGACAAGAATCAAATATATGTATCTCTGTAGCTATGTATTTCATTGTATTTTAAACCGCCATTGTCTCGTATTTCGCGCCTCGGCTCTGGGCTGAGCCGGTTTGAGCCGGCGATGCGAAATGTCCATCAAAGTCATTCGCTGCTATAAATAAGTTACCGTTAGAACTTTCAACGGACAATGGATACAGTTTGTCTTTGAGTTTGATTCGAAACTTTTCTGATTTGTATTGTATGGGATCCACGGTTTCACAGACGTCATTATTGTACTGTATAATGTTGTATGCATTATTCCTATAGGGCTTTATGTAATACTTCATCGAAGTTGCCAGTCTCTAGTAACATATGCTAGCACTAGATATATTTTCATATTTTTATGGTCAAAAACCTCTGCGGTATAATTTGAACGAATAGACTTAAATGGTTTTTCCAAAACACTATTCA
The DNA here is from genome assembly GCA_963576735.1 of Bedellia somnulentella. NCBI lineage: Eukaryota > Metazoa > Arthropoda > Insecta > Lepidoptera > Bedelliidae > Bedellia > Bedellia somnulentella. The sequence continues at coordinate 1,142,127 of OY755176.1, forward strand.
ACCGTAAGTAGTAGGTAAGTGTGTGTGGTGGGTGTACGTAAGAGGCGACTAACACTATTGAGGTTTTTTAAAGGATTGTTGGGCAATGCGGTGGAAGACTGATGACCAACAACCTTTTTTTACCATCTTTTCCCCACACAACTACCAAAAGTGGCTAAGGAATCTCAATTTCTTAGCTCTGGCTACCCCTTCTAGGGATTAATAGCCGTGACTATATGTATGTATGTATGTAGTAAGTGTTTCTTATGGTCATTCTCTCATGTTAAAACGTGAGAACAATTTTACTGGTCAATATGTACATTCGAGTCGTGTCCTAGCTGCGTGACAAAATTGCATTAAACTATTGTACTCGCCGTGACCAGGACTACTGGCTTTTGGCAAGCCAATAGAGCCTTCATTGATACACTATTTTGCTATAGCCTAGAAAGTTTTAAAACTAGACTTTAATAACCATTGCCTATCTTTAAAAAAGCAAACAAAAGAAATTGACATTCACTTAAGAATAAATATATATATGACACAAGTTGTGCAGTGTCAGCTTAGAATAGCAATGCCCCATTTCTACCCGTGGGTGATCGTAAGAGGCGACTATGGATTAAGGGGCTTTCTAATTTTTGGGCGACGTGGTTGGGGACTCATCACCAACGCTTATTTATTATTACCGTCTTTTCCCCACGTGGCTTCCAAAAGTGGCTAAGGAAGTTTTTATTCCAAAGCTCTCTAAGCCTTTTAGGGATTCATAGTCGTGAGTATATATATGTGTGTATTTAACTTAAGTGAAATTCTGTGATAAATTTAAACGTAACTATCCGAAGATGTATAAGGGCAGTATAGGACCACTCGTTTTGAAAATCTTTGTTCTGACTATGAAAAATGAAGAGGCCTATGCCCAGTCTGTTAGCTGATGACAACGATTGAGGATCCAAACTCAGTACTTTTGTGATGCAGTTGGTCTTCCAGAATTGCTTTCCTAGTAAAACGATGCGCATTTAACATTATAACGTAAAAAGGTTAGAGGATTACTACTGACACACTAAAACTGAAACGTGTAGACTCAACTGAAGAAAAATCTGCGAAACTGATTCCGAATACGCATTAAAGCTTTTTGAGATTTAAGCTGAGATTTTTATATTAGACTACGAAAATTACAACTAATCATGAAATTGATACACTTAACCTACATAAAGTGTCAAGCACTAGGCTAATTAAACTGAAATTTTTGTGCTTAGAACTAAGTTATTTTTCTATCAGCCACCAAAGGTTCTCTTATTTTAAATGACCAACACTTTTGCGTTTTCTCAAGTAACATAAGTATGGGCTAAAACTTCAACCCTCACTAGGTTATCTTCCCTCTTCTCCCTTCTCTTAAGGTTATAAAAAAGGGATATAATTTTCCACTCACCAAAAATACTCTAAAAGAACACCTAAATTTCTAAACGATCATCAAATCTCAGATTAGGTGTACAAATAAGGATATTTTGATGCAACATCAGTTTTTGGTTAGGTTAAGTTAGACTTTATTGATGTATCGTTACATGCTAGCCTATAAAAAATCATAACATTAACAAAAAACGCATACAAATTGGAGATGATGAACGTTGACAGGTCCAGGGGCGATGCTCGCGGGCGATCAAAGTGCAGACGCGGCGGCGATCGTGGCGATAGCATGGGAACTCTGCTCAGGTGCTGTGCAATAAACTTTGGAAACCTTGAGGAGAAAAAATATGTTGACAAATGTGTGCATAGTAGTGCAAAAATGTATTTTTAGTTGGGAAGACAAATGAGAAAAAAATAAATAAAGAATAAATAAAGGAAAGAAAAATCTCGACACAGGCGGGAATCGAACCCGCGACCACATGAGGTTTTCATGAACAAAAAGATTTAAATAATGAGAAAAAAGTTAAATAGTTTAATTTGATGTTTATGACAACTGAACTTTTACATAAAAGTGAATATCCGATTTCAGATCTTGAATTGAGTGGTGTTGTGAAAATATATATAATATAAGATAATTTTATAACCCAAAGCTTTTACTCCCTTCTTCCTTCAAAAGTGGGAGTTTCACTGTTAATTTTATTGTTCATGACACTTCATTCTCAAGATATCGCTCATATCTTACAATTAATAACATTTATGTAAATGAATATAACTTTCAAGATTTAATAATTAAGTTTTTACAAAATTCATATTTATTCATCTTCCATCAAGAAATATAACATGTTCATTTTGAGATCAAAGAAATTGTAAACATGTTTATCTTGAAAAAATATGTAAGTCTGGCACCTAATATCTATGTTAATAGTTAATTAATAAAATAATTAACAAAAATGCCCAGCGTCTTCGAATATATTATGAATGATTTTGCATTAATTGCGAGCAACGGTAGAAATATGTAAAAAATGGCGATTTGCTAACTTTGATATAAACATTTAACTGCATATAAACATGTGCATATTTAAATAAAAGCTATTATAGCCAACTGCGTAAAAACTATCTATCGGTGATCATAAATTTAAATAGAATTGAATTTTGTATTTTAATGGGTAAACAAAATCTTCATTTCATAAGTCGTAACGGATCCATATTCTGCAGTAGAGGAGCTTGTAATTTAAAGAAAATTAGGCATGCATGCTTTTGGATTCAGATTTTTTCCCCCACTTTTAGTGATATAGAAACGGTAATAGATGGTTACTCTAATGATTTCCTTGTAGTGCCGGCTTAGAATGTCTTTACCCCTTTCTACCCAAGGATGTCGCAAGAGGCGACTAAGGGTGCAGTGGTTTTAGAGCGACGAGGTTGGAGACCCATCACAACAATACTTTATTTCAACCATCTTCCCCTATCGACTCTCAAATGTGGCTGAGGAATTTCTAGCTCTGAAGCTCTGGCTACCCCGTTTTGGGAGTTAGGGCCATTAGTATATGTATGTATGTATATATTACCAATTCACACTGTAGAAGATTATGAGAAATTCCAAAGTGACGTAAATGCCATAGACCAATGGAGCCAGGCGAATAAATTGCAACTCAATTTAAATAAATGTGCTACTATCACGTACAGTAGACAACGTAACCCACACCACCAGCAGTACGAGTTGAGCGGAGTGGCGCTGTCACGGGTGCAGCAAATTAGGGATCTCGGAGTCACTTTTAGCTCGGACTTGTCGTTTCGTAATCACATTGTAGACATTTGTCAAAAAGCATTTAGGACACTCGGATTTGTATTACGTACAACCCAAGAGTTCTCGAATATAGAAGCTATAAAAGCTCTCTACAATTCACTGGTACGAAGTAAATTGGAGTTCAACGCAGTCATCTGGTCTCCACATGAAGTGAAATATCGCTCCATGGTGGAGAAAATACAAAATAAATTCGTTAGATTTTTATATCTCAAGCTTTATGGAATTTATCCCTACTATCCGTTGATGTACCCTACTCTATTTATTTTGGGTATGGTAGGGTACAACAAGCTAGAGGTTAGGAGGGACTTTACGTTGTTATTGTATTGTTTAAAAATAGTAAGGGGAATTATTAATAACCCTAGGATCCTGTCTGAGATACAACTAGTAGTTCCTAGCAGTACACTGAGACGGCGCCGGGGTAGGTTATTCTCAATGCCATCGTCGCGGACCTATCTGTCCAGTGAAAATGCTTTTGCTCGTGCATTGAACGCGATGAACCAGGTCTCTGAGCGTGTTGATATATTTTCATGCACGCTGGCTGAATTTACGAAAACTAGTATGAATTATCTATGTTATCAATAAGGAAAAGTAATTATATAAATTTGGATTCGGAGTAGACGAATGTCGTGTATGTTGTGTGAAAATGTAGTGTAATATAACTGTATTAGATATCATTTCTGCAATGGTTATATTGTTGTGTTTATAAATAAATAAATAAATAAATAAATGATAAAAGCTTACAAATGTCGTAGTCGAGTACACCACTCAGTAAAAATTTTAAGCGTTTACTCAAAAACACAATCATCAACGAGTTTTGGTCTTTGGTGCCTAATACTTGTTGTAATAAATACCTTTATGAGTTAATGCTATTTTTAGGGATATTTAGTAAAAAAAAACCTTATAGTTTCATACTAAAATTGCAAGCTTCCGAAGTATGAAGAGTAAAAGGCCATGTGTTTACAAAAGTTGTCTAATTAAGCATAGTTATCTGACAAACTAAATGCAAACCATAACCCACTTTCTTAATCAATATCTCTCCAAAATCTACCGAAATGCAAAAACCAATCTAAGATGTACCAATTCTACCAAATTTCAAATTCAGCGCAAATGCATCGATTACACTTTGAGTGTAAGCCGCCTTTATCTCTCGGGATCAGATTAACACTTTCCTCAGCTCATTATTATGAGGGCGAGTGTCTGAGGCGTGGTTTACAAAGACTAGGTTGTTATCTGCTTCATCATCTGACTATTACCAACAGTTATGATGCTGTTGGAGATACGACGGCACGTGAGTGTAAGACCGGTAACTAATCAACAGAATAAATATGATGTACCTAACGTTATGTTGTTGGTCTACAGTAGTGAATTGTTGAAATGGTACTATTAGTTATGAAAAATGATTTGCTGGCGTTTTTGTTATAATAATCATTCATATACATTCATATACTCACGGCTATATTTCGCTTCAGGGGTATATTTCAGGGGTAGCCAGAGCTAAGGAATTATAAATTCCTCAGCCACTTTTGGAAGTTGATTATAAATTCCTCAGCCACTTTTGGAAGTTGGTTATAAATTCCTCAGCCACTTTTGGAAGTTGATGAATAAATTATAGTGATATCATAATTTGTAGCATAAACAGCCTTAGAAAAATAAAACAAATAGACTTTATTTATTATTACCAAAGCAATTACAATATAACAATTTTCGAAATACGCTCCAGCTCTTAAATCTCTACTGAGACACCAAGCGCACCAAAATTTCTTTGAAGAATTGATGCGTGAAGTTGGACCTCATATCAGCATCGTAAGCTTTAAAATATGGTCTTCACCTACATTACTATGTTTTCGCTACCTAAGATCCCCAGCCGTAAAACCTGCCCTTATTTCCGATAAATTTTATGGTACCTGAATGACGATGACGACTCAATAATTTCATCCTTTTTGGCGCATAAAGTGACTGAGGAATCATTTCACTGAGCCTGTAAATCTAACTGCACCAAAGTTTCTTACATATGTAGGTAGTACATACATATATACATATTCTCACGCCATTAGTTCCCATTGGGGTAGGCAGAGACTATCGATCGCCACTTTGTAACTCTACACAGTGTCTTGAATTGTGCCTTACTTATTCATTTAATTTCCAAACACCATTATCAAAATTGGCATAAGTCCCAACAACCGTAAGTAATGTAAATAAAATGTAACTGTAGTGTCGGCTCCTCAAACCAAGACCGGCGCCCGCGCAGCGCATGTCTATGAATGCTCATTTGACAGTACACATGTTACAACGATAACGATACCATCTTTGCAGAGTTCATTTACCTAATTCCCTGTTTTGCATTGCAAATCCCACGGTGCCTTGCTACTTTGTGCAGTTTTTTTTTATGTGAGAACACGTGATGTTGGTGGCGTTCGTGTAGTTTTGCCTCTGTCGTCATGAAGCATCATAGAAAAATTCATGCGTATGCATGCATATTATTAATAGTTATTATATTAATTTACAGCCCCATTAGAAAACTTTTGGGTAATATCCTATTTCAAACCGTGTAACAAATTAGGGTTTATGTATGGCATTAAAATATATTAATATATCGCATCTATTCCGTCACTTCTACGCCGAGTATAGTAATGTTATAGAGATCACGGCGTCCTGTGTCTCTGAAGAAATGGCAGAGATATTATTTATTCTTTCTTCCTTATGATGTTATCGCTCACCATAAACCACTTAAATCTATAAGAATTTAAAAAGGCAGGACCTTTTTAGAATTTGGACCTGGTGGAGGTATTATTGATGATTATATTTTTGGTATTGAGCTACCAAGGGTGTAGATCAACCACAAGGACGCAATACGGTACTTTGATAAGATCATCCTTTTTTAAGTTAACACTCTTAATTTCTTCATATTACATACTGAAAGTTGGACTATTAGATCTCTCACTACGCCTATAGGCCAGTCTCACACAAACCGATATAACCCACGTTATACATTTACAACTAGGCAATAAAAAACAAAGCACATATGTCGAAACTATCGAAAGACAGTACTCAAGACAGTACTGCACGTAATGAAATGTCATTTAGAAACTTGTGCCAAAAAAGTGAGTGAAATTGTTCAAATAGCCGGCAAAGACAGACGTGTGACAGTTCGCCTTCCCCACGCGACTTGCGAATGCCAGCGCTATTCAACCTCCTTGGTATTCAGCCCAACAGCGATCCATGAACGGGCGCGCAAAAAAACAATGGATTCGAATTTTAACGTCCTTTAGCGAGCCATTCGTCGGTGATATGATGCGAATGTCTTCAATCAAAATATTGGCTTCACGTTTTTAGTTGGCTTTTTGACGATTTAATATGTTTTTGGTTTGGAGAGACTTTAAAATGTTGTTTATTGTGAATACTTCTTGAGATCTCTTAGAAACAAGTTTATTTGAATATTAAGTTTCATATTTTGATCTTATTGGAACTTTTTGGAAACAAAGCATTTTCTACGGATCTGATTTTTTAACTTAAGTATATATGGCAATCTATGTTCCATATACTCAAAATTGATTAAACTTAATTTTAAAAAATCATGGTTAATTATAATTTTGAATTCTAAGACTCAGTAAAATGCTTTAATTTCAGGCGTGATCAAAGCAAGAAAAAGAAAAAAGCCATGGAACGTTTCAGTATTTTAAAATGTAAACGAATGCTTTGCACACAAAAACAATTTTTGACAGTTAGCCCTACCATTTTTCAAATACAGAGCTTAAACTAGCCTTCAATATATTCAATATCGTCGATTACATCAATTCAGTTAATAAACCTCGCAACATTTCCAATATTTTAGCCACCAAGCCAGTCAGTACAAGGTGCAGTCAGCGGGTGTATAAAGCGCACGATTTCCTTACTGCGGTAGCAAGCTGCGCGCACCGGGCCTAGTGCGCAGGCGCGGACGGGCGATGTAGTGTGGCTAGCAGACTGTAGGGGTTCTCAAACTTTTAATTTGTTGCGAGCTTTTTCATGTGTTGCATTCTTAAAGATTTTCTATGGTCAACCTTTACGAGGTGATCTAACAAAATGTCAGTAAGAATAGTCCTGAATATCATGATTTTCTCCCATTGTGAAACTTTGGAAACGGGGTACAGGATTGCCAGATACAATTTTAAATATAAAATTTATATTCTGCGATAGTAAAACCTGTAATTAATAGATATAGTTATGAAATCTTCGTGGCAGAATCGGACACTAGCTGCTATTAAATACTAGTATTAACAATAATAGAATTACTATTATATTCACAGTAAATCATCCAAATGGCGCAAACTGAAATCAAGCTCATCAGCAAAACTAATTGAGTCTCTCATACACATACTGAGTTGGTGCCTGTATGGTCCAAACTTATTTTTAGTGTTTACATCCTGAACAGAATTCTAATTTGTTTGGTCCAAAAAATTCTTTCTATGAATAAACTCAAACTTTCACGCCGTATATCCCGGAAAGGTTTGGCAGAGGTACTAATACATCACGTGATATTTGTCACGTGTTTGTTCAGAGTACCTACATTTTGCTTACCTGTCGCCGTTTTGTACGAATACTCTGTCACATGACTAAGTACACTCAGCCATGTGGATTTCCTCACGATGTTCCCCTCACGGTTAAAGAAAACCATTTTTTTAAGAAGTAAATATAAAAAATAATCAACAAATATATTTACAAAATAGTTGAATACCAATGGTTAGAAACAAGAAGTCGTCACTCTCATTAGCGATGCGGAGCTCGTCCATACAATATTTATGTCAGTCAGCGGAGTTTTTTCCGCCCGGCTCTGTACATACGAACAAACGTTTTACGTACTTCGCTTTTATATATAAATAACTTTTATGTGGACACCATGGAGATTACTTTTTGATACGAACTCTTATAAAAGTTGTTAATACTACACTTTACGTAAAATAATGCAAATATTTCGAATAGATCCAGTGAAATAATAAGAATTGATATAATCTGATCTCCATAATACAAAGAGAGGATGGAGGAAACAAAACTGGTAAAAGAGATACAAAGAGTTTTCGTGGATTGTGATGTCAGTAGAAAAATATTAATGATTCTCAGAAGGTTTGCGAAGGTCGTAGAAAGTGGCAATCGATAGTCCCTGCCTTCCCCAACGGGAACTAATGGCGTGAGTAAATGTATTTGACAACCATGACATTAAAAAGTTTACCCTTCTAGGCAAAAGTCTGAAATGTGAAACTTGTATAAGAAACACTACTAATATTGACCGTATAATCCTAATATCGCACATTTCTCATTGTATCTGAAACTGCGCATTTTCTCGTAGTTGATTTAAAATTGTTTAACAATCAATACGTTTGATAGTACCCATAGTTTAACAGTATGATTTTACATACATTCATACATATACTCACGGCTATAAATCCCAAGAAGGGGTAGCCAGAGCTAAGGAATTAGAAATTCCTCAACCACTTTTGGAAATGTGAGTGGAGAAAAGATGGTAAAAATAAAGGTTGTTGGTGATGGGTCTCCAACTGCATCGCCCAAAATCCCTTTAAATCCCCAATACCGTTAGTCGCCTTTTACGTCCGACCACTGGAAGAAATGGGGTAGTGCTATTCTAAGCCGACACTACACAGCAATATGATTTTAATGTTTTATAAAGGGTTAATGAAAGCATATTACAAAAAAGACCATTACTAACAATAGTTTTTTATTCATGTCTTAGTTCTTTACCACAATGGGATTAATAAGAAAGTGAGGAAGAATGTTTCATCTAATTTATAACATATTAAATAAAGATTAATAACAGCCAGCCTAAGAAAAGGAATACAATAACCATTACATTCATAGTCAACAAACTATGCTATTAAAAGAGGTACTATAGGCCAACTATAATATGATATTCGTCCTGTCTTTAGTTACTTAGGGTGTAGTTTCTTAGAAATAATAGAGTAGTGATATTCTCAGCCAACATATGCAGAAAAGTTACAGGATAAAGTAAGGGTTACAAAATTTCAAGCCGTACACATTTTTCATTGCTCCGTAAATGGGTGGTAATATAATAAATATAATTTGTGGCTCACGAGTATGAATGGATATCGAAATATTATTCATAAGTGATAATTAAAACGGTTGAGCCAATCAATAACATCTTGTTAAATGGTAATCAAACCATGTCACTGTATTGTGTTGAATTATAATCTCAATTGTTTGATTTTACTGTTATCTTCAGAAGTAATTGATTTTAATAATTTCTACACTAACCTCAACATTATAATTATTTAATTTTACCTAAATCTTTTAGTTCTGCGGGGCAAGCACGAGCTTTTTATAAGATCGATAAAGGGCGTGATACGGAGATTTTATCACTTGTCCTTGTATACCATATCTCAAAACATTGACTGCGAGCACGAGGCGCAATGTTATCGAATGCCTCGACGTAAGTGACGTCATAGACCGAATGTTTTCATCGATTTATTGAATAATATCGATATTTGCGAGCACGAGGCCTTTTTTAATGCACCAAAGTTTTCGATTTCTGACATTTGGATGTCGAAAACTTATAAAGTTTTATCGTGGTGCTTTGGGGGTGTCGATAGATGATATTTTGAATAAAAAGTTTATTTAAGTGACTATTCTTATTGTTAAAAAGAATGTTTTAACATCTTTTACTTTTAAGTGGCTATTCATATATTATTTTAAGTAGGTATATACAATTGTGGTGCCTTCCGATTTCGAATAGGTAAGTAATGTAATATCCTTAAAATTTGCTTGTGTGAGGATAATTCAAGTATTATGTAGAGCTAGAAGGTATCAAAATGTATAAGAAATTGCTTTTGTTTTAGGAAAAATGGCTGTTCCTTATTATAATGTTATTTTGGCGCTAAGAGCTGAAACTCAAAGGCGTAAACTGCAAAGGCGTTGCATTCGGGATTCATCAAATCCGTTTGAAATTCCCGACAACGAATTTGCAGGAATATTTCGTATATCAAAGGATATTGCAATGTACATTTGTAACGCGTTGGGTGAGGAATTGCGACCCTTAAATCCATTGGGACTGCCAGTACATTACAAGGTAAGCACAAACGAAATGCTTTATTATTAGTTACAAAGTAATCTAGGGCTTAGAGTTGGGCTACGTGTAATCTGACCACTCATTACTTACTATGCTTAAACAAGGTATTAAGCTACAGTTACAAAACTACTTCTTACGATATTTCTTATTGAAAGCAACCCATGGTGGCTATACTATTTAATACTAGCAATCTGCAAGCCATTATTTCTACCTACCCCTATATTAATTTATGTCCTATTATGAAATATGTGAGATGTGATGATTATTCAGTTATTCTTCTCCATATATGTCAACACAGTTCATGTATATTTTAAATGTATAATTTTATATTTTAATTCCTAGCCTTGATTCTAGTTGCCTCAATGCTAATTCTTAAAAACACACTTTAAGGTCTTAACATCAGTAAAACTGCTGGCAGATGGTAACTATCAGCGAGGCACTGGTCAAGACCACACCATCTGTATCGGCCAAACTACTGTCAGCAAATACCTGCGTCAGTTTATAAAAGCTGTGATTAAAGTGTATGTATATATTTGATTAATTTTAATATCATACTGAGTAGTCATATAGTGTCAGCTAAAACAAGTGCTACTAGTTTAAATATAAAGACACCATATAAAGTAACTGGCTGCATTTGTGAAGTGAAATTTCCATGAATTAAAATTTTAAGTAACTCCAAAGTATTAAATCATATATAATCCTATTTTTTAAGATCATTCAAGGCAGCAAAATCATAAAGTGCATCAGCTAAAAAGTGGCTAACCAACTAATATCAATATAGGGTTATTACTTTTTGAATTATCTTTATTGCCTTTGATTTTATAAAAGTCTATCTAGTTGAATGTGGTATAAAAGTAATAAGTTTCTTTTTAAGGTTATTGTTCATTGCTTACATTTTGCCTGGGGTTCTAAGATTTTCTTACTTGAAACAAGTTTTGATATCCATGAAGCACTGCATTTTCAAAGGCTTTAAAAGAAAATATTTATTTTTATAAAGAAACAGCCATTTACAAATTATTCCATGGGATTGCTTAAGTTTTCAAGATGTAATAAATATGAAACATTGAATTTTAGATTATTACCAATCTGGATTAAGTTCCCTGGCACTGAAGAAGAAAGGCATGCTATTGCTTCTCAGTTTCATGCAAAATTTGGGTTGCCTGACATTTTGGGTGCAATTGATTGCACCCAAGTAGACATTTTTCCACCCGATGGTCTGAACAAAATACAGTTTCTTAATAGGAAAAGAAGATATACTTTTAATGTACAGTTGGTAAGTAAATTTGAACCAAGTTTTACATAATTTAAAATAATTTTATATCCTTACGTGCATAGCTCTTAGCAGAGTAGGCGAGACTATGATTCAGTGATCATTTAATAAATTCTGGACTTTTCATTAATACATGCATACATATACTCTTGGCCATAAACCCATAAAGGGGTATCCAGAGTTTTAGAGCTAGAAACTCCTCAGCCACATTTAAAAGTTGATAAGTTAAAGTTTGGAAGTTGACTTTTCATTAATCTATCTTCATATATTAACATTGTTATTAATTATTAAGATATGGCAGCCTCCATCATCTAAAGGATAAATCCATTATTAGTCTGTCTACCTGAACATGGCCAGAGTGGTGGACTATGGCTAAATCACCCAGGGTGGGCTTCATTCTCTCATGATTACATAGGATTTTTTTTTGCAAATTGATACTACTCAGTTTAGTTACTATAAATTTCAGATAATTAAAGCTTTCATGGTTTTATTTTTTAGAAAGAAATTATTATTAGCCTACAAGTGTGAAAGAACTAATATATTATAATATTTTCCTCATCTTTTCCCCCTTTATAAATTATTTATTAAAGAACTTATGCTTTCATTAGTATTATTAATAATCCCTTTGTTTCCTGGCATTTTTGCAGGTAGTGGACTCGGAGTGTAAAATTTTACATATTAATAGTAGATACCCTGGACGAGTTCACGATCAATTCATTTTCAACAATAGCAACATCAAGGATGAAATGAAAAGGTTGCATTCTGCTCGCATCGGGAAATATTATTTGCTGGGTTAGTTAATTGTGCTTCGTTTGATAATCTTTTTTATATTCTCCCCTTCCTTGATATTTAAGTGAGATGTAGTACAGTGAAGGGTATAAATCTAATTGGGTGTATAGTACACCTCATTTTGTATAAATAAAATTGTGATGTCATAACAAACTTTATGATTATGTTGCAAACAAATAAAACAGACCCTTTTTATAAAAAAATATATTTTCATTAACATTTATTATAAGGAAAATGTGTTATAGCCATAGCTAAAATATCAAAATAGAGCATACATCACTACCTTAACATTCAAAATACCTGATGACCGCATAGCATATGGAGTAGTATCGTATTCAAACAAATTACCCAAGCAACAAAAATGATTCATAACAAAGCAAGGTGACAAATTAATTATTGAAAAGCATTAGAATTGTAGCTTTAAGCTCGCAGTGTAAAAAAAATGGTTTTAACATTTAAAATCATTGTAGGCAGCTTAGTGATAAGATAAATCAATAAGTCAAAGCTAAACATAGATTGTAGAACACGAATATAGTTAAAAAAATGCAGTTTACTGAACTTCCCAAGCACTACTAAATTATAAAAATACCTATAAACAGATGTGACTTAAATTATATTAATATAAATACCTTTTATAGTATCAAAATGATTCATAACGAATGTAATGAATGAACTAATCATAGCACAACATAAGAATTGTAGCTTTGAGCTATATAAATATAAAAAAGTTGTTTTAACATTTGTAACTATTGAAGCATCAAAATTATTTCTAACAAAGTTTAATGATAATAAGTCGAAGCAAAAAATAAATTACCACTATAGAATATAAATATTGTTTAAAATGCAGTGTACTGAACTTCTCAAGCACTGTTGAATCATAAATTTAACTATAAAAAATCAGTCTGTTAAATTTAAGTAAATAAATAACTATTATGGCACTAAAGAGTGACTCTTCACCAAAAAAATATGATTAAAAAAGCACGAATAAGACTAGCATTGTAGCATAAAAGTATCATTATAATAAGTCTAATTAAGTGATTAAATATCTATATGTTTACAAATATTGTTTAAAATGCAGTGTATTGAACTTCTCAAGCACTGTTGAATCATAAATATACCTATAAAAAATCAGTCTGTTAAATTTAAGTAAATAAATAACTATTATGGCACTAAAGAGTGAATCTTCACCAAAAAAATATGATTAAAAAAGCACGAATAAGACTAGCATTGTAGCATAAAAGTATCATTATAATAAGTCTAATTAAGTGATTAAATATCTATATGTTTACAAATATTGTTTAAAATGCAGTGTATTGAACTTCTCAAGCACTGTTGAATCATAAATATACCTATAAAAAATCAGTCTGTAAATTTAAGTAATATAAATAACTAATATGCCACTAAAGAGTGAATCTTCACCAAAAAAATATGATTAAAAAAGGAAGAATAAGACTAGCATTGTAGCATAAAAGTATTATTTATAATAAGTCTAATTAAGTGATTAAATATCTTTACGTTAACACCTTACAACAGGATTTCAATGTCTGCACAACAATGATTGTTCAGAAACGTAAATTCCATTCTGCTTTTCTGGAACAAAATAAAAAAAGTTATTTTTTCATTTAAGGTGACTCTGGTTACGCCCTGGAACCATGGCTTATGACTCCAATATTAGATGCTGCGCCTGGAAGCCCTGAAGAGCAATATACTAAATGGCATTGTGCATCCAGAAATGTTGTGGAACGTACTAATGGCCGCTTAAAAGGGACATTTCGGTGTTTAGGCATTGATCGTTCATTGCATTATGCACCTGAAAATGCAGCATCTGTTATATACGCCAGTGCTGTCTTGTACAATATTATGTTGTACTTCAGGTAAAAACTGTGTATTATTACTATATCATTCATATTAAATACTCAAAGTTGTATTATAAGATAGTATGCTGATATGTCGGTTTATAATAGCACTACCCCATTTCTTCCGGTGGGTGTACGTAAGAGGCGACAAACGGTATTGGGGCTATAAAGGGATTTTTGGGCGATGTGGTTGGAGACCCATCACCAACAACCTTTATTTTACCATCTTTTCCCCCCAACTCAACTTTCCAAAAGTGGCCGAGGAACTTCTAGTTCCTTAGCTCTGTCTACCCCTTCTAGGGATTTACAGCCGTGAGTATATGTATGTTTGTATGATAAAGATGGTTAATTTTCCGTCTGCTGCATCACCTTTATCTTTCTAATTATTAAGTTAATAAATAAAAACATTATTTTTCTGATTTTAGATTTCCTGTCCTAGAAAATGATATTCCACAGCAGCGTGAAGTGGACATGAATTTTCCAGATCTGGGCAACCCTCTAAATTTACTGAGGCAAGGTGAAGCCAGGAGAAGAGAGATAGTTAATACTCACTTTAATAATTAAAATAGATAAAAAGTATACCTTCTTCTATTTTGTTTCATTTGTTGCATGAGCAATATATTTCTCAGATTTAACTGCTGCAATATGTTCTGAAATTAAGTAATATACCATATACTAGCTGACCCAACTCTCTTTTTCTCTTTATAATATAAGTGTAGATAACTGCTGTGTAGTGTCGGCTTAAAATACATACATATACTCACGGCTATAAATCCCTTAACGGGGTAGCCAGAGCTTTGGAATGAGAAATTCCTCAGCCACTTTTGGAAGTTGATTGGGGAAAAGATGGTAATAAATAATGTTTTTGGTGACGGGCCTCCAACCACATCGCCCAAAAACCACTTAAAAAGCCCCTATACCCTTAGTCGCCTCTTAAGATCACCCACGGGTAGAAATGGGGTAGTGTTATTCTAAGCCGACACTACACGGCTAAAAATAGCACTGCCCCATTTCTTCCCGTGGGTGAATGTAAGAGGCTACTAAGGATACTGGGACTTTTTAAGTGATTTTTGGGCGATGGGGTTGGAGACCCATACCAGCAGATGATGAGTGGATAGTATTTTACTAGCTTTTCCCCACTCAACTTCTGAAGCTCTGGCTAACCCTACTTAGCATTCATAGCCACATGAGTGTAAGGATGAAATTAATTTACAAGAATGAAAGGGTATGGAAATGAAGTGTGTGGTCTGCCAGTACCATACAAAGAGATTTTAGGAAGACAAGCAATTGATAATCTGTGCTTATCCCAATAGGAACGAATGGTGGGAATATATATATGTAAGTTTCATTATTTATTTAAGATGGCAAGATACAAAATACTAACACTTAAAGATATAGAAATACTATTCCTATCTCAAGTTAGCCCCCAAGGCAGTTATTAAGACATTATTTATCATTTTAATATGGACATACAACACCCGTCATCTCATCATCAGTATCACTAATATAAGATGAGAAATCTGATTATACATACATACATATACTCACGCCATTAGTTCCCATTGGGGTAGGCAGAGACTATTGATCGCCACTTCGCACGATCCTGACAAACCTCTCTAGCTTCGTTTACATCCATCAATCTTTTCATACATGCTCTTTTATTCTTCATACTTCGGACGCCAGCCTTTTTGAGCACACTCTCAATTTGGTCCAAGTGTGTTCTCTGTGGTCGTCCTCTACTAACATTACCATCCACACTAGCTCTATAGATCCCTTTTACCAATTTTCTATCATCCATCCTCTCTATGTGCCCAAACCATCTCAACATTCCTTTTTCTATCTTTCTTACAATATCATCTTTCACACCACACGAATAACACCATTTCTCACTCGGTCACATAATCTAACATTACAATTTTTTCTGATGTTAGATTATGTGACCGAGTGAGAAATAGTGATCTGATTATATTTATTTAAAATAATCAAACCAACCTCCCTCGAAAAAAATCCAATACATAAATAAAGCAAATAATTACTTGATTGGTGGACGAATTTTCTTTGGCGATTTCATTGCTTTCCACCTGCAGCTGGATAAACTTATCCGGAACCACTCTAGGCGGTTTAGGGTTCCTTCTTTTTTTTCCTTTTCCTGATTTGGAGCTGGTGGATGGGGGGGTTAGGTTAGGATTTGAGTGAGGATTGGGGTTAGGATTGGGAGAATATAATTCTGTAGAAATAATTAAAGGTGATTCAAGAGGAGGAGAAATTGAATCAAGTCGAGGAGGAGAAATTGATTCAGGAGGAGGAGAAACTGATGATAATTGTGGAGGTTCACTGATTAAAAAAGATTCTGGAAGACAGTCAGAAGTAATAGAGGGAGAGGCATCTTGGAATTGAGTTGGAGGTAGAGTTAAATTGATGATGTTATAGGAAGGTTGGGGAAAAGATTGAAGACCGGATGGAGAGGAAGTGGGAACAGAAATTGTAGGGAAGGAACTTGAAGAACCCTAAATAAAGCAGATACAAACATTAAAATACTGTAAATTCCATTTACACTACACAGCTACACATACACATGTACAAACACAATCAATGTAGTGGTAAAATCTTTACTCTGTTTAAATGCTGATTATATATTTTATACAAAGTGAAGTTTCAACAGAAGGGCGTGAATTCCAATCCTGGGTCGGGCCTACACCAATTTGTCTTTTCTAAAGTCATATGTGTGGTTAATTTATCATGGTTGTTAACTGTGAGGGAAAATATCGTGAGGAAACCCACATGGATGAGTTGTACTAAGTCATGTGACAGTGTATTCGTACAAAACGGCGATAGGCCTGCCCCCTATCACACACTGTCACTGTGTACAGTACACTGTCTTAGCAAAATATGGCGCTGCCGTGTGAGTTCAGAAGTAGTGGTACCTCTGCCAACCCTTTCAGGGATAAACGGCGTGAACGTTTATGTTTTGTTATGTTATGAAGTTTCATATAATTTTTTACAATATGTTTATAATGATAAGATAAATAAAATAATAATAGAATTGTGTATATTTTGTGATGTACAGGTCTGATACAGACTGATTACACCATGTAATTTAATTAGAAATATTGTATTTAGTCTGTGTCTGTTGTTTGTCCAAAATAAATAAATAAATAATATATATTTATAAGAATAGAAAGTACATTAACATTAAGGTTACCTGATTAGTGTTTTAAGGCATACTTATTGTAATAGATGTTGTTTCAGCTTAGAATAACACTTTACCATTCCGACCCCTTGGGTGTTGTACAAGTAAACTTAGACATTTGTTGATTGATTAGGCACGGCCCCAGCCCCATCAAAACACCTTTCACAAATTTAGACTATCCATATTTTGCTAGGACAGTGCTTTCAAATTATACACTCTCAACACCACAATGTATGATTATAATGTATTATAATCATCATTTAGAATAACTCAGCCATGCACATAAACAAACAAATTATATTTTGGTTACACACATACTACAAGTACAACACAAACACTTATTTCAATTCAAATTATTGGCTCACCTGGCTGATTGCTGACTCAGCTGGTCCAACCCCTGCTGAGGACTCTGTGCCTAAGAGTCCTAATATTTTAGAAGAAACTTCTGAAACTTCAGGGATTGGCACCAAGTTTCCCGTTTGTGCAGCTGCCCTTAGAAAAGCCGCATTTTCTTCCCTCGCCTTCTTTTTTAAATCTCGCCAAGTCTAAACCATGAATTATAACTACTTAAACATTCAGATTATGTTGAATAACGCATCATAATTTTTCTTTATCTCATTAAGCTATATAAGGGTAAATAAAGATTTACATTACAAATATACAGACTGTGTTTCATACATACATGAGTGTTTAAGTGCATTGAAATTAGTTCTAAGTTAGTTTTGAATATAATATTAAGGTCTGGTCAGAGCTGAAGACCAGAGCTATTTGCTTGTAGTGGATAGACCAAGCTGTACCATTATATCTTATATTTTGTTTGGATATTGATACTTCTTTCCTATTGTTGCGGTAATTTTTCAAACTTTTTGTGCATAAGATACAAATAAAAACATTTATATTATTATTATATACTCAAGCCAATATTTTCTATTGGGGTAGGCAGAGCCAATAGATTTTCACTTTGAATGATTCTGGTAAACCTTTTTAGGTTTGTTTTTAATCCATGAATCTTTTCATATAACTATGCTCTTTTTTTCTTCATATTTCAAACACTTGCCTTTTTGAACACATCCAAATGTGTCCTCCGTGGTTGACCTCAACTAACATTACCTTCCACATTTGCTTTAAAGATCTCTACCATACCAATTTACAACCATCCATTCTCTTTATACTTTATACTATCACTCCACATGGCCCGTAAAATTCGCCATGTGCGAAAATTGGATGGGCTATCATGTAGTTAACCAACTCTGATATTTGGCCTCTACTACTTCTTGTTCGCTGTTTTTTATTTTCCATTATCAAATCAAAATAAACGAGTTTGTTTGATAACACAAACAACGGCAAACAGAGTAACGTCATAGAAAGATGACACTAGAAAATGGCCGCTCGTCGTCGGGAAGTAACAGTCTACAAAATTAAAAATCTCTTTGTTGTCCTTCTTTATCAGGTAAAAAACATCTGTTTAATTTACTCGGATAATAACCATAGACAACAAAAAGTTTACTTTGAAGTGACTTGGAAGGTGTTTAGAGTCTGTAACTAGCCTTAATTGATTGAACTATGAATGTCGGTCAAATGGTTCAATACCACAACTTTCACAGCTCGATAACACTTAACGGGCTCGATGGTTGTATCGAGTACTATGTACAGTGCGCCTCGTGCTCGCAGTTTGGGAAAGAGATCGATAGAAAACTTCGATAAGATAGTGTGTATATCGACATGGCCATTTTTGCTCGTGCTTGCCCCGCTGTAAGTATTATGTAATTTTTCTTTAGGTGAAGATTTGTAAATGGCATTGTGTATTCATAATTAGTATTATATTGTTTGTATTGGTCTGTTAATCTTCCAAAGAAAATAAAATAAATAAATGTTTACGATATCTTTTATTGTAGCTTTGGAATTTCATTACGAAAAAACTTTTGTCATTAATAAATCCTCTATTCCGCTTATTATTGCTAAGACAAAAGCAGAGGTTTTTAGCGAGGTTTTTTTTTATTTTTATAAGAAAAAAAGTTCTCTTTACTGAGCCAAATTTATATTTTTTGTAGATAAATTAGAACTTCTAGTTCCTCAGCTCTGGCTACCCCTTGTAGGGATTTACAGCCGTGAGTATATGTATGTATGTATAAATTTTACCAATGTAACTCCTATCAACCTTGTCAGTTTTCATTAAATTTTATTTCAATTCTGTACACACCATTAAAAACTATTGTGTTGCAACAAACAAACATCAGAAATCATTGTTATGAATCTGCAATATGTACTTATAACACTACTATTTACTATAAAGTTATCCAAATATTTAGACGTTTGGCCAACTGAATGATAAAGTTTAGAAAATAATGTTTATAAGATTAAATTATTTAAAAGATATTTTTCATATAAATTCACTTAACTATTTTTGTACCTTTTCTTCAATACATATTTTTTACTCCGTCATTAACCCAAGTTGTGTTATTAACCCACGCTGCATATGGTAAAAAATCATTCTCGTTAATTCCGTTCTATTGTACTCAGTGAAAATGTATCTAGTTACAGTGTACTCTTGTCCACGTTGTAACATTGTCTTTCTTACGCTGTAGTCGAGAACAATTAGATAGGTTACAAATATGAATTATTTATGGGTTGGCTGGTTCTAAGTTTACTTGATTTATTATTTGTCTGCTCTTCCTACGTTTATTTCTGAATTTTCAGTTGTTAAGAAGATGCGATATGAGATGGCTAATGACGTCAATGTTGGCATTAACCTTAAGGTATTCAAAACATTGACAGATATGAATAAAAAGGTTTTGTGAAATTAAAAAAAAAACTAGAATTCTGAGTGTTGGAACGGTTTAACCCAATAATATAAAATTTAAAACATACTACGTAAGCCTACTAAAACGAAACTAGGAAAAGCAAAGCTTTCATTAGTAGTATATACAAAACATCAATAAGTAGGTTCGCAAACAAAGCACTAGATGAAATACCTATCGTATGACTAAACTATTATTACTCAATATTAAAACCAGTTGTATGATCATTGACGTTAAAGTAGACAGAAATAACTGCCCAGAAAACAAGACCCTTTACCTCCAGCTGTTTCTATAATATTGGGAGTTCTAGTACGCTGGTCGTGAAGCGAATTCAAGTACTTGTTGAGCAAGTGAAGTGCCATTGTTTTTCACGTGTGGTGTTTTTTCGCGGAGCTCGGAGCACCAATGAGGGAAGCGAATGGCTCTGATTGGCGGAGAAGCTCGAGGGCGGAACGAGTTGCAATGTTTTCGCCTTTTCAAATTTCGAACGTGGAATTTTCTGTCCGTTTCTTTTTATTGTTTCAGTTGTTCTGAAGCGTCAGTTTGATTGATCGGCCATTACGAATGATCAGTATCATATTTTGATAATATTGATTTTATGATTGATACAAGCTATTGGACATGCTTTGAAAGGCGTGAAAGATGACTGTTTTATTGAACTAAAAAAAATAATAATTTGGAAGATATCGTTAATTGTTGTCAATGTTAAAACAGTCAACTGTGTTATATAAATAATATGCAATAAAAATGAGTTTATTTTATCTCTAGTATAAATTGGTATTATTACGAAACGTGTCCTACGAATACTTAATGACAATTTGATCTAGGGTTCACAATTGAGCATTTATTTTTAAATTGCAAAATTTTATTGAATACAGCACTTTGATTTTAAAACGTATTTAAATACTTTTGATCTTAGTCATTGATACTTTAAAACACATTTTGTCCAATATCATAAACCTAACAAGCATATAGTCACTGCTATAAATCCCTAGAAGGGGTAGCCAGAGCTTCAGTATAAGAAATTCCTCACGCACTTTTGGAAGTTGTGTCGGTTGTCCAATATGTACTTAATAATTTTAAATTTGCTTGCGAAAAGCCTAATCTTTATAATTGTGATCCACTCGAATTATCTTCCTTTCGTTCGTAAGCAATTATAATACAATGTATTGGAACATTAAACCGAGTTTTTATGTTTTTAAGTAATTTATATATTTTCATATATTTTTTACATACTACCTGCACTGCAAATATTTCTTCCTTGCTAACCACATTTTGTGATATTCAAAAGAAGATACGCGCATAAATAGCTTAGTTATAAAATCCATCTTTTCCCCACACAAGTTTCCAAGTGGCTGAGAAATTTCTTATTCCTTGGCTCTGGCTACCCCTTCTAAGGATTTATAGCCGTGAGTATATGTATGTTATAAAATTATGCGTAAGTTATTTATGACGTTCAAAAACCAGAGAATCATAATTTTTGTTTGGAAGTAAATGTTTTTTAGTTATTTTTCTAAGTTTTATCATAAGTTTTCTTTTACGTGGTTCATGATATTTTTTGAAATATTGATTGTGGAGGAAGTGGATATATTGGTCTTATAGTTTCATCTGAGCTTACGAAAATCATGCCCAAGAAGGTTTAAACAGGGCTTTGGAATTCGTGAATTCTTAGCCACTTTTGTAACTCGAATAGGGAACAGAAGAAAAAATAAAGTCTTGGTAGAAGTGGATTTCAGCCATATTTTTCAAAAAATCAGCCGCAAACTCACTTGCGTAAAAAAATTAATACAAAATTTTATTAATAGATGGCTACATAATTCAAATCCACAAAGCATAAACCAATGAATTTACACGTTATTTTACATTCCATTTTATTGCATCCAAATGAACATTGTCAAAAAGGTATTTTCACGGTTTGTTAAAAATAGCTCGTTTAAATTAAGAGTCAGAATTAGACCTTTAAACAATTAATTTTGATAAACATCTAAACAAAACATACATACATACATATACTCACGGCAATATTTCCCTAGAAGGGGTAACCAGAGCTAAGGAATTATAAATTCCTCAGCCACTTTTGGAAGTTGAGTGGGGAAAAGATGGTAAAAATAAAGGTTTTTGGTGATGGGTCTCCAACCGCATCGCCCAAAAATCCAATATAAAGCCCTATACCCTTAGTCGCCTCATACGACACCCGTGGGTAGAAAGGGGTAGCGACATTCTAAGCCGGCACTACACGGCAAAACTATTTAAACAAAAACGTAGTGTAAATCATAATTTTCCTTACAAAATCCTACAAAAACCTAGCTAGGTCTCAGTCATAAATAAAGTCACTCAAGTAGTCCGGTAATGAAATCTGCAACGAGACAATTAATCCGCGAAGTGTGAAGCATCATACGAATTACAAATGAGACATCCTCAAGTCGACCCTTTGTCTCTTCCCTCAGCTGTGAGGATACTTTAACAGTGTGAGGGGGTTTTTGTAAAGCTGATGGGATACTGCGAGCGAAACTAGTAAGCGGAAAATCATTAGGTTGGAGGCAGTAAAATGTATTACGTTTTGTTATTTTTCAGAAAAAACTAAATCTAGTACATACATACATATACTCACGGCTATAAATCCCTAGAAGGGGTAGCCAGAGCTAAGGAGTTAGAAATTCCTCAGCCACTTTTGGAAAATTGAGTGGGAAGAAGATGGTAAAGTAAAGGTTGTTGGTGATGGGTCTCCAACCGCATCGCCCAAAAATCCCTTAAAAGCCCCAATACCGTTAGTCGCCTCTTACGTACACCCATCGGTAGAAACGGGGTAGCGCTATTCTAATCCGACACTACACGGCTTATATTGTAGTGTGTAGTTAAATCTAGTCTCTCGAATTAATCATGAATATGCTTATAAATATAAAAATAATTATATAAAATAAAAGTATTGGCATTTCTGACTAATTACTCTATTCGCAGTTTAGTCAGAAATTTTGTGATGGAAGTGGATGTTTTAAAGTACATTTCCACCTGAGAGGTTTTACTAACGCACATACAGAACTTAAAAATAAAATGAAAGTTTTTAATGTCTATGATAACAAATTTATATAGTGCATTTGATAGCGCAGTTTCGACCCGAAAACACGAAAAATATATATATTATAGCTTCACGCAATTTGGTGCATCTCAATCTTTTAAACCTTTACATTCTCATTTGAATGAGAAATGTACTCTACAGAAGAGGGATGAAATTCGCACTTGATTTTTTGTTTATTTATTTTGGCGCGAAATTGTCCCGCCTTCCTCCGGATATTTCGTTTCCCTGCACTTTGATGTTCAAGTGGTGTTTGTTTGTGACTTCCAAAATGGAGGCTTAATTTGGGGATTTTAACACGTTTACATATAGCTTTATTTTTAAAATTTGCTGCCGTTATCCATGTTAAAGCAGCAATATGTAAAAGATATTATTTTGAAATATAATATTAGTATGTAAGATATAAAAAAACTTTAAGAGTTTTATTTAATATATTTTTTAACTCTCCACAACTTGCTTATTTTTTACCATTTATGTTTTAGCTTGACACTTATGTGACCATAGACATGTTTTTCTTTTCAGTGTTGTTACGAAACAACCTAGTTCCGCCTGGGGGAACCAAATCGATCCCACTAAAAACAACAATCCGTCAAATTTGTTCCGTGAATGTTAATAACATATTTTCATCATATTTTTTTTATAAAACAAGCCATTCCATAAGTTTCCTTGATTTATGAAATGATATATTGATTTATATAAACTTCAATTTTTTATGTTTTATGTCTTTATACCCTAGTTGTACACGCACTTTGCTAGGACAGGAAGTATTAGCCGGCGGTGGTCCTGGGAACGGTTAGCTCGTGTCTCCAGTCCTATTTATGACGTATTCGTGAACATCAGCGACGCCTCGCCGTCACGATCCCGCGACGCGGCGCGGCGAGTAGCGTCGGGTAGATGTTGACGTTTTCCTCGAATTAGCTTGAGAAAGGAGTAGACTTCATTTTTGGATTGTTTTTAATATGGAATGGATGAGGGTTTTGGTAGTCAATATTAATAGTTTCAAGCTTAAATAGAGCAGTAAGCTACAGTTTCTCCCAGTAGACAAGGACAGCCCGAGCTCTTCTGCAGTTGACAAGGACATCCCGAGCTGGCTGTGTATGTTAAACATGGGTCGACTTTTCAAACTATCCGTTTACTATAAAAGTTCCTTAACACTTGAAGTGTCAACGAAATTGCGTATACTTAGGCATTATTACTAGACCTATTTGAAAAGTGGTCTTATCTGAGAACCACCTAACCATCCTATCCAGGATAACCTAGAGCCACTTGGTGGCGACATATATGATCTGATATAATGATATTTATATGTCAATAGTTCATTATGGACTATTACAACTCACGGTAACATATATTCTAGCACAACATTTGAGTGCCCACTGTACCTCATAAAGCACGCCACCTCACACACAAACCCGCGAGCCCAACATCCGTTCGCGGCGTGTCTGCAGATACCATCTTATCTTTCATTCACCAAATTGTACTCGCTCCTACTCACTGTATTGGATCATATGAACCAGTTTTGCATCAGATATGCTGAAAAGTGTGGTTGTCTGTGTTAGAATAGGAAAATCCCATATTCTTCCCTAGGGTGCTGCATGAGGTACTGGGTACAAAAACAGTTGTCAAGATATTACATCTATTTTGAGTCTTTAACAACTTTGATGAATGAACTAAAGACTATGAAATAGAAATAAAGGTCCATTTTAAAATTAGATGTCATACATCCTACACATAGGACAGAGATTTATTCACTGATATCCTTAGATATTTAAATATGAGCAAATTAAATAATTACATCGAGGTCTCTGGTGGCCAATACCTAATAACCTACCTCTGAGAGAGAAGAATATGTCCCAATATATGACTTAACTTTAAAAAATTGCACCATTTTAAATCCTCATAGTTTTCATTCAACCTATTCAAAGCTAAAGACCGAAAGCAATAAAAAGAAAACAAATACACTGCAACGCAATATTTCTGGACATAATAAGATTCTACGGCCAAACTAATTTAACCCTTAACATGTTTTAATAAAGACCATTTTAGAAAAAAATATGTCAGGAATGACACCCCTGTTCTCTCCCTAGTAGTCATTTAATGAAGTGTCAATCAATCGGTATTGCGCAGTCGCGTGTCAAACTAATGACTGATTTGTCAATAAACAATGATAAACAAACGCAGAGTTCTATATTCAAACGTTTGATCGCAAACCAAACACCGTGAGAGAAAGTTCCGGATTTAAACACCTAAAGCGGCGGGGGGTTAATTTGCAAAAAACAATATGTCGTGACCGTTGTAGGGTTACGCGGTTTTAATTTGCGTTTAAAAGGGTTAGGTTTCTGTTTGCGAATTGTTAAAAGATATTTTTGATGAATTGTTTGTTATTTGATATCGTAAGGCTAAAAAGTATTGATTTGTTGATCCCCAGAGGTGAATTTATTCCTGCTGAGAATAAATCAATGTGTAGTTCTTTTTTTACAAAATAGAGTATTTTAATAAATTAGTGCTCTACTTATTATAATTATATTTATATCGTATAATACCCACTTCACCACTAGGGTGCAACTACCACTCCCGTCATAAACATTGAAAACAAACCAATTCTGGATTGATTTTGGACAACATTTAATTTATGTATGCTTTCTTCGCTTCTTCTCATGTCTCTGTCATTTAAATCAGGTTATGTGTATAACTTAACTCTAATTAAAACTAATATGAAAGAACTTTAACTTTTCCATTATTACAAAAGTTAATCTATAAAAGAGGGTTATCTCCATCCCTTCTATGAACATTTAACACAATAAGATGAGATAGGGGATGGCAAAAGGTCGTCAGTGTGAAGCAAATTGGAATGTCATTATTTCTAATTAAAATTTGGCAATGCGTGAAATTTCGGTACCCTTTGTGTCGGGAACAACTGTCAATTGGATGACTTTATCGTATTGTTTTTAAATATACAAACAAAAATAAGATTTCGGTAATTGTTGAATTAAGTGTATTTACACCTAGCCAATAGCGAGAAATTGGGAATTAATATAAATTTATTAATATCTTAAACAATTTTTAAAAGTTCAGAGGTGGTAAATTAGATAATGGTTACATAGATTTTTTTTTGGGCGATGCGGTTGGAGACCCATCACCAAAAACCTTTATTTTACCGCCTTTTCCCCACTCAACTTCCAAAAGTGGCTGAGGAATTTATGATTCCTTGGCTCCGGCTACCCCATCTAGGGAATTATAGCCGTGAGTATATGTATGTATGTAAGTATGATCCTAATTTACAGCGCAAATATATCGGGGGACAATATTTCATGTTAATTTACGTAGTGGCATACCTACCAACATATATTTTTATAAATTTACCATTAATTTATATTTCCAAACTACATTATACACAAATGGACGTTTACTGAATTATTTAAGCAAGATATCAAAAAGTCGAAAGTGTTTCTACATTTAACATTGTAAATTATCAATTTGAACAAGCTCCAGTATATCATGAATCGTAATTAATCGATGCCATTTCGAAAGATTCAAAATGAAGCAAATTATTCTTGCATGAATATTTAATGTGTTTTTCAGATCCGATTTACGTGAATAATGTGACATATTGGACTCCATCGCGTCATAGCTATCACTTAACACGGGTCAAATGTATATCATTGTGAGAAATGTGACGAAATCGCTTCCATATTTATGCGCAGACGTCGATTTAGTCATGGAAATATCGAGATATCATCAATATGTAGTTTTCAGTGATTTGGAAATCAGTTGATCTCAAACGATATACATTGGGTGTGTTTTTTATTAGGTAAGATCCCTCGGAATAATGTACCTTTTTTACCTATTTTTTTGGATTGTTACTCTTCAATTTGTGAGTATTTTTTAAGATATAATCTTATAATTTAAGTATAATTTGGAATACAAAACATTATTTTACAAAAGGCAGTATCCAACCTAATCTGGTAATAGACATTTAATAAAATTGTAACATTCACACAATAAACATTGTTCACTTAAGTTAGATAGAATGTGGATTAAGAGATAGTTTTTAATTAAGGGCACAGTAAATCTTTTCTTCATCATATGTTGGTTTGGTAAATGACTCTAACATGAAGAATAACATACATAAACATAAACGTTCACGCCGTTTATCCCCGAAGGGGTTGGCAGAGGTACCAATACTCCTGAACTCACATGGCAAGCGCCATCTAGTTTCCAGAGAAGGTACCCACGTTTTGCTTAGACAGTGTACTCACGTGATAGGGGGCAGGCCTATCGCCGTTTTGTACGAATACACTGTCACATGACTAAGTACAACTCAGCCATGTGGGATTCCTCACGATGTTTTCCCTCACCGTTAGCAACCATGATAAATTAACCACACATATGACTTTAGAAAAGACAAATTGGTGTAGGCCCGTCCCAGGATTGGAACTCACGCCCTTCTGTTTTTCGGGCGGGTGTTCTACCCACTGGACTATCATGTCGCTTAAGGAATACAATATTAATAATATAGGAGAGTAGGTAATGAAATATTTTGTTGATTTTTAAACCAAAGGAATGGTAACTGCGATTTAAAATGTATGAAATTGAAGATTATTTGGTCACCTTCCGGTAAGAAAAGCGTAAAAAAACCCTTTTTGCCTAAAATGTATATTCAATTAGAGGGAGCAAACCTATCTTTCTTCACAGCCCTGTGAATATATAACTGTACGACCACTCAAATTCTTATTTATACATACATACATATACTCACGGCAATAAATCCCTAGAAGGGGTAGCCAGAGCTCAGGAATTAGAAATTCCTCAGCCACTTTTGGAAAGTTGAGTGGGGAAAAGAGGTGGTTGTTGGTGATGGTCTCCAACCGCATCGCCCAAAAATCCCTTAATAGCCCCAATACCGTTAGTCGCCTCTTACGTACACCCACCGGAAGAAATGGGGTAGTGCTATTCTAAGCCGACATTACACAGCTTATTTATGTTACATTTTAATTATAATATCTATAATTTTGAAAATTGCGTTGTGTTCGTAATATTTTTTTATGTTCATAGTATGTTTATTTTACTCTTGACCTATGATCTGGATACAAATATATACCAAAACTATTGTATACTAGCTGTGCCCGCGACTTCGTTCGCGTGATTGTCGAGAACAAAAAAACGTCGTTTAGTTAAGAGTATATCACCTTTTTGAAATAAAATAAAGAACCAATGAAATCTAATGCGCACACTTATTGTGATGTAGGAACTATTGAGTATTTTATAATGATATTTAATTAATTACAGTAGCCATTATCCAGTTGAAATAATAAAAGGTCGTAACTGTGTGTATCTCATTTGAATTAGTGTTTATTTAGATACAGTTACAGGGTTAGCCGAAGATTAAGGATCGCTACCTTGTACGATCCTAGCAGATCTGCATAATGCATCAATATATTTATAAAGCCCTTTTGTTTTTAACACTTCGGAATTTTGCACATAGATCATATATCAATCCCGCCCGATTTCGGCCACAGCAAGTTCTGGTATCCGGCTATTAAGATGCGATTCCACTGGTGTGCTGAACTGTGCGACACTGCAATGCACAATGTGCGACACAGATGTTTATTCTGGTCGACTCACTAAAGCAAACAATAACAAATTGTGCGCGTACATTCTAGAAATGTTCGCGCACATCTGTATACTCTTGCGCGCGAACACATGCGGGCAGTGGACTCGCGTCGACGCGTACAAACCTATTGTTCGCGAACTCAGTCTTGCTTCCGCTACCGGAGTGAAAACATTTATTTGTGCGCGTACATTGTTAATTACCAACTTAAATATGGATTGGACGAATGATAAAATTATTAAATTTATTCAAGCTATTGAAACTTATCCTGTGCTATGGGATTCTATTCACAGTGATTATAAAAATAAAAACAAAAAACACGACGCCACTCAAGAGTTGGCGCAAAATTTCAATTGTGACTCGACTGAGGTAATGAGAAAATGGAAAATTATTTTGGCTCAATACCGAAGAGAAAAGAAAAAAATCGCGGACTCAAAATCTTCAGGCTCTGGAATTTTAGATATTTATAAGCCAAAATGGTTTGCTTATGCATATTTAAATTTCATTCATGGAAGGGATGAGCCGAACGCCAGCTTGAACTCACACGACGAAATAAATGAACGGGTACGTTTTAAATTTTTATTTTCTTATCTCTAATATTATTACTTAGATACCTATGCTATTTACGCTAGTGTTTCTTGCCATGGCACCATTCCGATATCAGTTTGGAAATAGTGTGCAAATTCTTCTCTTATGTCTTTCGCATCGCCAGGGGGTCTTCTTCCAACATGTCTTAAAGGTAGTAAGTTAGCCATGCCTGCATCGCGCCGCCAACTTCCATCGATAGTGCAATGAGTAATTTGGTTTTCAGTATCAAAACAGCCAAGAGAAGTATAAAGTTGAGAAGACGATTTTTGTGTCATCAAAAAATTATGCAAGTAACAACATGTCAGTGTTATCAATTGTGCCTTTTCTGGAGCTAGCAGAATAGGTTTCCTGAGCACGCGAAACACACCGGACATAATGCCGAATACATTTTCCACAATACGTCTCGCTCTGCTTAATCGATAATTAAATATTCTTTCTTTTGAGTTTTTGTCATGTTGACCGGGATATGGTTTCATTAAATTTATATCTAATGCAAAAGCATCATCTGCCACAATGACATGTGGAATTGGTTTGTTCCTTCCGGGTAACGGGTAAGGTTCAGGCAAATTTAATTTTCCTTGCTGAAGATTAGCATAGAAACCAGTATTTTTGAAGACACCACCATCCGATATTCTTCCTTTACAACCGACATCTACATACGTAAATTTATAATTTGCATCAACCAGTGCTAAAAGCACAATGCTGAAATCACCTTTGTAATTGAAAAAGTCACTTCCAGTATTACTTGGAGCTTGAATAACAATGTGTTTGCCATCCATAGCCCCGATGCAATGAGGGAAATTCCAAAGATGGTCAAATTGGTGCTCTACGATCATCCATTCTTCTACAGTGTTAGGCATCTGAAAAAGTAAATCTTATTACTATTTCAGGTATCACAAGATATCCATGACCCAGGAAATGAAGATCAAGAATCTCTTCATGAAACGACAGTCGAAAAATTTAAAGCTCCGAGGAACTCGCTTAAACGCCGTATTGTCGATGAAGACCCGAGAATTGACCAAGCTTTGTCCATCATGAATAATGTTAACAAGCATATGGAAGCAAAAAAAACTGATGACGACGACATTTTTGCTGCAGCCGTCGCAACGAAATTAAGGAAAATTAAAGATGAGCGAACGAAGATTTTAGTACAAAGGGATATCGATAATTTATTATATGACGCTATTATCGGTACTGGCAAATATATTACAACTCCAATGCCATCACCGTATTCAAATTCATCAAATTCTCAGAGTCAAGAAGCCGGTCCGGCTTCAAGTATTCAGGTCCGCGATAATGATTACTTTAATCTATTACGCCAGAATGATAGCCAAATAATATCTTGGCATGATATGTAATGCAATAAAAGTGACTAAAATAAAATGGTACATTATTTTTATTTTCTTACCTTAATATATTTTTTCAATACGCTTATCAACGCCTTACAAGTCTCAGGTACAATCCGAGCAATAAGCTCTTTTGAAACTTTAAATAAGTACATTAAACTTGCAAAAGAATCTCCAGTAGCAAGATATCTTAAGGTAATTGCAAGCCTTATTGAAACAGGGACACATTTTCTGTAGTTGGTATCTTGCTTAGCAATAAAAGGACTAGTTTCATTGACCAGCAACTGAAAATCTTCGCAAGATATACGTGTGAAATTTTTAAATCCACTCAATGGATCTATTTTTATTTCTTCTAGAAATCTATTCGTTTCTTCATTCCGTCGCTGTAGTAAAGGCCTCACCCAACATCGCGGTTTCTTTCTTCGTTTCTTTTTAAGCAGACTACATAGTAAAACACATGCTGCAGCACAAAGCACTACGTTTTCCTGTCCGTCCATAGTCCATATTAACTACTGAACTGTCTGCGACAGAAACTCTGTTCAGTGAACATGTTCGCGCACAAATGTGCTGAGCTGTGCGCTTACAAAAGTTACGCACAGCTTAACCAGTGGAGATGGAAGCTAGATGCGGTACCAGCTTAGTATCTGCACTGCTGGAGTTTGGCACAATATGTTTGTAAGCAAATGTGCTGCACACTATTTGGTGGAATTAGCCAATCTTTCCGACAAATGTTCTATGACGTATGTTGAAAAATCAGTACCCCTCCAATATATAGGTAGTTATTATTGATGGCCGCAGGTGGTCGGGCCTTGAGCTCATCACTCTTTGCTTCGATCTCATCACGTCTTTTCCTTCCGAAAAGAAATATTAACCGGTTGACAGGAAGGGGGTGAAAACTAAATTACTAAATTTCACTCAAGAAAGAATAAAACAAACGGGGTAAGCTAAATAAAACCGCTCAAAAAAGGTACTTTACTATTATTAGGGTTTACGGTTGTTGGTTGTACTATGATAATACATTGAATTAAATCGATTTATCAGTGGCATAATATGCACTGTAGTAGCTGTGTAGTGTCGGCTTAGAATAGCACTACCCCATTTCTTCCGGTGGATGTACGTAAGAGGCGACTAATTCGTAAATGAGTAAATGTAGACAAAGTATTTCGTGCGCGTATTTCATAAATATAGAATAAAAACTGTTTGTGCATAAAACTTTGTTATACCAGACTAAATAACATTCCAGTGCTTGAACAATACAGCGAACGTGAATTGACACCGAATATTGTAAAGTGAATCAAGAAATATTTCCGAAAAGTGATTGAGTTTGCTAAAGTGACAGTTAAAATTTCAAAATAACAAAGCATAACCAGTATATGTGACTCATCACGCCTGATGATTCCTCATTAGTAACTAGCGACATCTATGTAAAGAAGCAAAAGACAACAGTCCCGTAAATCAATGATAAACACAGACCAAGAAGTCCACAAAGTAGTTCCTTACCTGTAAAACAGAGGGCGCTGCTTATATATTTTTTTGGTATTGCTACTCACCAATAGAGGGCATAAATTGTAAAACCTATTGTAACTCCCAATCATCAATCGAGAAAACCTCTTTAGTTCAGCATCCCGACACAAGGTGGTGCTTTGGCAATCTAATCTCTGCCACTCACTGGTGGCACTACAATCGTTTGATCTGATTTAACATAATCCGAAAATGGCAAAATGTGCAGGGTGCCATCAAGATATAAAAGACCAGCGAATGAAATGCCGAAAATGTCAAAGTGAATATGACCTGACATGCGCAAATGTTTCAGAGAAAATATTTTACCTTTTTTATCACCCTTGCAATCAAGAAACAAAAGAATGGAATTGCCCAAGTTGTACCTGCAAACGGCCTAAAAACAACAATGACAATACACCAATCAGGCCGTCCGCGCAGCATGCTACGGTAACACATCCAGAAAGCTCGAACGTAACTATGCACCGGCCATCTAAGACCAAAAATCAAGACATGAGTTTCCCGGGTTTCCTGAATGATACCAGTGAATCCAACTGTGAACGGACAATAGATGAAAATTTGTTTGGAGACACCATATTGGATTCTAAGCAGGAAAATGCTGCTCTGATTCGTCAAATAAGCGACCTTTTCGACTCGAAACTAGAGACCAATAACTTAAGAATAATAAGAGATATAAAAACAGAAATAAAATCCCTCATCCACCAAGAAATAGAGATAGCAGTAAAAATTATAAAAACTGAGTTCTACAACAATATAAGCACTATAGAAAAAGAACAAGGCTCATCAAAAACAGAAATTGAAAAATTAAACAGACAAATTCTAAATTTAGAGGGCGAACTGTCAACCCTAAAAGAAAATGTTAAACAGCTCCGCTCTACACCGTACACAGCAAATATGTTTCCCAAGAAAGAAGAACAACAATTTAAGCGTATAATCATATATGGTTTAGACCGTCCAAACTGGGAAGACGAAAACGAGCTCTATATGCGGATCAGCTGTATATTCCGCGACATCCTTGACGTAAACATAGACGGCTACATAGAAGATCTACGAAGGTTGGGTCGCAGAGGCAATAGACAGCCAGTAGCGATTGAGCTGATAAGCAAGAGGATGGCGAAGTATATTATGGACAACAAACAACACTTTAGGAGGGCAGGTCTGAGTCTTTCTTACTATCTAGATGAAGACTCACTAAAACGAAGAAAAGACTTAATTAGTATCCTTCGCCAAGCACGTAGTGAAGGAAAACACGCTGTCATACGTGACAACCAGCTACTGATCAACGGAAAGTTATATCGCAGCCCATCTTCCCCCAGGAGGGTCTCACACTACAATGCGGCCACAATAGACTTGACCACTGCCACCACATCTTCAAGTTCTGAACCAGTTAGCCTTCACGCCTATATCAACACTTCACAAAAAAATGATGAACATGCTTCTGCCATTCAAGGCTCATTAAGCGCCATTAATAATAATTTTCGATTCTAGCTCTAACATATTGTATCAAAATATCGGTGGCTTACAGCATAATATACCTCTATTAGATACAGACCCAAACCTTGAAACAATCAATATATTATGTCTAAGCGAAACATGGTTATCAGAGGGTGAAATTGATTTGAAAAAAATTCATGGGTTTAAATTGGCTTCATATTTTTGCAGAAAAAACCACATACGGGGCGGTGTGGGAATTTACGTTAGAGACAATATTGATTTCATAGAAATAGAAGATGTTCCTATTATGTCCACTGAAATGGTCTTTGAAGTTTGCGGCATCGTTGTTCCTAATTATAACCTAATAATAGTACTAATTTATTGGCCTAATTCATCAAGAATGCCTGATCTTTTTCACGAATCTTTAGAAAAGCTCTTACAGTCGTTACACAAAAAATTCAAGAAAAGAAATGTCATAGTGGGTGGTGATTTTAACGTTAATATGCTAGTTTCTTCCCCTTCTCGTTCTAGATTATCAAATCTCTTCAAAAGCTACAACTTCCATCAACACGTCCGCGAACCTACTAGAATAACATCCGAAACAAGTACGTGCATAGATCTCGTATTTTCGAATTTCAACCTCCCGACCTCAGCTGTATTTTATTTTGGTTCTTTATTTTATTTTTGCACAACGCCATCTATCGGACTTTGGATTCCAACTATCAACATTAGTTCTATATTTAGACTTAAGATGTCGTTGCAAGTACTATACTGAATTGCGTAACGTAATATTTTTCTTCTTGAACTCACAAAATTAATCATATCTTTTGATAGAGTGAACCGATTTCGATGAAACAAAAACTAAGTTATACCTCAAGTTACGTTTAATTTTTGTATATAAACATTTTCAGCATTAAATTCGTAGATTTTACGTTTTGCGCGCACAAACAAACATATAAACAGACAAACAGACAAAACATTTAAAAATGATGGAAATGGGTTCTGTTACTTATCTTTTCACACGCTGGCTATTTTTTTTTTAAATTTCTTCAATGTACAAAAATGACTTTTCTACAGATTTATTATATGTATAGATTTCAACAAGCGTTAGTATTCCATAAACAATTTTGCAAATGCTTCGGAAATCAGAAACCTCCATATCAAATATGTATTTATTTTTATCATACATACAGCCGGCTGATTTTTATTATAAACTGTTATTTCCATTAAAGTATTAGACAAATATTCAATAGGTTATTTCAAAAGACTGTCATAAATTTAAAAATGCCCATGATTACATACTGACTGGAGCATTGCTCTTTAGGATTTGTCATAATAAACATTATTATATCAAGGTTATTAATAATTATTAAATGATGCGTAGTGTTGGTTTAGAATAGCACTACCCCATTTCTACCCGTCGGGTGTTCGCAAGAGGCGACTTGGGATGAGGGTATTAAGACTTTTAAAGTGATTTTTAGGCGATGCGGTCGGAGACCTATCACCAAAATCTTTATTTTACAATACTTCACCTACTTAACTTCCAAAAGTGGTTGATGAATTTGTTATTCTAAAGCCCTCGCTACCCCCTTTAGAGATTTATGTTAGTGAGTATATATATCTAAGTATACTTACTTACTTATACTCACGCCCATTGTTTCCATTGGGGCAGGCAGAGACCACAGATCGCCACTTTGTACGATCCAGGCAAATCTCTCTTGCTTCTGTTACATTCATTATTCTTCCCATACATGCTCTTTTATTCTTCAAACTTCGGACGCCGCCGGCTTTTTTGAGCATACACTCTATTTTATTTTATTTTCTCAGGAAGATTTACAGACAAAAGTATACAGTATAGAGGTAAGATAGATCGTTCAATGCTATTAACGAATCTCCACAGATAGAACACTTTGGTCCAGGTGTGCTCTATAGATCTCTTACGAATAGCTAACATTCAAGAAAATATTATTTTTTTTACTTTTAGAGCGTGCGAATAAAGACAACAAACTACTGACTTCCTAAAAATAAAACAATAGATTTAAAGATAAAATTTATTTTATTAGTTCACATTAATAACGGTACCTTTAACACGTGTCCATTTGAGGGATGAATTCATATGGCACGTTTGCAGGTAGCATCGGTGTTTTTTTTACCTCTAGGAACTCCTCAGAAGCCTTCGTGGAATACGATGATCTTGACTTTTTTGATGATTTGTAATATATCCTTGTGATTGTTTTTCATTTATCAAACAGTAAGTAACAACTGATTTAAGAAATGCATCGAAAAGCTATCCAATACATATTTTAAAAGGGGCAGATACATAATCAAAGTATTTATAAGTCTGGTTTGACATGCAGTGAACGATGCATTTGATCATATAGCAATTTGACATTTGGCACCTAGTGCTTTGAGTACCCACTCCACTTCTTGTCTACATAATGTTTTATCGTGATAGAAGGTAAGGACAAATCTATCGTTACACTATCCTATTAATATTATAAAGGCGAAAGTTTGTAAGTATGGATGTATAGATGTATGGATGTTTGTTACTCTTTCACGTAAAAACTACTAAATGGATTTGAATGAAACTTTATCACAATATAGCTTATACATCAGAATAACACATAGGCTATAGCTTATACATCAGAATAACACATAGGCTACAATTTTTGAGGTTTTATTAAATTAATTAAAAAAACGCCTTAAGCTTTGTCATAAGCAAATTTGACAGTACGAAGTCTGTCGGGTCAGCTAGTAATAAATAATTTAATTCCTGCCTCTAACTAACTTCCTTACAATAATTGGTCAATTATGCCTTGTTATTGTATACAAACATTCTGTATCACTTAATCCTATGACTTTTGCCTCTATAACACAACCTTAGTTGGACTAAAGCACGGAATAATGTCAATTTTGAAAAATCAGGTCATTCAAGCCAGCTATGTCCTTCCAAACTAAGTAAAATTATACAAATTAAATTTGTGGTTTGGACCACTGGGGATAGAATCCTTTAGATGACGGAGGCAATTAAAGTTCGTTTTTTTACCTCTCCTTTATTTATTAATTCCTTTTTGATTATTCACTCAATGAAATAAATACCTAAATATATATTTAGTTACGCCCAAGTTAGTATTCCGCTTGTCAGGAACCTCCTCCGAAACGACAGAACCTTCAGGAACAAATTTTGCACAATGGTCACCTACATTATTTACAATGAACTCATTGATAATTTCATTTTATTTATTTAAAATTCAATAAACAAGTAACTAAGACTTAATGTTGTTAGTAGAAAGGCTTAATGCTAGGTTTAGTTCTTATTTATAATTTATATACAACTAGCAGCCCGTCCCGGCTTCGCTCGGGCATAAATTATCATTAACTCTTGTTTTTTATTTTATTACATGTATTATTATTTTATTTTATTTTTTTTAAGTTTTAAGGTATATGTTATATTTTTTTGCTGTGTAGTGTCAGTTTAGAATAGCACTACCCCATTTCTTCCGGTGGGTGTACGTAAGAGGCGACTAACGGTTTTGGGGCTTTTGAGGGATTTTTGGGCGATGCGGTTGGAGACCCATCACCAACAACCTTTATTTCACCATCTTTTCCCCACACAACTTCCAAAAGTGGCTGAGGAATTTCTGATTCCTTAGCTCTGGCTACCCCTTCTAGGGATTTATAGCCGTGAGTATATGTATGTTTGTATGTATGTTATATTTTTTTGTATTTATATTTAGATATATTTTTTTATTTTTCATAATGAGTAATTACATAACATAACATAAACATTCACGCCGAATATCCCCGAAGGGGTTGGCAGAGGTACTAATACTTCTGAACATCACGTGACTTTGTCACATGGTTTTCAGAGTACCCCTATCACGTGAGTACACTGTCCATGCAAAACGTGGGTACTCTGAGTAATTACATCAAAAGCCATTCAATTTATAGAGTTAGAGCTTCCCTGTAAACAATATTTGACGTTGTTGTGTTTTGGGGCAGCAAAATAAATTGATGTTCAGGGGCTACCACCCGCGACAGGCCAACGTACAGTTGACCGTGAGTGAAACAATTCTTTCGCAGGTCAATCCCTACTAATTTGAAGGTTTGGCCTTGGGGCTTATTAATTGTTAAAGCAAAAGATGTTTTAACCGGAAATTGTAGCCGTTTAAATAGAATTGGCAGATCAGTTGGGATCATCGGTATCCTCGGTATATGAGCTAATTGACCGGCTGCTGGGCCAGTGATAATAGTCGCTACAATTAAATTTTGCTTTAACTCTTTGATAAGCAGCCTCCCGTACCCCTTCGTGACGCCTGCAACAACTTACTATGCATAGCTAATCGAGCGGAGTTTTATCTATTTTTTTAATTCGAGATAACTTTCGAATGAAAGTTCGAATCGAATAATTCAAAAAGTAATATAAGGGTATTGAAGTAGTCTGAAATAATATATACGTTTTTTTATAAGGATTAGATAGGTACAAATAAAGAGCCTTTTCTATAGCAGGATTTTAATTTAATTTTTAAATAATTTTATATAATGACGCTTGTTGTGAGATAACTATAATAGTTAGAGACATGCTGTCGGGGCATTTTTTTTAGATAATGATGTGTTCTATAAAATTGTAGTACATAATTTTATTCTATTGTCAATAGTTTTCGCAGCGCACGCGATGTAAGGATTTTTTTTGGTATTTCTTTAACACCTTGGGTTACATTTTTGAAGTTTACGTAAGGATCCCTAATTTTTTTGAAAATGAAATATAGCCTATGTCACTCAGGAATAGTGTAGCATCAAAACAGTGAAAGAATTTTTCAAATCCGTCCAGTAGTTTTGGAGCCTATTCAATTCAAACAAACAAACAAACAAAAAATCAAACCTTTCCTCTTTATAATATTAGTATAGATCTATATACAATGTCGCACAGCGTGAGCAGGCAGCGCGGACACGCGGAGTAAGTAAGGCGAGTCCACCCTGGCAGCTATCATAGCCAAGACGCTGTTGGAGCTAGCCCACATCCTGTCGCGCATCGAGGCATACCTTTTACGCATAATAGCGTAGAAGCAATCAACCCTCGCGTCCGCGAACATTCCCGACGCACTGCAGAAGCGGGGCAGCCCCACAAGCCTTCGAAACGCGTTGTTGTACTGCACGCGCAACATGTTGTATTGTTTTTGCTTATAGGACTGCCAGAGACTGCACTGACATCGATTTCTGCAGAAACATTTTATTGTTTGTAAAGTATCATGTTTCTCAATTATTCAATTATGCAATACTCAACAAGTGTTGTGACTTTGATTTTACTGAAAATATCAAAATATACTATAAATATATAAAAGCTATGCTAGTTTAAACATAATATAATTTTCAATAGTCATTTTTAGATCTAAAAATGGTGGACGTTTTGAAAAACTTTTATAATAGGTCTTGACTCTTCTGTTGTGGCCGTTCTCAGAATACGAGTACAATCTATCTACAGGTATCAAAATAGTCACTTATGTGAGAGAAGAAATGTTCGTCAGGATCGTATGAAATGGCGATTAATTATATGTTCTGACCTTAAATGGATTAACAGTTAGATTCTAGGCTTATGTTATATTCACAGGTCATAGCAAAATTAAGAAGATAAAAGTCGAAAACATTGTGTTCATCCTAAATGTGAAGAATAAAAGGACTCATATAAAAAGTTTGGTAAAGATCAATGAAGCTCTAGAGGTTGGACTGAAACTTATAAAGTGGAAAATTTGAAATCAATTCAGATTTTTTGCAGCACTAACCTTAGTGACCTATCTTTATTAATTGTAATGTAATGATATAAATAAAATATTATGAAAATGTGCTCAAAAAGGCATGTATATATGATGTATTAAGAATAAAAGAGCATGTATGAAAAGATTGATGGATGTGAATGAAGATAGAGAGGTTTGCCAGGATCGTACAAAGTGACGATCGATAGTCTCTGCCTACCCCAATGGGAACTAACAGCGTGAAAATATGTATGCATTATATCCATATCGTGTATGTTTTGTGTCATCAAATAACAGTAGCTAAAAAACCTCGTATTAACTAGCTACACTGGTCCATTCCAAATGAATCAAAACCGTCACAGGTGAGTTCTTAACAAAATGCGTGATTTACGAGTATAAAGAGTATTATTGTATTATCAACCTTTTTAATACAAAACTATCTTATGTCGGCACGCACTCCCAAAGGAACAATGGTTGACCCGACCTCACGGGCCACTGTGACTGAACTTGCGTAAAAAACCGAAAAGCCAAATTCCAATTCTTCCAAAAAGTTACGGGTAAAGTTCTTTTTGCTATGCCAGAGCTGGGTTCAGTAAGATAAAATGTATATTTAATTTACATAAAAAAATAAGATGCACACGCCCACCTACGAGATGTTGCAAATGATACTTTTAGAAGCAAAATCGTACGCAATTTAGGCGTTATATTCGTATTCTTGCAGCATTTATATCTTTGAATAACTAGCAACAACTTTGGAGTCATCGATTACCTAGCCACTAAGATTAGTTAGATTAGTTGGGAAAAGGATTAATTTATTAACCAAACTAGCAATCGAAATGGTTAATACTTTATTTTCTAACTATCTACTAAAATCAGAAGAAGGACCATTAGGGCCATAGCAAACTCGGCAATCGATTGCCGCATGAATTCGCGCTGTTTGTCCGCATAGTTCGTTTGCATTGGGTATTTTGTCGCACCGCGAAGCTCTCTCTTGGGTCGGCTACTAGTCGTAGACCTCATACAAGAAAATATATTTTGTTACCATTCTCATTTTAACAATAAATAGGATTTGAAATCAAACTGGATAGTTTTACAATAAATGTGTATATTTTACGGTTGGTAGATCCCTACAAATACGAAGTCAAATAATATTAGCACAGAAACTAAATTTGAAACTAAAGGTTGAAACTTTTATAAAACTGTGTGTTATATTTATATAGCATACAAAAAAATATATTATTCCGTTACCACAATAAACCGTGTATCATTCAACACGGACCCCCAAATGTGCAGCAACATTTGACAGGCGCAATTTTTTCGACTCGTTTATGAACAAAGACGCGCAGGATTTATGGCAAGGAGCTCTCTCGGGCCCTGATTTATT
This sequence comes from Bedellia somnulentella, assembly GCA_963576735.1. Taxonomy (NCBI): domain Eukaryota; kingdom Metazoa; phylum Arthropoda; class Insecta; order Lepidoptera; family Bedelliidae; genus Bedellia; species Bedellia somnulentella. The sequence goes on from OY755176.1 coordinate 1,182,990, forward strand.
TGTGTGCCGCTAGACTACTGGACGGAGATGCGTCTATTTAATATACTGACACGGGTTTTATATAGTTAGTGTAGAATAGAGAAGATATTGTGGTGATGTAGAATAGAGTAGGAAATTCTCTTTTATATTAATAATTTAAAAGTTTTATATTTATAAAGAAAGTTGATTATAAATCTTATTAACTCTTTATAAGGCTCTGGTCATTGTATTGGACACCATAATTTCAACCTTACTTACCTTCAAATAGAAGTGAAATACAATGATCTTTTGATCATACCTCTGCCTTATAAAGGGTTAAATTGGCGGTCCTCGAATGCTACCAGGAAAAATTTGGCTGGTGATAATGTCAATGAATATAATAGTGCAGAATGAAACAAAAAGAGAAGTTAATTAATTCCTTCCCAACTTAATTAATATAATTTAAGACTGAATAATAGGATATAAATTTGTCTTATAATAATTACCCGTTATGTTTTATATCAAGATCATAAGATTGGTAGCGATTATAATTTACGACTTTGTTTATGCTATCCTGAAAAACTACTTGCTCTTTTTATGTTTGCATTAGGGGACAAATTAAATGTGTTTTTGGGAAGAATGAGGGCTTTTGCCACCCCTTCGAGGATATACGGCAAAATCTACGTGCTAATCTGTATGATAATTTCTTTTGTAAATTTGTGTTTGATGTACATCAAAGTACAATAAAGAGTTATTCTATTCTATTCTAATCTCACTAAGAGGTCATATTTCTAGCCCTGCACTTTAACAGACGTCTTCAATTACTTACCTTAATTAATCATTACAGTGATCGTAATCTAGAATGGTCATCCCACTATATGTACTCTCAACCATTAATCTTACAATAACCAGTATAAACTGAACTTCCTTCAGTCCAAGTTCTTAAATAAGAAGGTTCTAGATAACGTGGTGCATTCTAGTTTAATATGTGTTTTAGTGTACTCGTAGTAATATCAGTATATCTTTGCTTATCTCTGTCGTCATATTTCACACTCTTAGTGACGCCATAAGTTACAAGGAATATGGCAGCAATTTCAGTGGTTCTGATGCTTGTAAACACATACACATAAACTCAAGCAATTAGATCCCATCAGGGTTGGCAGGGACTATCGAATGCCATTTTGTACGATCCTGGAGAAACCTATTTACATTCATAAAAACCTGCATACATGGTCTTTAGACTAAATACTCTTTAAACTTCAGCCTCCTTTTTTGAGCAATTTTTCTTGATAAACATTTGCCTTCCGTGGGAGTCCTTTACATTACCATTCACTCCATATTAGCTACCTAGATTTTGCAATGCATCATAATAATACCAGTTTCTTCAAAGCGCCACATTTTTCCTCAACGATCAATGCTAAACATGGTGAATCAATTTCATTCACAATTCATCTTTGATTAATGTCCTTTGGATTAAAATTTACCAATTATAATGGCACATATGTGTTATTTACCAAACCTCCGAAGGAGATATACAGGTGGAGGCTTCAAAGTAAAAGGTGTAACCACTGAATAAGACATTTTTTTGTATTAAATATATCTAGATAGCCCCTAATGGAAGTTCCAGAGTTTGGACAAGCGTGAGTATATTTTTTTACGTAATTCTCAGCCGCTACACATCCCGCATTACCCGCCTACAATTAATATCATATGTTGACTTCTGTTTTGAGGGCACTGATTTAAATATACAACTTACAAACACGTCAATATATAATACGTAACATACGTACATATAGTCAAACCACTAGTTTTCCTTTTGAGTTTCAGAGACTTTTGATTGCTTTATCTCAAGGTAAATGAGTATAAGTGATTCTATATTTTATTATTATTATTCTACATTTATTAGGATTTTCATACGCGGCTTTTTTTTTCTTCAACTTTGGCAACCAGGCGACTAACGGTATTGGGGCTTAGAAGGGATTTTTGGGCGATGCGGTTGGAGACCCATCACCAAAAACCTTTATTTCACCATCTTTTCCCCACGCAACTTCAAAAACTGGCTGAGGAATTTCTAATTCGCTAGCTCTGGCTACCCCTAAGAGATTTATGGCCGTGAGTATAAGTATGTATGAATAAGGGTGAAAACAAGAAACGGATATAAAATCTATCAGATAAATCAATTAAGGAAAATATTTCTCCTCTTTTCACATGATAAATTAGGCTAAGTTACACTCTAACATAGTCATAGACTAACTTAACAATCACCACAATACTTGATACTAAAATTGCTCTCAAAAACAGTACCCCAAGAAATAGCCACACGATAAACGCAAATAAACGCAGAGGCAATAAAAATATGTTTTCAATAAGTGCGGACAGTAAGACAGGTCGTTTCGGCGGTCATTGTGTTGGTCCAACGCGGGTACCACAAAGTAAGAACAGCGGCATAAGTCACGGCGCGTACACCGATATGGGGAGACGATTCTGCTAAGAACATAGCCTTTAAGTATAATATAGCATAATTGGACTTTTGTGCATGAAACCCCATGTGGGGATTATTTTTCTAATCAATCAAGGAAAGGAAAATGACGACACCAGCAGGACTAGAACCCGCGACATCCCGGTCTACGCTTCTGTCGCTCTGCCAACTGAGCTATAGTGCCAAGTAACCACTGTTTGCGAAATTTGTCTTTCGCGGCTTCTTAACACCTTACTGGTGATTGATTGATAAGTATAATATAACATAAACGTTCACACCGTAAATCCCCGAAGGGGTTGGCAGGGGTACCAATACTTCTGAACTCACATGACAGCGCCATCTAGTGTCCAGAGAAGGTGCCCACGTTTATCTTGGACAGTGTACTCACGTGATAGGGGGCAGGCCTATCGCCGTTTTTGTACGAATACACTGTCACATGACTAAGTACAACTTAGTTATGTGGGTTTTCTCACGATGTTTTCCCTCAATAAGCGTATTATAAAAAGTGTTTGTAGTGAAGGCTTAGAACAGCACTACAACATTTCATCACCAACAACCTTTATTTAACAATAGTTACCCCATTTCTTATTCTATGTACTTACTTACATACCTATACTTACCTAGAAGGGGTAGCCAGAGCTTCAGAATTAGAAATTACTCAGCCACTTCTGGAAGACGAGTGGGGAAAGATGTTTAAAAAGGGGATGATTGGTGATGGGTCCTATTGGGACCTGTCATCAAATTATCCTACAGGAAGAAATAGGTAAAATTAGAAAATGAATTTGGGTTAAAAATAAGTAGATATCTGCGCGCACCAGACGAACTTTGGATTTTTACTTTGCCATATATTTTAAATCTAATCCATCACATGATGGTCTTTGACTATCGTACTTAGTATGGTCACCATCAATTGAGCTGTCAAGGCGGAGTATTTGCTGTACAGATTCATTTATTTACCATCTGCAACCCTCTAAACTTACCCTGAAGTGGCTGAATTGTAATTTCTGGATCTTTGGTCACCCTGCTTTAAGATTAAACCCGTGAGTTTTGGTGAGAGACCCAAGGTTTATTCACATTGATAAAGATAAATGATGAAAATGATATCGCACGCTTTCAAAAGATATATTTATAAATAGATATATATTTCCTATTACTTCGAGTTTTCCATACTCATATACTCAAACCATTATTCCCATTGAGGTAGGCAGAGAAATTCGATCGTTACAATGTACGATCCTATCAAATCTCTCGAGCTTTATTTACGTTCATCAATCTACTCATACTTGCCCTTACATTCTACAAACGTTTATTGCCATTTCGCCGATGCATATATGCGTTCATGTATCCTAAACCGGGGTAGCCATCACAGATTCATAACAAGAAATTCCTCAGCCCCTTTTGGAGGTTCAGTGGGGAATATAATTTTAAATAAAGGCTACAATGTATGAAATTGCCGTGTAGTGCTAGGCTTAGAACAACACTACCCCATTTCTACCCGTGGGTGATCGTAAGAGGCGACTAAGGGTATAGGGGCTTTTTGAGTGATTTTTGGGCGATGTGGTTGGAGACCCGTCACCAAAAACATTTATTATTACCATATTTTCCCCAATCAACTTCCAAAAGTGGCTGAGGAATTTCTCATTTCAAAGCTCTGGCTACCCCTTTAAGGGATTTGTAGCCGTAAGTATATGTATGTATGTATGTATGTAATGTATGAAAAGATTGATTATTTTCAACGAAACGGGATCTGGCGTGGGATTATTTAAGTAAGTAAGGGGAATAGAGGCCCCTTGCCCCTACGGAACCCGATGACGCCAACACAATAGCACAGTCAATACGGTAGCGATCATTTGCATATCGCATATCGGCCAAAGAGCAAAACCTTCGCGCATCTTGCCTTGTTTATTGTTTAAAATACTATAATGCAATGTTGGGACTCCCGGACTTATTACTGCGATGGACTGTTTTTGAAAGGTACCTTAGTAGCTTATTGGTAATGTCTTCTGACGGCTTGCATGGGTTCAAATCCTAAACCGGACCAGCCCATCACCTTTTTTTTTTTCTTAATTGGTTTGAGGTTAATTTATGACTCACATAATTATAATACAAAAGTCTCCAATTCCAAAAAAATATCATGAAGGAAACTTTGATAACTTAATGGAAACACCGCCGGTTCTCATGCAGGAGACTTGAGTTCGAATGCGTCCAATTTATTCATATCTTTAGTTTTTATAAAGGTTGGTAACGATGGGGAAAACCCACATTGCTGAGTTTTACTTGTACGAATCCAGGTAACAGTGTGTTCATACAAAACGGCGATAGGCTTGCCCGCAAACACGTAGTATCAGAGACAAACGTGGGTACCCTGAACACCAGATGACAAATATGTAACGAAATGATCTGAAGTATTAGTACCTTTGCCACCCATCCGGCGATTTAAATCGTGAAAATTTAGTCATGTATCATGACTAACATATCGCACTCTCAGAACGAAAGAGGCTCAACTCAAAAATAGTGATATTGAGTTACAATCCTAGAGAGACATGAAAAGGTATGCTCAATGTGATGAATAGTAAAACAAAGGTACTAATGTTAAAAAACAGGATAGCTATTTTTCCGACCCTATAACAATAAGTGCCTTTGTTTTAGAACATACTTTTTTATGTCTCTATATGATAGTAACTCAGTATCACTATTTTTGACTTGAGCTTCTTTCGTTCTGAGAGAGCGATATCTGTGTCCAATAATTATAAGGTCCGCGAATCCCACCGTTCGTAAGATAGGAGAGTGGTTCATTGTTGGTCCCACTTTGTAAACATTATATTCTAGACAAAAGATTTGCGTCCGCGGTGTAGCTGAATTGTGCATCTTGTTCGGTACGGGACGGAAAAAATATGTTAACCTTATGGGTGACCGTAGAAAATTATAGTTTTTTATAATATTATTGGTTGTAACTTAAATGTAAAGATGGTAATACGCACATACAAATACTCACAGCTATGAATCCCTAGAAAATGTTGCCAGAGTAAAGCTGTTTGGTATTGAATGTTGTATTTGTCAAGACTCCATATAAAATATAAACTTTCATCATCATCTTAAAATTAAACTTAGAAAATGTAAAAAAGAACATTTAAAATAGCTTTTAGAAGATGGAAAACCACCTTGGCTGTGTAGTGGCGGCTTGCGATATCACCATGATAGCATTAATCCATTTCGTGGCAAGATTTTAGTTGATGTGGAGACCGATTTATCAATAATTCATTCATTTTAATATACCATCGAGTCTTCTATACTTATCTTACCTATACTCTCGAATATGAACGGGGAACTTTAAACTAAAGGGTAGCTGTTGCGAGAGTTTCAGAAATTCCTCAGCTACTTTGACAATTCGTCCAAAAATTTCCTTAGTTACCTAGTGCTAGTGCACCCTTACTTAATGGGTTAACGCTGTTCTAAGCCGACACTACACAGCAAATCTTGCAAACTAAATTAGAAATACATTTTGACTAAACCAGAATATTTCAATATTTTACCAGTCATTTATCCCAACGATTACGTAAAGGCGGTCACATGTCGCCGCGTGACCGGAGCGGATGCAGGACTCGGGAACTTTCCAGAATTATTACATACTATTGACTCTAGATGAAGTCCTTCGACTTAAATATGTATTTCTACATCTACCCTCATTCATAAACATGGATATCACTTTTGACAGCTCGAGGTGAGGTGTGAACTAATCGTTTTAATATGGACATAGATTTATAAGATGTAGATATTTTACTTATTATTTTGATACTTCGATACCCTGTGTTTGTATAATATTACATTTGTGACGTTCTGTAGCCTGAATTAAGTAAATAAATAATTACTATCCGATTTTTCTCATATAAATGTAATGTAAAAAATTGTCTGAGCTCCGGCTGCCTTTTTTGAAATACTCATTTATGTAAATTGTCTTTAAGTTATTTTATCAATCAAAATTAAAATTATTTTACTACATGCAAACGTTTCACGTGTTTTAACAGAGGCAGGATTCCAAAGTGAGAAAAGTATGTTTGGGAATATTGATGAATAAGAGAATAGGAACTGAACTCTTTTGGAATTAACTGAATTACTATCAAAAGTCTCTGCCCACCATCCTTATGACAGGAAATGGCATGAGTTAGTAAAAAAACAAACATACATAAAAAAATGTCTACGGCTATAAATCCCAAAAAGGGGTAGCCAGAGCTTTAGAGATGACAAGATGGTAGAAATAAAGTATTGTTGGTGATGGGTCTCCAACCACATTGACCAAAAAGCACTTGATAAAGCCCCTAAGTCTGCTCTTACGACACCCGTGGCTAAAAAGGGGTAGTGAAATTCGAAACCGGCACTACCCGGCGATTAATAAAATATATTATCAGTATACAAAACAATCTATCGATCGCTTAATCTTTGAAATCTTAAAAATACAATGAAATATTCAGCTGAATCTAATCAAAGATAACTGAAATTCTAATAAGCCCAGTTTTAATTTTCATAAGGTACATGAATAATAAACTACTTTGGAAATATCGTTACAAGTTATAAAAGTGTGTTGTAAGAACCAATTAAATTTCGTGCATGATATTATATTTATTCAAGTACAGATTAGTAAACCCACTTATAAAATAAGACTAATTTCTCCGATTTTAAATATAAATAAGAAAACTAAATAAATCCGTTTTTGTTACGAGCACGTAAAGTATTATTATTTTATGAATAAAATAGAAAAATAAAACATATTACAGAAATATTATTATTATATGAAGTACGATTGCTGGTCTTATCAATCAAAGCGATCTCTTTCAGACAATCTTCGAATGGTATGGTCAATAAAGTTAGTAGTAATCGTAGATAAATGTTCAAGAGATAAAGAAAATAATTATTAAATTTATGAGTTATTCCTTGCTTATAAAGCAAAGAAAGTATTGACATAGTTTGTAAACTACATAATTTTAGATTGGTTAGTATTTAACCTACCCACACTAAACCTGAACCCAAAAGCTACTGATTCTGCTCTCCCATTGGTTGCACTCATGAATAATATATTCTCGCCCTAAGACCCTTTGTAGTTTACTAGTACTTCACCCATGGGAAGTGATGGTTAGTGCTATTCAAAACCGACGCAACTAATAACACATCGTAATATTTTACATGACAAAATTGGTTTGTTTAATGTAATGATTTTGTCGTTGGTTTTCCTGCTTATAATAACAAATAGACAAAATAATTGAAACAACTTTTGACTTTTGGATATTTTAATCGCGTGTTATTATTACATTACAAGAATAGGCGTCCTGGAAGATCTGCTTTATGGGAACACACCTTCGATAAGCCAAACCACTAAATGTGTTTTGATAAACCTACAATTCTAGCAAAAGAGAATCGATTGATACCTAGAATGATACGCGAATCTATTGAAATAAAAAAACATCCAAACTTCAATAGAGATGATGGTTGGCAATTACCACCTGCTTGGAACCCGATCATTAACACAACTAAGCGAGGGAAGAACACTAGCAAGACTCCAGATAACATTAGCTCTTTTTGTACTTAAATTGTGTGAAGGTAGTTAGTATTAATAATTTCATAGTACTGTATAATGACAAATAACACCTCAGTCTTCCCGTGACCATGATAACTGAAAAGTTTTCGAAACGTCGGGCTTTAAAAAACCATGTAATAACACGCGATTAAAATATCCGAAAGCCAAAAGTTGTTTCAATTATAATGTGCAATCGTGAAAGTCTTAACAAATACTATGTTAAATTGACAAAATGTTCTTCGTTCCTAGTTCTCAACCCTCCTCATTTTATTAGGGATAACATCCCAAATGTATCCACATACGAACTGCAAAGTTTTTGTGTCCCGAGCAATTCCCAAAACGACGGGTCTAATGTTTAATTCAATTGATTTCATTAGCTGAAGTTTGAGATGGCGCGGTTCGAAATACATAATGCATTTTGTGTATCGTTAATAAATTACACTCACAAGTGTTTTTATAGGAAACTTTTTCATTTGTGTCCTTTTAATAAAATTGAATGGGATGATGTGGGATAGAGCAAGGGAGGGCCGTTTATTCATTTGGTTCGGATGTTTTTCGGAATTGCTAATTTATTTACAGTAATAAAGCAAAGGTTGTTGAAAATATATGAGTATACTTAAGTAAACATAACATAACATATACTCACGGCTATAAATCCCTAGAAGGGGTAGCCAGAGCTAAGGAATTAGAAATTCCTGTGCCACTTTTGGAAATTGAGTGGGAAAAGATGGTAAAGTAAAGGTTGTTGGTGATGGGTCTCCAGCCGCATCGCCCAAAAATCCATTAAAAGTAAAGTACTTAAGTAACAATAGCGATTCCTAAATATTTGTGAACGTAATTTCTAGGAGATATATGACTTGTGATTTTTAAAAGGTTCAACTTTTAATCTCAGAAAGTAGTTCCGATTTTACAGACGTGGTATGACTGAAGCTTACGTATGCTACATTGATAATATTCAGGGTCACAAATTCAAATCGATGTTAGTTTCTTTGCATTTACTTTTAGATTTTCTATCGTTCGTATGAGAGGGACATAGAACACAGATCAAGTTAACCTCTAGAAAACATACATACATATATTCACGGCTGTAAATCCCTAGAAGGGGTAGCCAGAGCTAAGAAATTAAAAATTCCTCAGCCACTTTTGGAAATGTGAGTGGGGAAAAGATGGTAAAATAAAGGTTTTTGATGATGGGTCTCCAACCGCATCGCCCAAAAATCCCTTAAAAGCCCTAATACCGTTAGTCGCCTCTTACGTACACCCATCGGTAGAAACGGGGTAGTGCTATTTTAAGCCGACACTACACGGCGAACCTCTCGAAAGGTACATTAATTAAATGTCATCATGTTTTTTAAATTTTAAATGCTTTCTACACACTAACTTAGGACAACCGCAGAACTGATTAGTAAAAATTGGAGGAAACCCTAGTATAACATGTGGGAAATTATATGACTGCAGCAATAAATTATCTAAAGTGTTGTGCCTAATACCTCTAAGAGGTTTGGTATGTCACCATGGAAAATAGCCGTCAGTATTAATTTATGAATTCCAAAAAAATGTGAAGCATGCAGCATGATCCCTTTCATAAGTATAAGTTAATCACAAAATAAATCATCAATATTTGAACTTTTGGAAGTTTAAAGAAGAAAAGATGTAAAAATACTTAAGAAATGTTTTTCCGAGCGCATCACCCATCGGTTAGTAATGTTAATACTAATTATGTTAATACTAAAAGTGCTGACAGACGATCGAACATGTACGGCGCACACCAGTGTTCGTGAAAAACGAACGTGTGTAGCGTGGTTCGCCGCACATAATAATTAATTATATTAATATTGGTGCGGGCTGGTTCGAAGCGCTTGCGGTGCACGGTGCGATGGTGCGGGGCGCACAGTGCGATCGTCTGTAGGCTAGAGCGCACCGCACAGTGCGATGGTGCGCGCCGTACATGTTCGATCGTCTGTTAGCACTTTTATACGTACCGGACGACGCACTGTGGGTAGGCCTCCCACAAGGTGGACCGACGACTTGGTCAATGTCGCGGGAAGCCGATGGATGAGGACAGCACAGGACCGGTCGTTGTGGAGATCTTTGGGGGAGGCCTATGTTCAACAGTGGACGTCTATAGGCTGATGATGATGACGATGAATACTTACTAGATATGTTGTTTATGGGTTTCATACGTTGTGTGTGTATGTAATGTATTTTTAATATGTGTCTTTGTACGACACTCATGGGTTGGATGAAATTATAGGCGAGTGTTCTATGCTGTTCACACACTATACAGCAAAAGCTGGATGGACTTCTGCTGTATTTTATATTATAAACAAAAGCATATGAATGACACATTCGTATTTATAAAAAAGCTAGACTTAGTTCACAAGAAGTCTCGCAAATAACTTTCGCGATCTTCAAGTATCATTAAGCGATAATTTCGCCATGTTGGAAAAAGCTTAAAAAGCGATGCGCGCGTCGGACGCGTGTCGCGATTTCCGGTGCGCGCCAAAACTGTAGCGTTTCCGGCTTAGCGTTTTATTGGTTTTGGTTCCTCCGCTGGGTATTTTGTTGGTAAATTAGGAACTAAGATCCTGAACTACATTTGAACATATATTTTTTATACATATGAATAAAATATACGGGTTTTATCAGACATAGTCGACGAGTCAGGGTGCCAAATAACTATATGGTTAATGAAGACAATTTATAGCCTACTATGACCAATTTTCTCCTAAGTGGCTATGAGTTGGTTATACACTTTTCTCAGAAATGAAAATAAGGGAAAGTTTATCAAAACGATTTTGATACAACAAGCACTGTTCTCCGCAGTTTCGCTCTCGAACCATTTAGATATTTTTATCGAAATTTTGGAATTCCGTCTATTTGTGTACACTCTCAAATAAACCTTTACTCCAAACAACACGTTTATTAATAATTTCAGTTGTGCTCTAGGTAGTCGGCGTTTCACTACAGCAAAAGCAATTTGAAGTATTTAATTTCAGATAATCGAGTTAAAAGAGTATTTTGAGTAATTTATATATATTTTGTGTAGGAGACCCATCACCAACAACCTTTATTTTACCATCTTTTCCCCACGCAGCTTCCAAAAGTGGCTGAGGAATTTCTAATTCGTCAGCTCTGGCTATTCCTTCTAGGGATTTATAGCCGTGAGTATATGTATGTATGTATGTTAAATATATTTTGTGTCATAGCTATGAAGGAAAGAGAAAGTATGGCAAATAAATTATTGTAAATGGGGGAGGGTTTCCCATCATATCATGCCCCAATAACTTAAAAAACGACCTTTTTTATTTAGCAAGCAAGCTAGCTTGGTCTAATGAATATGAACATGAATCTATATTAAAACCGACGAATTGATATTGTTAATCAAAGTTGTTGGAGTCAGCAACAAATAAAATTCTTTCTAAAGGAACCTGAGGTTTTTCAATTGATCGAATAGCTGTCTTTTTAGCAAACAATGAGACGGAAAGAAATATTTGTACTTAAATATTAATGAAATTTGAGTAATAATGTTTTACCCTTCTTACTGAAATTAAAAGAGCAATACATTGTTCTTTGAGGCTTGGACACTGACGCTTAAAGAGGAAAGTAAACTCCTGGTTGCCGAGAGAAAGATCCTCCGGAAAATCTTTGGGCCAAGACAGAGGTCGGATGGAACATGGAGATTGCTGAAGAACGTTGAAGTCGAAGAACTTTTCGCTGATGCGAACATCCTTGGGGAAACCGAAGCCCACAGACTTCGCTGGCTTGGGCACCTAGAAAGGATGGGTGAAGATCGAGGTGTCAAAAAAGCGTACATGGGTCGACCAACTGGACGAAGACCTGTCGGACGCCCGCGGTACCGCTGGTGTGATGTGGTAGAAGCGGATCTTCGTGAGCTTCTAGCAAGCGATTGGCGAGAAACCACACTAGACCGAGACAAATGGCGAAATCTCGTATCGGAGGCAAAGACTCACTTTGGGTCATCGAGCCAGCGTAGTAAGTAAGTACATTGTTCTTTGCTTTTTACTTTTAAAAGTAACTACAGAATCGTGGATTCATACTAAATTTTTATTTTTTATGCAATTTAGAGTTTTATTTGTGGACGTTGAAAAAGTTTCCCATTTCAAAACATAATCAATCCTAGCTTCAAGCCACGAGTATCTTACTTAAACCTTGTTCACCACAATCATCATGCGTGGAAATTTTATTTCGTATAAGACTGACGATTATATATAACGTAGAACGTATTTACATATACGTACTACAGACGCTTGTTTATCAAAAAACACATTCGTTTATGTGAATGAAAATACTCGGGAGCGGCTCACAATCACAAGTGAGTTACATAAAAAAAGAAAAACGGAAAATAGCAATAAATTGGCACGCTCCCGAGTTTTTTACGAGTCACAAAAAGTGCGGAAGTTATGTTTCTAGCGCATTAAGTTTAGATCATTAACCGTCATCCTCTTACAACGAATGAAAGAGCAACTATATTTATTACTATACGCTTTGACAACCCTAGCCAGTGAACTATGGAATTTTGGAACATCTCCGAAAACGACGCTCAAGCTAATCTCAACCTTAACGTATTCAAAACACTACATTATTAAAATGAAAATCGAATAACAAGTGTTGTTTAAAGATGCATTTCCCGAGGGTTGTTACAAACGAATTATGTCGTGGAAAGTAATGTTGTCATTATTTTATGACATCTTCATTTATACCCTCTGAACGGAAGCGTATCATTACGGCACAGTGCGCAAGGAGAGGGCAGGACAATGTTCAAGTGTGTTTTCGACTACATTTATTGTTTTTAATATTTTGTTTATATGTCGGATTATTTGAGTGGTGGATAATAATATTTATATAAAGTACTCCAGCTGAATGAATTTTTGGTAGTTCAGGTATACGACGTTCTGCCCTAAAATCAGTATTGAGTGTATGGTTGATTGAAATAGTTCACTTTTATTAATATTAATACGAAAAAAATAGTATTAAATAAAAAACGTGTTCAGATTAAATAGCTTATTATTTATCAATACTAGCAATCAAAGTGTAAGAATGACATTGAATGAACTAACTTTGCCACTGGAGAAGCCCTAACCTATAACTGGCGTCTTAGGGTAATGGAGCTGTAAAGTGGTTGTTGGGCGGTGCGGTGGGAGGTTCTGTGATTTTTTCAGGTGAAAAAAATATATTTGTGTGGAACCAAACGGGGGTGACGGTCAGTTTGCTGACGTCAAGTATAGGCTGACAAGCCAAGTGGCCAAACTGACGCCATTAAGATGAGCTGACATGAATACAAAATACTTATTTTGAGTTTTTTTTTTAGATTAACATTAAGGTTTATAAAATTATCAAATGATAAACAATTTTCTTATATTCTATTAATTTTTTTTTATTAAATTATAATGTTTAGTAATCAAATATAGTTCATGTAAGTCATTTCTTTAAATCATATACATTGCTGTGTAGTGTTGGCTTAGAATAGCACTACCCCAGTTCTATCCATGGGTGTAGGTAAGAGACAACTTAGGGTATTGGGGCTTTTTAAAGGATTTTGGGCGATGCGGTTCAGAGAGACTCATCACTAACAGCCTTTATTTCAAAAATCTTTCTTCAACTTCCAAAAGTGGCAGAGGTATTTCTCATTCCTCAGCTCTGGCTACCCCTTCTAGGGATTTTTAGCCGCGAGTATATGTATGTATTTACTATTGTTCATAAAACTTGTGCGATTTAAAGAAATGTGATTTTATTTTTAAAACATCGAACCCTACCTTAATCTTACAGGCTTGTCCGTTTGCTGACTGTTCCACTCCCACCAATATTTTGGTAAAAATATATTTTATTTTGGGTCGTAGTATTCCTTTTGCTTTAAACGATTTTATGTAATATTAAAGATAATACTCTCAACTAATTATTAAAAAAATGAAGCAATACAATCCCCTAAATTTAATGTTAGAAGAAAAATATCAGAGTTGTTGTTGTCATTACACGTCACCAAACTGAAGAACAAAGCTCTATAAAGTGGATTTGTATAAAGTGTCTCTTCTGTAATGATATAAATTTAATCATATTTATCGTATGTATTTTCCGAAAGTTTTTACCCTGTCACCAAACTGATCCCAAGTTTCTGCCACATCAGTGAAAAGTACAATTTTCCATAAAACCTAGAAAATCTAAGCTGAGAAACAACTGTTTCCCTAAACCATAACTCTAAGAGATCATTTTGAGGCCAAAACTAGCAATTGATATCATAGTTTAGTTTTTGGCTATCATTTTCATAGGGGTGTACATTTTTTTTAAAACCAGCCAAATTAAAATCATAATGAACAAAAAATACAATGTTAGTTTAATTTCTTTTACCGGAGCGTAAGCAACGCCATCTGCATTTTTACACATCAACTAACAAAAAACATAGAACTTGTCTTTAACAGCGCCATCTGTATGACATTGCTTGAACGATCACGTCTAAATTACGGCACGCCATCTATGGCAGCAAAGTAGAACTATTATAAACATTAGCTAGTTATAGTAAAACATTTAAGTTAGTTATAAGAGTTACAAGAAAATATAATAGATAGCGCTAAGTATGTAGCCGAAAGAATAAAATTGTAGAATTTCCAGACTCGAAAAATTATAATTATAAGCAAAATAACAGTAAGATATATTCATGAAGCTACTAACTAAAGTTTAAATAATATTTTTGAAAACATATTATAGTTTGTGATTGATTGATATTGATACACAAAAGAGGTCGGTTCCTTTCGCCATAATCCTTCCCTTGATAAGTCTGCGCTCATAGATACTTCTTATCTGGATATTTCCTAGCAACATATAAACAATTTTACTTTCATAAACTAATGAAAAGCTCCAAGCCATTGTTTATGCTTCGCCATAGCAACTGCGTGTAACATTTACGTTTTGATTTCATTTCCAAACAAAGAAAACAAACAGCCCTTGAACTCTGATGCGTAAATAATAACAGACTATCTTTCGACTAATGGGACCAAACGACAAAGTGGAACTGAAAATTATTAGTTTTCATTTGTGATTTTAGTGTTACCGATGTGTTGTATGAGGTAGCTGTGTGTAAAATGAGTGTGAAAGTGACTCAAGTGATGGTGCATGGGCCCCAGCAGGCTAAACAACAGTCAAAGCCAAGGGGCCCTTACACTTATGCTAGTATGCCACGTGGGCTCTACAATAATTTGAAGAATAAGAGAGATCCACCATGGTAAGTTTTGAAAGTATTTAGTTATGCTTATTGTACCCCGTGGTTTCTAATGTAAAGAACAACTCAGGTACTTCGAGAGCCATTCATGGATCAAAAGCCTGCATATAGAGCAGTTTTATACTGAATGACTGGTTTGGAACACTTTTTGGGAAAACAACAACTTTATTCATCATTATTATTGAAACTGGATAGGACCTCATGATAGGCGGATAGTTTCGGTGTCATATAATGTTAGTGAAGAATAAATGTAGCCACACATGTTAGTGTCCATGCTAGATCATTAAGATTGTCTAATACTTATAATAATATCACTGTGGCGGTATGAAGACTTCATTAATGTGTGTGAATCGGCCTTAAGTCTTCAAACAACCCACGGCATAAATAAAAAACGATTACATACATACATACATATACTCACGGCTATAAATCCCAAGAAAGGGGTAGCCAGAGCTAAGGAGTTAGAAATTCCTCAGCCACTTTTGGAAGATGCGTGGGGAACAGATGGTGAAATAAAGGTTCTTGGTGATGGGTCTCCAACCGCATCGCCCAAAACTCCCTTAAAAAGCCCCAATACATTAGCCCATATAGCCCATAGCCGACACTACACAGCAAAAAAACGATTAATACTATAAAAAGCTAGGCAAGTAAGCGAATGGAAGTTCTAGTTTAACTACAGCCTAATGTGATGTGACCCTTATAAAAAGGATGCAATTATTGGTTACTATTACACAATAACTAAGCTGTTTTCTTTAGGAACATCTTTGGACTGGACATTGTTTGTACGTGATAGGGAGCAGGCTTATCACTGCTTGGTATGAATCCTGTCACACAATTAAGTAAAACTGTTATATAGCCTATATGGTTAACCCCACGATAAATACCTCACGCCACAGATATAAACTCACGCCATTAGTTCAGTTCCCACGGAGGTAGGCAGAGACTATCGATCGCCACTTTGTACGATTTTGGCCAATCTCACGAGTTTCATTTACCTTCACCATTCTTTTCATACATGCCCGTTTGTTCTTCACAGTATAGGTGCCTGCATTTTTGAGCACATTCTCGTTTCATCTAAATGTGTTTCCTGTGGTTGTGCTCTATTGGCATTACCATCCCAGCCCTTTCACCAAGTTTCTAGCATCCATCCTATTCTCACAATGTTTTCTTGTTGATATCAATCTTGGAAAAGAAACAAAGGAAGCGTTTATTCACTGCTACATGTACACATGAGCCTTAAGACGTAGTTAAGCACACTCGCAACTAGTAAAAGAAACGATGATATTGGTTCTTTGAAATCACATTATACTCACGCATGGTGTGTAGTGCCGGCTTAGGATGCCACTACCCCTTTTTACCTACGGGCGTCGCAAGAAGCGACTAAGGGTATGGAGTCTCATTTAAGTGGTTTTTTGGGCGATGCGGTTGGAGACTCATCACCAACGATACTTTATTTCTAACAACTTGTCCCGTCCCTATCAACTTGAAAATGTGGCTGAGGAGTTTCCAGCTCTGAAGCTCTGGCTACCCCTTTTTCGGATTTATGGCCGTGAACATATGTATTATGTAGTTACTCATGCTTCAACGGTGGATTCCCAGCCTTATGAGTATAGTGGAAACCTCTTATTTTAATAGTAAAAACAATCACCATACTTTTATGAACACACAAATATGCGTGCTCACATGAACTTAGTTATTAACCCTTGAACTTAACGCTATAATTACAAATAGCTCATAATTCCTTAGGCTTTTCTTAATTGCAAGTAGCGTGTGTTACTAACGAAATATGTCAGACTTATCGATTTAAATATCTAAAATAGCTGAAAAAGGGTTATAAAGTTAAAGGGTAATAATGTAAAATGTGCTCAAAAAGGCAGGTGTCCGCAGTATGAAGAATAAAAGAGCATGTATGAAAAGATTGATGGATGTAAACGAAGCCAGAGAGGTTTGCCAGGATCGTACAAAGTGGCGATCGATAGTCTCTGCTACCCCAATGGGAACTAACGGCGTGAGAATATGTATGTATGTATGGTAATAATGTAGGTTGTGATGTCGATACGAATCATATTATATTTTAATCGAACAAGCATACTCAGTCACGTATACATCCCGGGGAGGGCAGAGCTTAAAACTTGGTAATTCTTTAACCACTTTGGAATGAATAAAATTTTGTTAAATAAAGGCTGATTGATCGCCTAACAGTGAACTCTCAAAAACTCGCGCCGTATATCCCTTTAAGGGTTGGTAAAGGTACTAATACTTCCACGTTTTGCTCGGACAGTGTAGTCACGTGATAGGGACCTGCCCTGCCCTATCGCCGTTTTGTACGAATACACTGTCACATGACTAAGTTCAACTAAGCCATGTGGGTTTCTTGCATAACATATGACATTAGAAAAGACAAATTGGTGTATCACCTACCAGTCGCATAAAGATCCCCAAAAAAACCAAATCGCTTCTTTTAACAAACGGAAGAAGTAATTTATTTTTGCATGCTTACCCATCTTTCAACTTTTCATGTTTCAATATTTAATTCCTTAAGTTTTCAACTTTAAAGTGTTTTAAAATCCCAGCCAAGTTACAAAGTACATTGACCTTTCCGTGCTTTATAAAGGAAAATAATGGCTGACCGTGTCGTAGTGCTTGTAGTGGTTGCCATGGCTACCAAGACTATAGGGCTGCCACTTTTAATTACTGCTTAAAAATATTTACGCGGGCCAGTCAGCGCTTTTTTTTTAATATTGGCAATGAGTACCCACGTGAATGGCCATTATGAAACCAGCGTAATGGGGACCGTTGGATCGGATATGTCTCAGAGCGGTTTGTTTAGTTGACTTTTTTTAAATTCTTTTTGTTTTATCAATTAATTAATTTGTAGTTTTAAATTAGTTGTAAGGTGCTTTTAATATCAATTTTATAATTTCAAAAAAAACACTCATAGTAGCCTCGTATGACTAACGCGGGAGGAAATGGTAAAAAAAACCCATTATGAACCGACACTACTTAACTTAGATATATATATAAGTTAAGTACATATATATAGATATAATTAGAGGTGACTGAGATTGATTTCCTTGTTAGAATCCCATTACTGGATTATCTTCCCCCCTGAAATTATTAAAAAAGGTAAAAGTTTTATTTATTACTAAGATCATCTACTGCAAATTACCGTCAGTAACAACAATAATCATTACAATAATCACAATATGCAATACGAGCATTCTGCTGCAAAATGTCTGGCTATTTGCCAGCGAAATTGTTACGAAATGTCCATTACATTATATAATACTATTAGTGACGACACGAAAAAATTGACATTTAATAAATTTAAATCTGTATTATTTAATTATTTGATTGACAATTGTATATACTCTGTGAAAGACTTTTTAACAAAATGTAATATTTGATCAAAAATTAAAGCTTTACTATTTTATTAAATGTAACCAATTTTAAACCAATGTAATAAGTATTTACACGCCGCAAGGTAGAACAAGATGAACTATTTAAAAAAACCTACCACCTTATTTAACTCTTGTTTCTCGTAAATAAACGCTTTTTATTTTTATTTATTTTATTTAATACGTATCTCATGAATCAGCCAAGTGACGACCCTAACATTCGTACAAAGAAAGACAATGAATACTCCAATTTACATTCTTATGTCCACTTGAATAAATACACTTTGACAAATTACTTCTTTGCCTAGTACTTAGCATTCTCAATAACTGTATTACTACTGAGTGACAATGTTTCTAGCTGTTTATTTTCTGAGAATAGATATTCCTTCAAGTAAATAACAAAACATTTTGAATCGTAGCAGCTATATAAATCTAATACAATGTTTGCTATAACAAAAGTATCGACATATTTTATGTATTCACTTGCAGATTCCACTATTAACATACATACATATACTCACGGCAATAAATCCCAAAAGGCACATTTGGAAGTTGCATACATACATACATACATACATATACTCACGGCTATAAATCCCTAAAAGGGGTAGCCAGAGCTAAGGAATTAAAAATTCCTCAGCCACTTTTGGAAGTTGCGTGGGAATAAGATGGTGAAATAAAGGTTGTTGGTGATGGGTCTCCAACCGCATCGCCCAAAATTCCCCTAAAAGCTACATTTGGAAGTTGATGAGGACAAGATGGTAGAAATAAAGTATCATTAAAAAAAACATACCCTTAGTCGCTTCTTACGACACCCGTTGGTAGAAAGGGGTAGTGAAGTGACATTCTAAGCCGGCACTACACGGCAATTCCAATATTCTTCTCACAGCCCATATATGTCCCCACCAAGGGGCTCGAGCCTACGCTATATATAGGGCGATTTGGCCATAGTCCACCACGCTGGCCAATTGCGGGTTGGCAGACTAACGACTACTACCGTTATAGTAGCCGGGACCAACGGCTTAACGTGCCCTCTGAAGCACGGAATCATCTTAATTTTCGGATAATCAGGTGATTCAAGCCTGCAATATCCTTCCAAATTCCTCGGGAATCGAACCCGAGACCTCCGTAGTTGAAACCAAGCGCTTAACCGCTGGACCACAGAGGCAGTCCAATATTAATTTAAAAAAACACAATTATTTGTATGTTTACAAAAAAGTACTCTCGGATCTAAATCAAACTTAAAATATCAATTCTTTATTAATGCTACATTTTCAATAAAAAAATCAATTTCATACTTACATATAGTAATTGCATTGCATGTAGATGATGCGATAGCTGCGACCCTAACGTGTCCTTCATTGAACGTTGAAAAATAACGCAATACGCTGTACAAGTTATTTTGTAACAGGCTATTAGTGTTTTGTAAATTTATCGGTACAAAACATGATTTATGTCGATATTTATTTTAATAGGAAAGCGATGGGTTTTCCAAGAGTGAGTTTAGTGACGATCTATAATAATTATTATAATCACTGTTTACACCAATGGGAACTAATGGCGTGAGTATAGAATGTGTCCCTCATTTAGCTTTTCATTCGAAACCCTTCTTTTTCACATAAACATTTCGTTAGATTTAGGTGAACACGGTTCAGACAGGAGCCAGACAAAGTTTACTTACAGTCAATAATTGCATATACTGAAAACAATTTCCAAACCTTTGCTCTTTAGCACAACGTTAACTTTAGCATAAAGCAAACGATTTGCAAACAGCCTGTATATGCAATATACATCTTGTCGAGTATTTTCTAAATCACTACTTTTCGTGATAGCCCAGTGGGTAGAATACCGCTTATCATGCAAACAGTGAGGGTTCACATCCCGGGTCATATGTGTGGTTAATTTATGATGGTTGTTAACAGTAAGCGAAAACATGGTGAGGAAACCCACATGGCTGAGTTGTACTCAGTCATGTAACAGTGTATTCGTACAAAACGGCGATAGGCCTGCCCCCGATCACGTGAGTACATGTTATGCAAAACGTGGGTACTCTGAACACCAGGTGACAATGTCAGGTGAATTTCAGAAGTGCCAACCCGATCGGGGACATACAACGTGAACTTTTGAGTTGAATTGAGATTTTTGGTTAGCAATAATGTGTAAGTATTATGAAATAACATATACTTCGCCACGCCCAGCTGTGCTGCGTAGCAATTTCGTAGCACTTCGTAGACAAACCATAGCTTATCTCTATTCCGCTCAGTCAATGTGGATCGTTGACTTTTTATTTTCTTTTTGTGCTGAAATAATAATTAAATATAAAATGAAATAAATAATTGACATTGAGACACACAGGATATGTAAAAATTAAAGCCATGAGCACATTTAGGATTCCGCTCCGTTTTCTATGATACATATTTATTTACAAACATATTTCTTTTTAATATTGTATTTAAAAGAAAAAAAAAGAAAAGAAATGTTTTTATTTGTTGCCAACTCCAATAAATAAATTTAAAATAACAAAAACACTATTTACAAAATAAAAATATAAAAAGAAAACACATATAGAATTTTAACGAGAAAGAATAAAACAAAGTGAAAACAATATTAATAGCAATAAACAAAAAAATATAGTCAATGTTCATGTGCTTACGTCAGCAACAAAAGAGCATCTGACTCAGCATTTTGCTGTGAGCGCTAACCCACTGCATTGATTTACTTGTTTTATTTAAATAATAATTTTAAATAGATTAGAAAAAGTACTATTCCGTGAAAAGATCAATTGTCTTTCTTCCTATTGCTTTCAAAATTGAGCGAAAAATAGAGTAGTTAGATAAAAGCAACCGTGATAGCCCAGTGGGTAGAACACTCGGTTATCGTGCAAACGACTAGTGTTCAAATCCTGGGTCGGGCCTATACCAATTTGTCTTTTCTAAAGACATATGTGTGGTTAATTTATCATGGTTGTTAACGGTGAGGGAAAACATCGTGAGGAAACCCACATGGCTGAGTTGTACTTAGTCATGTGACAGTGTATTCGTACAAAACGGCGATAGGCCTGCCCCCTATCACGTGAGTACACTGTCCATGCAAAACGTGGGTACTCTGAACACCAGGTGACAAAGTCACGTGATGTTCAGAAGTATTAGTACCTCTGCCAACCCCTTCGGGGATATTCGGCGTGAACTTTTATGTTATGTTTATGTTATGTTATGTTATGTTTAGATAAAAGCTCTCTTTAATATTTGTATAACTTTGTAAATATTACAGATCATAAAATACAATCATGATATCGGACGGACAGATAGTAGACGTCTCAGTAATCGGGTTTTTCTTTTCCTTTTTGGAACAAAACCTTAAAAATGAACTAAAATTTAGATTTTTTCCTACAGAACTAATGGGTGTTCGCTCCACCAATACAACAACTAATACAAGACTATAACTTCCGCTAATCTATCAGTGTATGTTTTAACACTTCATTATTTATTTTATAAGCAAAATTGAGGCACTAATCTGACGCACTTCCTGTCCAGTTTTATAAATTCATCCCTTCATTAGCATTCGTTCTAAGAACTGTTTGACTTTGTCAAGGTCGCACTTTGTATTGTTGATCAAGATTACAGGCTGTGGAGGGCAAAGTAATTTCTTTTAACTATACGTTTTGGTTAAGCTATTTCACACCGTATTTTTGTACTCACTTGCAGATTCCAGTACTTTTTGAAAAAACTCTGGATTTTATGAGTTTTTTATTTTTTTGGCAATTTTATATAGAAAATTTCATCAGAGGAATATAAAACGTTTTCAACCGCACACGACATCTAAAATAGCAGTAACGAAACACAATAAGTAAACTAATAAACAATTAATACAATAGAATAAACTATGTTACTACTCTTATTACCAAGATAGTACTTGTATTCAAGGGTAGGCTGCAAATTTTAAATCCATTGCCGTGATAATGAGTCGCTATGAGTAAAAAAAAAACAAACAAAAACGAAATACGCGAGAGTTTATATTTTTTCTCGATAAATTAAAAATAACCCGATAAATACTTATACGGAACCTGATAATTGAATTTAGTAACAATCACCGAAATTATTCAATAATATCGACTTCTGAGAAAGTCGGTTTTAAAACACAGAATGTTTTAAAAGTGTTGAGTATGTCGTGTTGTTTTATAAAAAGCTTTGTATGCAGTTACTTTCTAATAAAATATACTAAATAAAAAAATACTTTTTTAAAATGCAAAGCAGACGAGTATCGAAGAAATATTTTAGGTACTACATAAGGTAAGCGAATTATTTTCTTAAGTTAAATAAGTTATTTTTAACTTTTCCCATTTAAGGATCCAACCGTGTCATAGCCAACACAACATTGTACAATGTACATTTATGTTGTTGTTGTTTATATAATCGCCATTCGGCAGGCAAAGATCACTTGGACCATACAGCCTAATCTTCAGTTATGTACATTTATTTAATGATCTGCTTGGAAGTCTGAGTAACATAAACATAAACGTTCACGCCGAATATCCCCGAAGGGGTTGGCAGAGGTACTAATACTTCTGAACATCACGTGACTTTGTCACCTGGTGTTCAGAGTACCCACAAAGTCTGAGTATAGTATTATATTATCTGTGGTGGTAGTTTTTTTTGCAATATAATTATTGGATTGAATCATTACTTTGCTTAAATCCATAGCAATACAAATATTAATAAATTACTTCGCTAATTCCGCTAAATATCTAAAATAAAATAAATATTTAGCGGAATTAAGCGAAGTAACTTATTAATATTTGAATTGCAATATAATTATTTAGAAAGTGAGTTTTACTTATATTTACGCCATAGTTTCCATCGGGGTAGGCCGAAACTATCGACGGCTACTTGGTACTTCACTTGCTTCCCTACTCATAAATCATTATCGTCATTCTTATACCTACATGGTATTTACTACTTCTGGCTTTAGATGCTACGAAAGCATTACTGTATGGTTAACTACATATTCTCACGGCTATAAATCTATAAAAGGAGCAGCCAGAAACTGCGCTCTGGCTAAGATAAGGCCCCTTGATAGGATTTACTACAGGCCCTGCGCCAGCTAAATTCAGCACTTACCCTGCCCTTTATCACGAGTATGCACTGTCCAAGCAAAAACCAAGGCACACAGAACACCGGGTCACAATATCACGTGATGTTCAGAAGTATAACTACCTCTGTGTAGTGTCGGGTTAGAATAGCGCTACCACATTTCTTCAAATAGCAATAGGCGACTTCGAGTATTGGAGCTTTTAAAGTGATTTTTGAGCGATGCGATTGGAAAACCATCTCCTTAAACCTTTGCTAACTTTTTCCCACTCAAGTTCCAAAAGTGGCTGAGGAGTTTCTTATTCCGAAGCTCTGGCTACCCCATCTAGGGATTAATAGCGGTGAGTATATGTATGTATTTATGCCTGCCCTTCGGGAATTTATAGCGTGGAACTTGAGATAAAAACTATTACTAATAAATAAAACTATTTATTAGTAATAATCCCCACATGAGGTTTTCATGAACAAAAAGATTTAAATTATAAAACTATTTATCTTTTATTTATAAGTAATAATCCCCACATGAGGTTTTCATGTCAAAAACATTCAAATTATAAAAACTATCACTTTACGCAGGCAACTTAAATATAATAAGGTGGTCTTAGCCATAATCAAGTGTTAGCGAGATTTACCCAATAAAATATTATGCTGAAATTTTCTTAAATTTACGCTTATTCTAGTCACTACATTAAGTTATTAGGACGGTGTACGTGTGTCTGTATTTGAAAACCTAATTTTCGGAAGTAGGTTATACTGTTAGACACACATGTGGAGTTTTTCTCACGTGATCGATATTCTATAAAAATAACTTGTTGAAAATTAATAAGTTCGAGTTCAAGAATAGGTAAATGAATTTTTAATAGCGTTAAAGAGTGACTTAAAGTTAGAATAATAAATTGACAAAAAATAAAAACATCCCTTTTTGTTACAAGCATTCAGTTCTTACCTGAACAGTGTACTTACTAGAACGGGAGATAACATACCTCAGTAATTGAAAAAAAGACAGCCTTTGTCGCCGATCGGGAAGGCTACTTTAAATCATAAATACTGATTTTAAGATAGGTTTATTCGTCATTCTTTTATTATTCGTATATAATTAAGCCTATTCGTTACTTTTAAAATTGCCGGAATGTGGCAAATAACCAAACTTATAAAAATACATTTTACAGAGTTATTAACGTTTCGTGTTCGATCTGATTCTGTTACCCATATAACCCTAAAACGCGTTCTTGTGGCTCTGCAGACTTATGTTCCTTAATAACAGTATTCTTACATAATCCTTAAATCACAGTTTGCGTAGTTTTGTTTACGATTTTTGGAACACGCGTGCGCGGTGTCTCGCCGCTGACCGCCGGCCGCCAGTGACCACGCAGCCCTCCGCCACACCACCGCACTGGATGACCGCTCCAAATAAACACGATACTTTATAATGCGAACAAAATGCCACCGGTCACGAATTTCCCTCCTCGGGAACAAGAAGCCTTCACAGTCCTCAATCAAGACCCCAAACCGCGCAACATCCAACTAGTTAAACCACTACAACGCGATGTAGAACCCCAGACAATTCTCGACCCCAAATTTTCGAAAGCACTCGATTTCAAACTTCGAAGATTAAAAGAAAAAGAAGTTTTGCAAGCAAACCTTCGGCGCCCAACGCGATCTAAAAATCGTCTCGGAGTGGCCAGCTCGGAGCCAGATATGAGTTCGAAATCGCCTCGCAGACTGCTGACTAGTTCGAATCCTAGAGTCGACTTGCCATCGCCGAGAAAAGAGAAATGCAGAGTGAAAAGAGAAGCTGATTTTTTGGAGGAGAAACCTAGATTTGTGACTACTGTGAAATCGGGGCAATTTCTTCCGCCTCCACCGAGTCTGGCCAAGTTATTGGGCTTGGATACTTTGTATTCGGATGAGCAACAGATGTATTCGTATAGTTCTCAGCCGGTTCCAGTGGCGAGTCGAAGGAAAAAGCGGTCTGTGCCGTGTCCGAAGCCAGGAGTTAGTATGAGTGCAGCATCAGCGATGAGTAATGTCCGCGCGTTGGTGGCTGGTGTAATAGGAATGGGACACTCCTTTAAACATTTCAAGTATGTAATTTTGAACTCATTGTATATTACTAGTTAAAAGTATATAAAAATACGTTTGAGTTTTGTGGCTGTGTGTCTTCTCGGTGAATTTTTGTTGCTGCTTAGCTATAATTATTTTTTACTAAAGACAGGTTTTAATATCTATAATTATTGTTATTTTGTTATCATTATATATAATTGAAACTCATTGTAACTTTCGACTTTATTTTGCTCTAAGATCTTTAACTGATAAATATTGGTCGTTAATCAAATAGCTTAGCTTATTGACTTTTACTAATAGTGAAAACACCCGTCAACAAGTACGGAGGTCTCGGGTTCGATTCCCGGAGGGGGGGTAAACTAACAAATTAAATTCGTAAGATTTATCCCAGTCTGGAAGGTTATTGCAGGCTTGAATCACCTGATTATCTGAAAATTAAGATGATTCCGTGCTTCCGAGGGCACGTTAAGCCGGCTACTATTATGGTAGTAGTGGTCGTTAGTCTGCCAACCCGCAATTGACCAGCGTGGTGGACTATGGCCAAATCACCCTATATAGGATAGGCTCGAGCCCCTCGGTGGGGACGCATATGGGCTGTGAGGAAAAACACCCCTTTTTCTGCCTTGGGTGTTTTGCAAGTTGACTTAGGATCTGGGGCTTTTTACGTATCTCTTGTTGTGAATAAGGCCGTCGCACAAGTAAGGAAAATTATATATATTTTTAACTTAAAAAACCTGTTTAACTACTTGTACGGTCAGAAACGGTTGAACTAATTTTAATTAAGTTTATATCATTCGTAAGATTTTTATCCGCCGAGAAAACCAGACCAGAATAACTATTAATTAAATAAATAAGTAGATATATATGGACATATTATACACAGATCAAGTTAGCCCCAAACTAAGTAGAACTTGTATTGTGGGATACTAACTCAACGATATATTTATTATGTACTAGTGGATCGGCCCAGCTTCGCACGGGTAGCGTTGTTTTATTAATATCTGAGGTTTCTTCAAACACTGCTCAAGATTTGTGAAATTTAGCGCAATGATTACTACTTAGAGCACTCCTGAATAGTGTAGCCATAGAGTAAAGAAACACACTGGAAATAGAGAGCCTTCTTGCTTAGTGATAACCCCTCACTCGTGAGGTACCTCGTTTGAGCTACTCGTCGCGAGAAAATGAGGGAGTTCTCGTATTTGAAATATAAGCCACCTCACGTAGCTCCTCACTTTTTCGAGGCGCGAGTCGAGGCAGCACTCGAATAGACCAAAGTGAGTGAGTGAGTTACCGACTACTTAAATGTTGAGTCGATACATACATTATACTCGTGTCGCGGTTGAAGGAGTCGGGTCAGTTTGATGGAATGATTAGTCAGTTTATTTTAGCGTTTTCTTACAAATAGTACCCTTTTTAATTTTACCTTAGATTAGCTTACATACACTCACGGCCATAAATCCCAAAACGGGGTAGCCAGAGCTGCAGAGCTAGAATCTCCTCAGCCACATTTGGATATTGATAGGGGAGTAGATGGCAGAAATGTAGTATAGTTGGTGATGGGTTTCCAACCGCATCGTCCAAAAACCACTAAAGGCCCCATACCCTTAGTCACCTCTTACGACACCCGTGGGTAGAAAGGGGTAGCGACATTCTAAGCCGGCACTACACGGCAATCTAAGCCGGCACTACACGGCAATCTAAGTCGGCACTACACGGCAAAGCCGGCACTACACGGCAAATTAGAATAGCTTAATGATATTAATGGGCCGAAGTGAGTAAAAAAACTAATAAAGCAGTTATAGAAAGTTTGTTTCAATTTACAAATTTTGAATAATTTAATTAAGGGCGTCCCCGGAAAAATAGGTTGATATTGATTGTTTGGAAGTTCTATAAAGTCTGATTTGATGATATTGATATGACATGAATAAAATATATGTTGGTGATTAGTTCATGGTGTTAAAATTTGATGTTTAACATTTTAATAAATTGCTGAAAAATATGATGAAAAAAATTGAATTGGAACATGCTTTGTTTTCATAAAAACCGTATAGGCTCCACTGGCATAACATACATGTGAACTCATGTGTCTACATACGCGTAGCTTTAACATCTGTAACTTTTCATTTAAACATTGCAGTTATTCAATAAAACTAAATAAACTACATTTATCCTGCGCGCGCGTTTTTTCCGTCCCTGTCACTCTCAGTAAATTTGACGTAAGAGTGAGCGAGCGCAATAGCTGCAAAATGCGGGGATGCCCTTAAGTTTATTTATAAAAAAATACCAAGTATAAAACATTAGAACTCATCATTTTCCCTCATTCATCAGTGCAAAGCGGCAACATTACGCGTGCCTCACTGTTGACCCGTTAATAGAGTATATTTCATTCTCTTTACCTCGCCTCAAATGAGGGCTACCTCATGAAGTAAAAAAAGGCTCTCACTCAATACTCATTAAAAAGAGTGAGATGTACAACATACAATAAACAATACAACTTGCTGTTTACGTTGCAAATTAACGCCATTTCGGTTCGAACTACTTCAAACTACGAAGGAATCACCCGACCGAACCGAAGCTCTAATTCCATACATAAACGCCTACATGCAATACTTACTTAATCTATTGTATCACACGTACGTACCGTTCATCATGACAACAATAACATAATATTAACATGATCCATGCCATGACACAACATGACATGATATGACACAATGACACGAAGAATTTTTTGGTTTATATACTCTAATAAAGAAGAAATCATACCGCGATGTAGCAATTACCGACAGTGCCATCTATTGGTGAATATGCAAATCACAGCGCGCTTTTGTATGAGGTTTGCGCTGTTAAAAACTACAAAGTGAGGATGGAGGGAAGTTTTTATTTCCAGCCCCTGAGTGTAGCTTTGTGATTTCTGTGAAAGCGCTCATATGAACGGTTTAGTATTTTCGAACATAAACTAATTTTTAGAATGAGTTGAAGTTGAGTTGAGTAAAACGCAATGAAGTACTATAACAACTACAACTACTGGCGCCATCTAGTATTTAATATGTACATTAGTAATTATTTGGTTTTGGTCACGGGCGCGATGGCTTATTTCATGTGTAATTTCGCTGTTTCTCTACTGATTTCTATGATATTTTTTTTATTGAATAGGTAATAATGTTACCTTTTTTAAATTAGGGATGAGTGAGAGTATTATAAACGTAAGAGTAAACAAATATAATCAGAATACTCCGAACTACTAAGCTATCAGGAGTTACACGTGATATTGTGAGTCAACCATAAAAGATAGACATATGCTGTTGAACATTTTTTTTTAGAAAATTTTATGAAGATTTTTTCCTACATACATACATTTTATGTAACTTTAACCATTAAGGCTGCACACGCGACGGAAGTTTAAAAAATGGAGTAACTTGTCCCGTTTTTCCAAGATTTCCCAAAATTCCCCTTTACTACTCTGCTGGAAAGTATACAAAAACCTGTGCAGGAGTATGAAGAATAATTGTACCAAGTTTCGTTAAAATCCGTCGAGTAGTTTTTGTTTCCATAAGGAACATACAAACCGACAGACAGACAGACAGACAGACAGACAGACAGACAGACAGACAGACAGACAAAAATTTTACTGATTGCATTTTTGGCATCAGTATCGATCCCTAATCATCACCTGATAGTTATTTTCAAAATATATTTCATGTACAGAATTGACCTCTCTACAGATTTATTATAAGTATAGATATAATACACATATAAAGAACATCCAAGAATAATAAACAATCATTTATGCTCATCACACAAATGTTGCTCTCAGCGGGGATCAAACCCGCAACTTCCGGACCATGAAGCTAGTCACCTATCCACTTGGCCACGGACGTCGTCCATTTCCTTACTCTGTAATAAACTAGCCAATTCTCAATAGAGCTGCTAGTTAATCTCTAAAAAGTAATTATCTAAACTAAGCTATGCCAAGGGTTCCTTACTGCGATTTCTTTATTATTATAGTTAATGTTATATGACTGGCGGTGTACTTGTACCCAATAACACTAACGTATAAAGAATGTTCACCGGAAATTTTGGATTTTAAGTATGTGAGTATAACTTACTGGATGACGAAAATGTCTGCTTTCTGGTCTTATCCAAAGATTCTCAAATATAGGCCTGAAAATGTTAAAGCAGTGTTTGCTTCGCGTTCGACTTGGCTATATCGTACTTATTATTATACGTATGACCTACTCGCTCTCACACGCCTTATGCTACGGGGCAGGATCGCACAAAGTGACGAGCAATGGCCTCTGCCTACCCCAATGGAAAATAAAGGCGTGAGTATATGAATGTATGTTTTTAATAGAACAAAAGTCCTTTGAAAAGTCCCCATAACCTAAGTAGCCTCGTAGACCCCAGGGAAAAAACGAGATAGTGAGTGATGCTCACTATAATAAACTGCGTCGCAAACAAATAATTGATTCTAAATATACAAATAATAATAATATAGAAAGGCACGATAAAATCAATATTGAAATGTTATGCAGCAATAAAAACAGTACATTTATCAACAGTGGTTGATGCAGACGAAATTAACTACTTGTATCGATTCAGGATATAAATTAAACTTTTAAAGCTATGTAGGCTGCAATCAATAAAAGAAAGCTACAGTATGGGTACTATTGGCGTTTAGTATAGCAGCTTTCATTCGATGTGACAGATACAAATAATATCACCCATTGAAATCCGATACGCCTAAATATAAAATAAGAAAATTTATTTTAATAAAATATCTCACTTTCAATTCTTATAATGCTCTTTTGAACAAAAAAGTATGAGACCTGAAATTATATCCATCAGAATGGGCTATTTAGAAATACTAATAGCCTGCTTATGAAAGTACAATAGTAAACGTTTTTTTAAACAATTTATTACTACCTTAATAAAATAAATGTGATGAAACTGTAAATTTTAAGAAACCCCTAATCTAACCATAAAAACTTCCGAACTTCAAATATCTGAAAAGAACTTCTTGTTTTCTGACGTATAGATATGGATTTGCTCAATTGTTCTGGAGACGTCTGTTGCTTCCACAATAAATTTAAACGATATGAATATGAATAAGATATAAAAAATAAGACACTGTTTGTTATAGTAATCCATACAAGAACCATTTTTCAATTTACATGGGGTTAGTCCAAACCTAGGTTGGATTCTCGGAGAGTCTGTCCTTGTATCCAAATTAGCTCGGTTGATAAAATGCATTTGCTCTTTCGTATGCTGAGTCCGTTTTTCCAAGCTAGGTATAGTCAGACACATAATATTTTAGACACAACGTACATTATGCACAAAAAAGATAGCCTTTATTATTAAGTAAGAATCTAAAGATTTTGCACTACATCCCAAAAATGACTAACACTTAATTCACTATTAAGCAGACGTAACTGTGAGTCTTGAATGAAATCATCACGGTCAATGTAAATTTGTAAACGATTTTTTTGGTACTTGACACTTACCACTTTTTAATAAACTTTCTGAAAATACTGCTATATTTTGATGTTTCGCTTTAATATTTTAGATAGGTAGGTGAGTAAGTAGATTGATTATTCGAGTACTTAATATTATCTTTGAACTCGAGTGTACATTAGCAGTTTGGAAAATCGGAGAAAACTCAAAACATACATTCTTATTATCCAACCAAGTTAATTCGGATACTAGGATAGACTCTCCGAGAATCCAACCTGGATTTTTAGGGTTCCGTAGCCAAATGGCAAAAACGGGACCCTTATAGATTCGTCATGTCTGTCTGTCTGTCCGTCCGTCCGTCCGTATGTCACAGCCAGTTTATTCCGAAACTATAATAACTACATTATTGGAAATTGGTGCGTAGATGTATTCTGTAAACCGCATTAAGATTTTAAAATAAAATCTGAAAAAAAAACCAAAATTTTTAGGGTTACCCATACATAGAACTGAAACTCAAATTTTTTTTTTTCATCAAACCTATACGTGTGGGGTATCTATCAAAAGGTATTTGAAAATGATGTTGAGGTTTCTTATATAATTTTTTTCAAAACTGAATAGTTTGCGCGAGAGACTTTTTCAAAGTGCTAAAATGTGTGTCCCCCCCCCCGTAACTTCTAAAATATGGGCATGATAATACTGAAAAAAATATATGATGTGTATAACTATACAAACTACTAACGAAAATTGGTTTGAATGAGATCTAGCCCGTAGTTCTATTTTTAAACGTCATAAATCAAATTACTTACCTAATTTGGCTCCCATGATTTTCACACAAACGGGATTTTCTATATATATGATAGTACGGAACCCTTAGTGCGCGATCCGACTCGCACTTGGCCGGTTTTATTGAGTTTGCTGACAACCGTCCAATATTATTAATACGCAGTATAAATTCCTTCACAAACGATTCTATGTTTTATCAGAGATATGAATCTTCTTTCTACTAGTGAAAATAGCAAAGGAATGTTTAATTAAGAAGTTTCAAAAGCCATTATATGTATTTCTGAAATTAGAATCAGCCTTGCTAGCTCAATCAGTCTAGTTCAAAACGCGCTTGATATACTTTTTATACCAATCGAAATAATCGCAGTAATTACTACTGATGCTTGCGAAATGCAATTATTCTTTCATAGTTCAACAATGGGAGTTCAGAAAATGGTTGTTTCAACAAACAATGCTTGGTTTTTTACAAATTCAAGGGTATTTTCTGAGAACTTATCTCAAATCATAGAAACCATAGATGTAATAATAAAAATATATATATATTAATACATCTATGATAGAAACGATCTGGACCAAATTTTGCACGATGGTCACCCACACTGATGGCAAGGCTTTGAGATAATACAATTTCAGATATAACTTACCACGGAGGAATAATCATCACACATCAAAATTTCCTATCTTAGTCTATGGGAGCTCTAGCGAGTACTCGACAATCACTCGCCACTTTGGTCCGATTTGGCATCGTGAAGCATTATGCCCACCTAAAATTTAATAAATATATTAAATGCTTTATAGTTATATGCTGCGGAATAGTGTAATGCAATTTGAGACTGACACTAAGATTTTAGTAAAATAAAATCCTTCTATAATAAATTCTTTGAGGTAAATGAACCGGACTTTAAACTTGAGTCATTATATTTTTTTAATAATTTATTATTTGGGTAGTCAGAAATCATTGATGCCCACTTAATACGTTTCATAGTATTTTTATTAACGACGATGATCAACAGATCGTTCAAAAAATTAATAAAAGAGAAATGTATGATATATAAAAATAAAATCAACTAAAACGACAAAATCTTTTAACAATTTAACTTAAATAAATAAAATAAAACAATTTCGCTTGTTTCAGTGGAACCGAAGTAGCAGGCAATATGATGACCGACAAGCGAATCATACGAGGCTCTACCTTTGCTACGCACCCGCAAGCTGCCGTGAGTACAAACATCATATTTTTATTGTTTTATTATGTTTAAAAGTTTGCTGCAAAGTTTTAGAAGTATAAGGAAGCACTTACTTTCAGCAGCGTCAATAACGACTAACGTAACGTAATGTTAATGAAAAACAGACAGGTGACAAACAAACAGACAGGAAAGCCTAAATAATCGGGTCCCGTTTTATATTGTTGGTACGAACGGAACCTTAAAAAGCGCTAAATACCCTCGAAGAAATGGCAGAGGTGCTTTTGGTCATTATGTCCGATTTTGTCGTTCGGTTGTTACATTATTATAACACAAAATACTATCCAATATAGTAAACAGTTTAGTCAATTAACCACGCATAATACTAAAGAAAAACCATATTTTCGTAAGCCCGAATCAGGTTTGTTGTCCGTACCTCAGCATCCTTTCCCAATCCCAACCATGCTTGCTATTTAGTATCTAGATAGATACATACATATACTCACGCCATTAGTTCCCATTGAGGGAGGGAGAGACTATCGATCGCCAATACATACCTATACCGTATCTATAAATTTCAAAATCACTTATGTCAAAAATAAAGTCATTTGATAGCATATACATATACGCTTATTATTCGTTAGCGTTCACGAAACAAAACAGTCTAGTAATACAAACACTAACCCAGTTCTAACCATTTAATAATGTACATGAAGTCCATCGCCCTACATCTGATTCCGGCGATGTATGACAGCGATAGTCTGGCAACAATCATGTATACCAGAAAGTCCTAATTTTGCTATTGGTTTAATGCTATTAGAACATTGCGGTATATTTATACCCACCTTACCCCTATTTCCCGCGCAAACCGCAGTCCCTTGACCTCGATACAGGAATCACTCCTTGAGGCTAGTGCGTTGAACTGTAAAATCAATGTCCTAGGTTTGATTTCGTGTGCATTTTTGATTGCTGCTTTTTTAGCGTGGTTGAAGATAGTTAAATGAAACTGGTTTAGGCTTGTAACTAAGCAAAGTATCGTTAAAAGAAAAGATATTTAGCTCAAACTAACGATCATTTATTTTACCAAACCTCTATTCTTAAACACGTCTAGTGGTTTTGGTTGAGGGCGGACATCAAAACTGTAATCCAGCATGAATAACTTCAAACTACCTAAGCTTGAGTTATATAGAATTCTCAACCACAAGTATAGGTAAGGTACTTTTTGATTTTCGGATATTTTAATCGCGTGTTATTACATTATTTTTAAAGCCCGACGTTTCGAAAACTTTTCAGTTATCATGGTCCCGGGAAGACTGAGGTGTTATTTGTCATTATACAGTACTATAAAATTATTAATACTAATTACCTTCACAAAATTTTAAGTTACATTTACGTTTAATATTTGCTATGTACAAAAAGAGCTAATGTTATCTGGAGTCTTGCTAGTGTCCAAGCATGGCAAGGTAGTTAGTATTAATATTTTTATGGTACTGTATAATGACAAATAACACCTCAGTCTTCCCGTGACCACGATAACTGAAAAGTTTTCGAAACGTCGGGCTTTAAAAATAATGTAATAACACGCGATTAAAATATCCGAAAATCAAAAAGTTGTTTCAATTATAATGTGCAATCGTGAAAATCTTAGAAAATACTATAGGTAAGGTAGCTAATGAAATATTTTCAGGTCAAAGGGTGAAGAAGTGCTATTTCATAAAGCACATCATAAATTAATGCTAATAAATTGCCTAATACTTTAAGTCGCTATCACCGTTGAAATCAATATTAATGGATAATAGATAGCGAGGTAATAGGCACTAGTATGATTGAAAATTGTAGTTAAATAGGGACCAGTTACCACTGAACGGTATTTTAATATTAATCATACTTTAGCTTTTATTTAGTACTAGTGGATCGTCCCAGCTTCGCACGGGTAGCGTTGTTTTTTTAAATATCTGAGGTTTCTTTCTTCAATCACTGGTCAAGCATTGTGAAATTCAGCGCAATGTTTTCAATTTATTAAATTTATAGCACTCCCTAAACAGTGTACTTTGGTGATTTTTAATGCGCTTTGATGAACGGTTCAGTATTTCCGTTTAATAGCAAATTTTGAAATAAAACGCTATGAAGTATTTATAACAGTCTAAAGAATAAATCATTACGTGATGTAGGATGCAACTATTGGCGCCATCTAGTATGTTCTATGTAAATTAGTAAAGATTTGGTTTTGATCACGGGCGCGATGGCTTATTTTATGTATAATTTCGGTTTTTGTCTACCGATTTCTATGATTCTTTTTTTATTGAATAGGTAATAATGTTACCTTTTTTAA
This sequence comes from Bedellia somnulentella, assembly GCA_963576735.1. Taxonomy (NCBI): domain Eukaryota; kingdom Metazoa; phylum Arthropoda; class Insecta; order Lepidoptera; family Bedelliidae; genus Bedellia; species Bedellia somnulentella. Next base: position 1,218,532 of record OY755176.1, read on the forward strand.
ATTTGGGATGAGTGAGACGTTTACAAACGTAAGAGTAAACAAATACAATCAGAATGATCCGAACTGCTAAGCTATCAGGAATTACACGTGTTATTGTGAGTCAACTGTAAAAGATAGACATAAACTGCTGCGGTTTTTATTTTAGATAATTTTATGAAGAATATTTCCGTCACACATGATTTCTATGTAAGTTTAACCATTGAGGCTGCACACGCGACGGAAGCTTAAAAAATGGAGTAACTTCTCCCGTTTTCCCAAAATTTCCCAAAATTCCCCTTTACTACTCTGCTGGAAAGTATACAAAAACTTGCGCAGGTGTATGAACAATAATTGTACCAAGTTTCGTTAAAATCCGTCGAGTAGATTTTGTTTCCATAAGGAACATACAAACCGACAGACAGACAGACAGACAGACAGACAGACAGACAGACAAAAATTTTACTGATTGCATTTTTGGCATCAGTATCGATCCCTAATCACCACCTGATGGTTATTTTGAAAATATATTTCATGTACAGAATTGACCTCTCTACAGATTTATTATAAGTATAGATAGTGTTAGAGTTTTCAGTAAAAATTCTGTTCAACTATCAAAAACTTATTTATGAATTACTAGTTATTATAGAGTGTTGATTATTTGAAAAATCCGTGATAGCTTACTGGGTAGAACATCGCTTATCGTACAGACGATGAGGTTTCAAATCCCGGGTCGGGCCTACAAAAATTTGTCTTTTCTAAAGTCATATGTTTGGTTAATTTATCATGGTTGTTAACGTTGGAGGAAAACATCGCGAGGAAACCCACATTGCTAATATGTACTTAGTCATGTGACAGTGTATTCGTACAAAAACGGCGATAGGTCTGCCCCTTATCGCGTGAGTACATTGTCCAAGCAAAACTTGGGTACTCTGAACACCAGGTGACAATGTCACGTGATGTTCAGAAGTATTAGTACCTCTGCCAACACCTTCGGGGATATACGGCGTGAAAGTTCTATTCAAAAACCTAATTAGACGGAAATGGTATGGATAAAGGTTTATTATGAATGAATCAAGTTCAGCATTACTTGGACTGAAAACACCACTTTCGTACTTTTCTTTAGGCAAGGTTATGGTATCTCGTAACGAGGATCTACCATACGAAATAAACAACTCAGCTACATGAACTAACATGCTTGAACTGGTAGATAGCTTTGGTCACTTAAAATAATACATACATACATACACACATATTCTCACGCCGTTAGTTCCCATTGGGGTAGGCAGAGACTATCGATCGCCACCTTGTACGATCCTGGCAAACCTCTCTGGCTTCGTTTACATCCATCAATCTTTTCATACATGCTCTTTTATTCTTCATACTGCGGACACCTGCCTTTTTGAGCACATTTTCTATTTGATCCAAATGTGTCCTCCGAGGTCGTCCTCTACTAACATTACCTTCCACATTGGCTCTATATATCTCTTTCACCAATTTACTGTCATCCATCCTCTCTATGTGCCCAAACCATCTCAACATTCCTTTTTCTATCTTTCTTACAATATCATCTTTTACACCACACCTTTCACGAATCACATAATTCCTCACACGATCACATAACCTTACATTACACACTTTAAAATAATCTAGCTTGTATTAAATTCTAGTTTTGATCATAAGCAAAGAATTTTCAATTATAAAAGTGATCATTCTATTAAAGAGTCCTAATTAATAATCCTAATATAATTGAAAATACATACTACATTTATGTACTCACGTCACGCCGTTAGTTTCCATAAATGATAATAATACTCCTAATTAATAGAATAAAATACATAATTCTCAGGGCTACATAGAATTAAAAAGGAGATTGCAATATGACAATTCTTTTCACACTTTTACCTGTACTAAAGGGGAAAATTTTCGTTGATAATAATGAGGCAATAACCATTGTCTTCCAATTATTTAAAAAAGTTTAGCATCTCCCTCGTCTCCTTATACCACACTGACTGAAGAGAAGAAACGGCAATTGCAATTACTAACACTTTATAATATCTGAAAGTGCAATTTGTTGATTACTGTATTTGAACAATTAGTTATATTCGAATTGTATATTTATTACTAACTATTCCACTCCAGTCATTTATAGTCTCTATAGTTTTCGAGGTCCCATAGGAATACGTGTGAAACCCAAAAACAACTGTGTAGTAAGTCAGTAGGTCACATGGCAGTGCGTGAGTGCGAGGTGTCGTGAGTTCCTCGACCAGACAACATCGGCTGATGTCAATGTGTGACGCGACAATCGATATCCGGTCACCTGACTAACTGACCTGCGATTGAACTTCAGTTTGTAGAGCGGGAGGGCAGTTACGAGCTTCCTATGAGCTGAACTTGGGAGTTGGAGTTGGAGTAAGGAGAGTTGGGTCTAAGATCACAGTTCTTAGAATCTTACGTCGTTATCTATCTCGTTTTGTTAGTGACATACTTGATACGTGATACCAAGGATACTGGGGCTTTTAATGTGTTGAATGTTCAAGGTTGGCAACCTATCACCAAAGATCTTTTAATTAGAATGTTTTTTTTATGAAAACCTTATGTGAGGATAATTGTTGAATGTAAATTACGCACTATGACATACAGGGAAACAGAAGATATACGTAAAGTTGTTAAATAAGAGCAAGATACGCACACAATCACAAATACTTACACACTCACCTATATACAAACATAAACACATTGTTTCTTATACATATAGATTTAGTACCTGTTTATAACATAAAACATAAACATAAACGTTCACGCCGTTTATCCCCGAAGGGGTTGGCAGAGGTACCAATACTTCTGAACTCACATGGCAGCGCCATCTAGTGTCCAGAGAAGGTACCCACGTTTTGCTTGGACAGTGAACTCACGTGATAGGGGGCAGGCCTATAGGTTGTTTATATATCTTTATACATACATACATATACATATACTCACGGCTATAATTCCTTAGAAGGGGTAGCCAGAGGTTTTGGTGATGGGTATCCAACCGCATCGCCCAAAAATCCAATACCTTTAGTCGCCTCTTACGAGACCCGTGGGTAGAAAGGGGTAGGGACATTCTAAGCCGGCACTACACGGTAAATATATCTTTGTATTATATTATTATTTTTTTACCTTTGATCTTGTATACTTTTTCATACATAGTATTTAATTATATATTATAAGTCCCTCTTTAATTAAATGTTAAGTATTACCAAACTAAGTTAAATGGAACTGAACTATTTAGATATTAAATGTTCGTTGCGTTGAGATTCACGAAAAGCCTAGTTCAGCGAACTCGTGAAAAAGTGAATCCATTTGTAATCACTTCTGAAATCTTCAATGTTCTGTGTTTATTTATTTTTTTGACTTATATGCTCAAAAAACTTACATTGTACGACCAAAAATAATACACTATCTATACATACTATTACTTGGTACTTTTAGATGTTGAGCGAAGAAACGATTGTAAAATAAAGTATTAATTGGTGATGAATCTTCAGCCACATTGCAAATACTCACCTTAAAATTCTCCATAACACTAAATTGCCTCTTACGTCACTCGAAGATATGGGTTACTTATATTCTAAACCCACACAGCCAGTCAATAATGGCTCATACGTGTAAAAAGGCGCTTATTTCTAAGTTATTAACGGAAAAAACAAACATTTATAATTTATAAGAACAATTTTTTGTTCCGAAAACTTTTTTAGAATTTTATTAAAGCAAATAGGTCGCGCGTGGTTTGTCATAACATTTTCAGTAATTTTAAACTACAGATAGACTTAATAGCTAAAAATAGATCTTTGAATAATGAAAGTGAATACATGCAACCATTCTACAATTTTTTTATTGCCACTGTTTCTTTGCAATACAACCTATCATTTTATTGCTTTACGGATTTCCGATATATATTTTTGAATATTGAGAAACAACCGTACAAATAGTATTGAAATACAAAACTAATCAGCTGAATGCAATCAATATAGCTGTTGAGGCTATGCTGCTTCATGTCCTACATTTGTATATACGTTCTGAAAATATCTCTACTATTTTAATGAAATTGTTTCACTACGTGCCTTTTTAAATACTAGTTCTAAATTGTATGAAATAGTCTATTCAACAATAAATAAACAGTACGAATAAAAAACAACTGAAATAATTATATCTGTTTTTCTTGTTTTAATTTATTTTGTTCATATCCTTAGACATGATCAAATGAATGTGTATATTAGTATTTTTTTCTGATTTGGGATGTTTCTTGATATTTATGCAACATTTTAACTGAGAGCGGAGTATTAATTTTGTATAACTAAATTTAAACTTAACTTATAATTTCGAATTTTCATTAGTGCTAATCAAACCTGGAAAATGTCAAGACGTATAAGATACGAAACCAACTGCAAAATGCTGGAACCTAGTTTATTAAATCAAGCTCATTCCTCTTTATTCAACACAGACGTTGAAGCTCGAGAGACATTCTCTCGTAGCGTTTTGTCGGATCCTGATTACCCGATCACTCACCCACCAGCTATAGAGAGGCCAGTTATCCCGCAGATCTTTAATATCGTTAATAACATCGGTCTAATAAAATAAAATGATATATTTTTATTGAAGTTGCAATGATCTTTACGGAAATTCAAATTCATATCTATACGTGGGACACTCAGAAAATTTTGCGAAAATAAAAAAAAATGTTCTATGGGTAAAAATGATTTTATTAAATCTTTTCAAAGTACTCTCCACCAGCATCTATACAAAGTTTCATACGTCTAAACCAGTTTTCGAAACACTTTTTCCAGTCCGCCGCAGACACCACATTTACAGCCCGCTGAAACGCTGACAGCACATCTTCCGGCGATGAAAATTGTATCCCTTTGAGTTGTTTTTTTATTTTAAGGAATAAAATGAAGTCACACGATGCCAGGTCAGGGCTGTAAGGAGGGTGACCCAAGATTTTGACCGGCGTGCTGTTCAGGAAGTCCGTCGTTTTGAGCGGGCGCGTTGTCGTAGTGAAGCAGTAGCCCGCGGAGCCCTGTGTTTGGTCGATTGTTGCTCACAACTGAGGAAACTACTGGCAAGCATTTAGTAGTATACCAGTCTGCGTTAATATTTCTTTGATCTTGTAAAGGAATTGACACCAAATAGCCAGTCATATTGAAAAAACTTGGGATCAAAATCTTCCCACCGCTACTAGATCTCTTCACTTTGGTAGGGGTCGCTTCGTTTTGAAATACCCAAACCGTCGACTGGCGCTTCGTTTCTGGATCGTATTGATAAATCCAGGACTCATCACCTGTAACGATGTCGTAAACACGCCGAGGTGAGCCAGCATCAAAATTATTAATCATATCACGACACCATTCCACCCGGGCCTGTTTCTGTACCTCGGTGAGGTTGTGTGGCACCCAGCGTGAAACTATCCTCCTCACGTGAAGATGTTCCTGTAAAATCTCATGAACGCTTCCCGATCCAATCTGCATAATGTGTTGAATCTCTAGATACGTTATTCGCATATAGTCATGAATTAAATTTTTCACTTCCACCACGTTTTCATCCGCAACAGCCGTTAGAGGGCGACCACTTCTTTCTTCCGCAAAGTTAATCGACCACGCTTGAATTCGTTATACCAACGATACACGGTTGCCTTGGAAGGCCCTTCATCCATAAACACCATTTGAAGTCTATCGTATGATTCGTCTGGTTTTAAGCGTCATTTGAAATCATAAAAAATCATAGCGCGAAAATGTTCCCGGCTCAGATTCATTATTCAGTAAGACACGACAATTTAAAATAGCTCGTAAAAAATAAAGCGAGAAATTTTAAAATTGGAACGTACCTTTTTTTATTTATAAAGACTCATATTTTCAGTATACATTACAACCGGCCAGTGTTTCATACATTAAAACCTTTTTTCGCAATACTTTCTGAGTGGCCTGGTATGTCTTAAAAACTGGTAAAGCGCTGACAGCCGCCACACGAATTGCTCAAGCAATCGCTATCAACTTGTGACTGCTAAACTACATGCTTGAAAATTCCAAAGGTCCGGTTCGCGAATTCACGCAGTTCGTGTATGGTGCTCCTAAGTTGCCATGGTATACTATCACTAGTACCATTAGTAAACCAAGTCTTACCAAACAATATTATATATATCATGACGTCGATACACTAAATCAAGCGTTTTCGGTCATATTGTTATAGAAAATAATGAGGTGTTCACTGTTAAACATAAACATAAACATAAACGTTCACGCCGAATATCCCCGACGGGGTTGGCAGAGGTACTAATACTTCTGAACATCACGTGACTTTGTCACCTGGTGTTCAGAGTACCCACGTTTTGCATGGACAGTGTACTCACGTAATAGGGGGCAGGCCTATCGCCGTTTTGTACGAATACACTGTCACATGACTAAGTACAACTCAGCCATGTGGGTTTCCTCACGATGTTTTCCCTCACCGTTAACAACCATGATAAATTAACCACACATATGTCTTTAGAAAAGACAAATTGGTGTAGGCCCGACCCAGGATTTGAACACTAGTCGTTTGCACGATAACCGAGTGTTCTACCCACTGGGCTATCACTGTTAAACTATTAAAATAAGGATCATACGTATTTATATTTTATTGTAACCAAATACCCTGCATGCATAAATTTTAAAACCTTGTCTATACTGTAATGTACATGACATAAATAGATTGTTTTCGTGTGTCAATTCGAAACTGCACGACATCTATTCATTATGCACAACCCTGTAGGTCAGATACGACCAAAACAAGGTAAAATAAAGGAAGTATTGTACATTTAGTGAAATAGTACATTCATTACAGCAGCGAACAAATTGCAAATGATTTCCTGAAGTTTTGGAAGTTAGATAAGAGCAATAAACACAAAGAATTTGGTATTTCACCGTCCAACTTAGCCTGCACGGGATTTAAAAGAATGGTAGTATAACTTGTGATTCAAAAGTGAATTCTAATACAACGTAAGCTAAGTAATGACGAGTGCAAGTGATGTAGAAATATGTGTATTTACTCTTTAGATACTTACTATCTGTATATTTTATTATCTACCGTAATGAACGACGACATTGACAAAATATGCTTTCATTTGCAAAAGAAAAATTCGCAGAAGTTTAGAATGCATTAAATTAGGCTTATACTTTAAGACTTATACTGTTTTGAAATCTTTATTATAGAAACTTCATAGAAGTGTCAGACTTCAAATTGCGTATTAAATACTTTTTAAAAACCAATTTTCGATTGACCAATGCCTCTAAAGCAATACAAATATAATTATGCAGTATTTTAAGTGTTTAGCTATTACTCCAGCTATTCTTAGGCACTTTGGTGGTGCGTACATTTTTCATGGTCGTCGGAGGGTTGGCCAGATTACCTGTGGCCTTAACACGATCTACGACCCTCCGACACGCACTTACCACACGCACATGTAAATGTATACTAACATTTTATTTGAAAAGTGTTTGACTGTCTATTACCTCTTAACGTTAAAACCACAAAACTTATCCTATTAATATTATAAATGTGAAAGTTTAGATGTTTGGATGTTTGTGTGTTTGAGGTGAAAAGGCTTCACAATCACAGAATGTATAGAAATGAAATTTAGCAGAATGCTAGAAAATGACCCCAATTATGACATAGAATACTTTTTATCCCGGATTTTTTTTACCAATAAAATATTCACGCCTGATTAAACTCAGAGTACCGGAAACAACGCCTAAAGTTTGGCATAAGTAAATTTACAGTACGAAGTCTGTCGGGTCAGCTAGTTTAGAATATTTTAAGAAGTTTGTATATCCATCTATTAAAGAGATACTTGCGATACGACTGCAATGATTTTGGCATAGAGTTAGTTCCAGTTAGAAAAAAAAATATCTCTAAATCATCTCTATATACGCATTTAATCTACTTTCATTGAGCCGTGGGCAGGGCAATAGCTTATACTTTAGTAAGTGAAATGACGATATTATACTTGGTAGTTTAACTACACCTGGATTTTCTTTAGTGAATATTTTAGTGCGTATTACTTTTGTACGAATACCTAAATCATTCAAAATCAAAAGGTATTGAAATTTTCATTTCATATTGTCATTTTATATTTACTAGTACTTATTCTCAAATAAGAAAATAATAGCACGTATTTGCATATACATATTATGAATGGGTATTATTATTTGTACGTATGATTTTTTGATGAGATTTACAATATACTCACGGCTATAAATCCCTAAAAGAGATAGCCAGAACTACAGAACAAGAAATTCCTCAGCCATTTTTGGAATACGAGTGGAGAAAATAATTGTCATGATTGACAGATGTGAAGAGAACTAACCTTTGTTTCGATCACGGAGGTAATTTCAATTAATTCGCTAGGAGAATAGATTTCGTTCTTTAGTCTAAATGTCTTAAGAAAATTTATTACTGGCTGTGAGAATAGAATTTTCGTCTATCAATAGAAATAATAATTCTGCTTTTGATATTTTTTCACTCGATATTTAACATTCTAGTTTTAATCTGTTAAAAGTGACTGTTTTCAACATTCAGTCACAATTTTTATATATGCACAACTTGAACGTTAACCAATCGCTTTTGAATATACATACATACATATACTCACGGTTATATTTCCCTGGAAGGGGTAGCCAGAGCTAAGGAATTATAAATTCCTCAGCCACTTTTGGAAGTTGAATGGGGAAAAGATGGTAAAAATAAAGGTTTTTGGTGATGGGTCTCCAACCGCATCGCCCAAAAATCCAATAAAAAGCCCCAATACCCTTAGTCGCCTCTTACGACACCCGTGGGTAAAAAGAAGTAGCGACATTCTAAGCCGACACTACACGGCTCGCTTTTGAAAGTTATCTTTTTATGCTATTATACATATTTATATCATAATATGCATATTTTTTGTCTACTGCATAATGCTACTTGCAAGGTAAGGTTACATTATTGCATAGTAAGCTTGTTTTATTAATGTCTGCAATGAAAATGTGTAACACATATTTACCGTGCTATAAGGCAATAAATACTTCGTTAAATTATTTTTCAGGGCTGCACATAGCTTCATAATCCAAATGCAGAAAAATATATTTATTATACTACTTTGCCTGTGTAGTGACAGCTTATAATAGGGAAATAATTTAAACACGTAATACCTCTTAGTACCAAAATTGTGACTCTATTTTTTTAACATTACACACTAATGTGCCAACCTTGCCTTCGGAAAAGAGGTTGTTTACTTAGCCAAATTGTCAATATTTATAATAATTTATTTTCATTACCAAGAGAGGAAAGATTTGTGCGTTTTTTTCTGTAATAAATAAGCTCCAAAACTGCTCAACCGATTCATTACGATATTAAGCAACATACACCACCACAACCTGAATTTCAAAAGAGGTGATGAGCAGTGATCATGTAATACAAATTATTAGGTTCTACTTACTTTGGGGCTAACTTGATCTATGACTTATGTCCGCATATATTCATTTTAATTGATATTCATATTCAGTATATAACAATTACTTTACAGAGACACATCTGACACTATCAGGGTGGCGGCTTTAACGGCGATTAACGTACAGAAATAATCCGTGGAAATGTTTTAAGGTGCCGTTAGTCCAGCGAACAGAGTTTTTGAAACATTATAATGCGTATGTTTATAACAATATGGTTTTGAAAAAAATACATCAAAATCTTGAGGCTTTTCTGCTGTGAAATTGGCGATTCGAAACGTGATTAATAAATTTTCGCTCGATAGAAAAAAATCGCCAACATACCTCTAATTACACTCTTTAAAATGGTTTTATATTTTATTTATTTTCCCTACTTACATATAACTTGCATCATAATTTGAGCATTTGTATTTCTAATAATAATTGGCGATTAGTTTTCTTTTTTAATAAATTCAATATAACAAATATTTTAAAAACATCGATATTCGCAGTCCTATTCGTGCCCGAGCGCCGCCCGCCGCACGCTCAGTGCTCGGCGAGCTGCTTTAGGGGATGGACCTGTGTCGCGCGCGCCTTGTGTTACAGATCTTACAATTAACGCGCATGCGGCGCCATTAGTGTGCGAGTGACCTATCTGTATACGATGCGCGTCAATGTAGGCGTGAGAGTGACCGTGCGTACGGTTAGCATTAGCAAATATAAAAGAATTCATTCAATTCATAGATTGCACTCATTTTTGTAACATAACATAACATAACATAAACGTTCACGCCGAATATCCCCGAAGGGGTTGGCAGAGGTACTAATACTTCTGAACATCACGTGACTTTTTCACCTGGTGTTCAGAGTACCCACGTTTTGCATGGACAGTGTACTCACGTGATAGGGGGCAGGCCTATCGCCGTTTTGTACGAATACACTGTCACATGACTAAGTACAACTCAGCCATGTGGGTTTCCTCACGAAATTTCCCTCACCGTTAACAACCATGATAAATTAACCACACATATGACTTAAGAAAAGACAAATTGGTGTAGGCCCGACCCAGAATTCGAACACTAGTCGTTTGCACGATAACCGAGTGTTCTACCCACTGGGCTATCACGGATCATTTTTATATTTTATTGTTTAATTTATTAGGAATGGGAAAAAGAACAAAACTGTTAAAGTAACTTCTAATTTCAATTAATAATATTAAATAGTTACAGGTGTAAATTGAAAATTATATACATACATATACTCACGGCTATAAATCCCTTAACGGAATAGCCAGAGCTTTGGAATGAGAAATTCCTCAGCCACTTTTGGAAGTTGATTTGGGAAAAGATGGTAATAATATATGATTTCGGTGACGGTTCTCCAACCACATCGCCCAAAAATCACTTAAAAAGCCCCTATACCCTTAGTCGCCTCTTACGATCACGGGTAGAAATGGGGTAGTGTTATTCTAAGCCGACACGACACGGCAAAAGTTAAGAAATTATCACTGTAATACATACATACATACATACATATACTCACGCCATTAATTCCCATTGGGGTAGGCAGAGACTATCGATCGCCACTTCGTACGATCCTGGCAAACCTCTCTTGCTTCGTCTACATCCATCAATCTTTTCATACATGCTCTTTTATTCTTCATACTTCGGACGCCTGCCTGCACTTTCAATTTGGTCCAAGTGTGTCTTTCGTGGCCGTCCTCTACTAACATTACCTTCCACATTAGCTCTATAGATACCTCCTCTCCTCCTCTCATCCTCTCGATGTGCCCAAACCATCTCAACATTCCTTTTTCTATCTTACTTACAATATCATCTTTTACACCACACCTTTCACGAATCACATCGTTCCTCACACGATGACATAACCTAACATTACAAACTTTTCTGAGGGACCTCATTTCTACTGCATTCACTCTGCTTTCATGCTTCTTCTGCCGCACCCAACATTCACTGCCATACATAAGCGTAGGAACAAGAACGGCATCATGCACAGCCATTCGGGCCCTTTCGGACACCAATTGACTAGACATTAGGCTATCCAATGCTCCATTAATAGCATTACCCTTGTTCACTCTTCTCTCAATATCTTCATCACATTTTCCATCCCTTGTAAACAAACTTCCCAGATATACAAACTCCTTCACCTGTTCCACATCCTTACCATCAATCGCAATCACGCATTCTGTCACATCTTCCTGTCTCTCAAAAACCATCGTTTTGGTCTTATCCACATTCACCCTCATTTCCTTTCTTACAAAAGACTTACATGCAATATTCATCATCTCTTGCAACTCTTCTGCCGATGATGCAAGTAGCACTTGATCGTCAGCATACAAGAGGCATTTAATGATGAATCCATCATTCTTAGTCCATAATCACTTTCACGCAACTCTGTCAAACAGTCATCCATGAACAAATTGAAGAGCCACGGAGAAGCTACACATCCCTGTCGGACACCCCTAGAGATTCCGAACCAGTTAGTGTTTTCCCCGTTTACTCTTACACATGCACTAGAATCCTCATAGAGTGATACCAATGCACGTATAAGTTGACTCCCCAAACCGAACTTGGATAACACCTCCCATAAACACTTTCTTACCACCCTATCATACGCCTTCTCTAAATCAATGAAGGAGCAATACACCTTTTGGTTCTTAGCTAAGAACTTTTCGGTGATGCTCCTTAGAGAGAAGATTTGATCCATACATCCCATTCCCTTCCTAAATCCTGCTTGCACATCCCATATTTTCTCATCAGTTTCATTCATCACTCTTTCAATCAATACCTTTGCATACAATTTACCGACAATGCTGAGTAGGCTAATGCCACGGTAGTTTTTAGCCTCCTGGCGTGGCCTTTTCCTTTATACAGGGGCACAATCACCGCCTTGTACCAGTTTCGTGGTACTTTGCCACTCGACCAGCACTTTTGAAAAAGGAAGTACAACCAAGAAGCCACCAACCCTTTACCAGCCCTCAGCATTTCGATAGTTATCCTATCATACCCTGCCGCCTTCCCTATTTTCATACTTTTCATTGCTTTCATTATTTCTTCCATACTGATCTCACTTTCACTAAAGGCACCCATCGCATAATTCCAATCAACATTACTGCCGATTGGCGAAGAAACGGATGCATCCTCTTTTTCAAAGAGTCCCTCAAAATAGTTCTTCCATACTCGTTTCATGCTACTTTCATCCGTCGCCAATTCACCCTGATCAGCTATTTTATTATTTTATTTTATTTTCTTTGGAAGATTAACAGCAACCGTGATAGCCCAGTGGGTAGAACACTCGGTTCTCGTGCAAGCGACTAGTGTTCAAATCCCGGGTCGGGCCTACACCAATTTGTCTTTTCTAAAAGACATATGTGTGGTTAATTTATCATGGTTGTTAACGGTGAGGGAAAACATCGTGAGGAAACCCACATGGCTGAGTTGTACTTAGTCATGTGACAGTGTATTCGTACAAAACGGCGATAGGCCTGCCCCCTATCACGTGAGTACACTGTCCATGCAAAACGTGGGTACTCTGAACACCAGGTGACAAAGTCACGTGATGTTCAGAAGTATTAGTACCTCTGCCAACCCCTTCGGGGATATTCGGCGTGAACGTTTATGTTATGTTATGTGTTAAGATTAACAGACCAATACAAACAATAAAATACTAATTATGAATACACAATGCCATTTACAAATCTTCACCTATAGCAAAATAACATAATACTTACAGAACTAAAAACTAAAAAGATTTAGGTAACAATTAAATAATTATAATGTTGAAGTTAGTGTAGAAATTAATGGCCGAAATGTAAATTAGTTAATAATTTCACTACATTCACTCTCGTGTTTTGGGAAACTCCCTTTTCTTTCCGGACATATTTCCAGAACAACTTTTGGTTATTCCGGAAATTATCAGAGAGTTTCCTCTCACACCATTCTATCAGATCACGCTTTTTCTTTTCTATTTTCTTCTTAACCTCAATCTAACTCTCTTATATTCATCTTCACTATTTTTCACTACATCATCTGTTACTCTCGCATCCATTCGTTTACTAGCTCTGACCGCTAGTAAATCTAACCAAGCTTTCTTCTTATCTTCGACTGCCTCTTTCACACTCTTATCCCACCAACTTGTTGGTGGTCTATTTGACCTTTTACACAATCCACATACTTCCGTCGCACATTCAACCATTGTCGATTTGAGCACATTCCATACTTCTTCTATTTCCATTTCATCCCTCATCTCCACGCAACTTAGTCTATCATCCAATTTCTTCACGTATTCATCACTGATCTTTTCATCATCTTGCAATTTCTCCACTTTTATTCTCGCAAGATCCGTTGTTGACACTTTGGCCCTATGACGCCAACGCGTGCACAAACCTCTTACTCGGGATATAACAAAAAAGTGATCTGTGCCAACATTCGTGCCCCTATAGACTCTGGTGTCAACAACCTTTGCTCTCAGCCTTTCATCAACAATCACAAAATCAATCATACTTCTCTCGTTTCCTCTCTGTCTTGTATACATATGGATATCTTTGTGTTCAAACAACGTGTTTGTAACGCAAAGATTCCTCGCCAAACATACCTCAATAACTTTCTCGCCATTTTCGTTCACCCTTTGATCACCATACTTTCCTAAAACCTTTTCACAACCGTTGCGTGACACACCAACCCAGCCATTAAAATCACCTAACATTACAATTCTCTCATTCTGATCACACCCATTCACAACATCATCTAACAAATTCCAAAAATCCTCCCTCTCGGAAAGAGACTTAGACATGTCCGGAGCATACACACAAATTATGCGCATCCGGACAAGCCCTATTTTCACCTTTAGCCACAGCAGCCTTGGACTCACACATTCGTAACCTTTCATACACTGAGCCATCCTTTCAGATATCAGAAGTCCCACGCCTTGGCAAGCCCTGTCGCTGTCAGCCACGCCTGACCAGATCGCTGTAATGTTGCCAAGTTGTGAAACCTCTTTTTCCTTTCGCTTCGTTTCATTCACACACAGAAAATCTATTTTTCTTTCATCCATTATCAAACATACTTCATCTAATTTTTCATGCATCCCTCCACACACATTTAACGTACTGAAGCGGGTCTCTCTAGCCCACATTTCGCCCCGCGAGGAACCACGGCGTGATGAGTGGCGAGCTGCATCGCCGCCTCCGTGTTTATTTTTAGTTGCACACATTTTGGCCCCACGATAAGCAAGGGAAATAAACTGTCCACCTAGCCAGAGCCCCGCATGACTAGGTAAGGTTATTTAGTACCCGGAGTGCACCAGGCTGCGGGACGGCGGCACGCTAGCGACCAGGCTCACCCCTGGCCACGCATCCCTCGGCACGGCAGACCTTGGATTGGTTTAAGGGCAAAGATGGTAGAAGCCCTGTTCCCTTAGTCGACTCCTACGAAACACCCACGGGAAGAAATGGGGTAGTGCCATTCTATGCCGACACTACACAGCAATGTAATAATTTTGTATAAACTGACAGGGGTAGACAAATCTATCGTATCATTACATTTTATATTGTAAACGGCCATGGTAGAAACTATTTTCGATAACCTAGGGTAAGCGATACAGTTTTCGTCACCCTGACTGTTATAACCACTCGTAAATATCTTAGAAAGAAAATGTAAATAATCATAAACTAATGTCCGAACCCATACCATAGAAAATATTTGCGAGTGGCTAAAACTGTCGAGTTGACAATAACTGTATTGCTTACCCTACTGTATGTTTTTAAAACGCGCGCACGCGGCGTTACGTCGGGGAGACGGCCGCTCGCTCGGCGCGCAGGCGCTTCCCCGCGCCCGCGGGGGCCGCACCCCCTGAGCTAATATTTTTCGCTGAACCAACGGCACCTTAAATTGTGATGTACAATAAAATGTTTTCTATTCACTATCACAAATTATTAGGTTCTGCTTACTTAGGGGCTAACTTGATCTATGACATATGTTGCGCATATATATTCATATTCAGTATATAACAATTACTTAACAACATATCTCCCACACAGGGCGACGGTATAAGCAGCGCGGCTGCCCGAGCTGCGGCCACCCGCCGTCGCGCGCTGGCCCGTCGCGCCGCCGCCGCGCGCCTCCGTCCGAACACACCGCCGCCCGCGCCCGGCAGGATGCACCATCCGATACAGACTGAGTACTATTTGGAAGAGGTTAGTATTTTAGGAGATACAGATAGAGTGGTGAGTTTGTTAGTGGCAATTGTTGGGTGTATTGTAATGAAGAAAAATAAATATTTGGCACACCCGTCGTCGCGTGCTTGCCCGCCGCCGCTCTCGCCCGGCAGGATGGACCATCCGATACAGACTGAGTACTATTTGGAAGAGGTTAGGTTGTTTAAGTGGATATTGGTAGGGACAGGGAGTAAGAAAGAATATGAAAAGAAAATATATTTGTTTGGCATACAATAAGGATCTGAGAAACAGTTTGCCAAGCTTTTGAGAACAGGCTCTGAGGTTCTGGAATGATGGTCATGAGCAGGATAGCGCTATGCTGGTAGACACAAGGTGGACCAACTACTTAATTAAAGTTATGGGAAGTTAGCGGATACGGCAAATAGGACCAATAGTTGTAGAGATCTTTGGGGC
>OY755176.1:1234835-1307780 GCA_963576735.1 Bedellia somnulentella
CCTCAAGTTATAAAGAGGTTGTAATCTGTATTATGACGTCACACTTGCAACAAAGGCGATGAAGCCTTCTACAGTTTGCCGTTCGATAGTTCAAAGAGCCAAACTGGTTTCTTTGTTTATATGAATGTCATTTCAAGCTAGTAAATTCTATATTTTCTGGTTTTAAATCTTAACATACATACATATACTGGTTCTAAACATGTGGTAATATTGAATACATGAAATACTACTGACTGATAAATTAAAACTGACACCATTTGCATTAAAGTGATCCAGTAAAGTGATTTAGCTCGACACTGACCTATCTCTTCTATAAACAAAGTTTTTTAATTATATATAACATAACATAACATAAACGTTCACGCAGAATATCCCCGAAGGGGTTGGCAGAGGTACTAACACTTCTGAACATCACGTGACTTTATCACCTGGTGTTCAGAGTACCCACGTTTTGCATGGACAGTGTACTCACGTGATAGGGGGCAGGCCTATCGCCGTTTTGTACGAATACACTGTCACATGACTAAGTACAACTCAGCCATGTGGGTTTCCTCACGATGTTTTCCCCCAGCGTTAACAACCATGATAAATTAACCACACATATGTTTTTAGAAAAGACAAATTGGTGTAGGCCCGACCCAGGATTGAACACTAGTCGTTTGCACGATAACCGAGTGTTCTACCCACTGGGCTATCATGGTTGTACCATTCAAATTTAATATGACCTTTCCACACACAACTGCATTCCACTAAGATCTCCCGCAGCCAGATCTTAAGAAACGAAACGATCGTGATCCCATTGTCGCGCCATAGAAAGTGAACCATATATCTAACGGATTCTTACCCAACAGATCGACCCAGCCGAACAACACCTCTCTCTTGTAGCGCACCATCGGCCATGACACGAACTCTGTTTCTAACCAGGTCGATGTCGTCTCATCTTTACTGGAACTAAATACATACGATTAATATTGTTTATCTGATTACAATATTTAATTGCGAATACAGGAGAATAATATATTGTAATATGCAGAACATGCCTTAATTCAATTAAAGCTAGCAAATATACACAATGCTAGAAGCAGAATAAATTCTTCTTTCATTAGTCGCCTCTTACGTACACCCACCGGAAGAAATGGGGTAGTGCTATTCTAAGCCGACACTACACAGTTACAACTTGCTTACTATTTGAACTTAAAATCTGAGCCTATCTCATTTTGAACTTGATTCCATCCGTGAAGGCTAATATTTAGGAGAAGATATAATTTCCTAAGAGCATTCCATTGTTCTTATTAACATACGGGTATAATCGCTTCAATTTCGCCTTGGTCACCTTAATTATTGTTCGCTGTCCTGTCCGTTTTTAATTTGATTTATATACATATACTCACGGCTATAAATCCCTTCAAGGAGTAGCCAGAGCTAGGAATTAGAAATTCCTCAGCCGCTTTTGAAAGTTACGTGGGGAAACTTGATTAATTTGATTTCTTTAGTTCAATATTGTTTAACATCAACCACCTTAATTTAGACCTTATGCCATTGGAAAAGATGTCAGTCTCAAGCAAATCTCCACCTTTTAAAGGATTAAGAATCCTACTCACTCCACCTCGGTGAGTTTCTCCACCTCGTAGACGGTGTGCGTGCAGCCCAGCTCGCAGGAGCAGCGCGCCACGTCCGTGATGGCGGCCGCGTGCTGCGCGATGCACGGCAGCTCCGACAGCGCGCAGTGGCGGTAGCCTGAGATGTACTTTGTGTTATCAACGGGTATCTCAGGTTACCGATGCCTTCCGAAATAATAAAAATAATGACCAGCCGTTTGGCGAGTCTCATATGTGCAAGTTGTAAAATTCTAAAATTCAAAACATAACGTAACATAAACGTTCACGCCGAATATCCCCGAAGGGGTTGGCAGAGGTACTAAAACTTCTGAACATCACGTGACTTTGTCACCTGGTGTCACCATGTGGGTTTCCTCACGATGTTTTCCCTCACCGTTAATAACCATGATAAATTAACCACACGCATGTCTTTAGAAAAGACAAATTGGTGTAGGCCCGACCCAGGATTCGAACACTAGTCGTTTGCACGATAACCGAGTGTTCTACCCACTGGGCTATCACGGTTGCCCATTTCAAAACAATAAATGCTTTTTTTGACAATGCCACGAACGGACCGCGACGGTCGACAAGGATCGATAATTAGGGGTTATACTCGTCAAATTAACAACAATAATTTCAACAGTATATCATGTGTATATACCTAAGGCTTTTTACCTTTTATTAAGATTTATTTCTGCCCCAGTTACAGCCCCAGTCTTTTTCTAGCATAACGTCAAGGATGTCCAGAGATACTTTTAGGACGGAATGGTTTCGGAACGGGAACTACGAAGCCAATCCGGTCCGGAGGTTGCGGTTTCGATCCCGATTTCAGAGCAATATTTATGTGATGAGCTTCAATGATTGTTTTTTAGTTTTAGGTATTATTCATATTTGTACTATATAATATTAAATATATCGTTAAGTTAGTATCCCATACAACAAGTCTTACTTAGTTTGGGACTAACTTAATCTGTGTATAATATGTCCGTATACAGATTATTTCTTAAATAAAAGTACACGTATATATTTATATATTTACATACATACATATATATACTCACGGCTATAAATCCCAAGAAAGGGGTAGCCAGAGCTAAGGAATTAGAAATTCCTGAGCCACTTTTGGAAGTTGCATGGGGAATAGATGGTGAAATAAAGGTTCTTGGTGATGGGTCTCCAACCGCATCGCCCAAAAGTCCCTTAAAAGCCCCAATACCGTTAGTCGCCTTTTACGTACACCCACCGGAAGAAATGGGGTAGTGCAATTCTAAGCCGACACTACACAGCAACAATTTATATATTTGTTTTATTTAATCTTTTTGCAATAGTTTGACTACCTATGAGTTTTTCATAATCATAGTACCAACGTCTCGGTTCTTCGCGCAATGGCCTATTGCCACTTAATTTAGAGTCGTTACCCCGCCTAAGCACTTCTCCTTTTTATAGATTCGGTTAAAATATATTTCTAACAAGTTCTTTTTCTTTTTTAATAAACTGCTTATAAATAAAATCGTTTAAAACCAACAACTTACCGATACTAGGATAAAAATGCGGCACACACTGACAAAACGACTGGCACAATTTCATCCTACACTGTCGCATGCAAGCCGAATACGTATACTCGTAGATATTTGAAGTCTCAAGTTTCTGTTCCTCTGCAAACACACATCTCCTCTGACGGATGGACAGCTGTTTGGCATCCTCTGTGGTGTATGTGTGTTTGACTGAGAATGACACCTTCTCGACTCTCCTGTCCCACGATAGCTGGGGGGTTAACTCTAAGCTTGCCATCTCTTGGGTTGCGTGGATAAATACCTGGAGGTAACGTGAAATTGATTTTAGTCAATAGAAATTCTAAGGCCAAGTATGGAGTGTTCCATAGATATAACAACGGCAAAAATTATGTTTATAGTTGGTAGCAAGGACCTCGTGCGTTATTTTTGCTGTAAGTCAGCTTTATTAATAACGGTTCCAAAAAATGACTTTCTATCTAGCCTGATAGCTGCATCTCATAAACCTTACCTATACACATATATACTTACGACATTAAATTCCAAAGAAGTGTAACCAGAGCTTTAGAATCAGAAATTTCTTAGTCACTTTTGAAAGAAGACTTTGCAAACATTAAAAATTAGTGAGTTAGTAAGAAAGGTAAGTGATTGTAATAGATCTCGTTTTACTATATTTGCATTCGGAACCCTAAAACATTTCGACATCATTAATTTAGTATCAAATCGGATAAAAACTTACATCAATGAGGCTCTCGTTTCGATTAGTGTTGAACATGAAAGACCACTTGGTGTCAGTCTCGTGAATAAACGCCTCTATGAACTGATCAGGGAGAGCTTGCGTTTGCCTATAAAAAATATATATTATCAAAAATTAAAACTATGAAAAAACAATAGTTGAAAAACTGAGAAAGTAAACTATTGCTTTACGCACACGTATTTAAAATAATAAAGAAGCTCTGAAAATAATGTAATAGGAGCTGATCAATGTATATTTTCAAATGTTGATGAGTAGTAGTAGTAGTGTCGGCTTAGAATAGCACTACCCCATTTCTTCCGGTGGGTGTACATAAGAGACGACTAACGGTATTGGGGCTTTTAAGGGATTTTTGGGCGATGCGGTTGGAGACCCATCACCAACAACCTTTATATTACCATCTTTTCCCCGCTCCACTTGCCAAAAGTGGCTGAGGAATTTGAAAAGAAAACTATTTGTTTTACAAAAGCGATGCATACGTGCTATTTGTGGTATAGACCCACAAGAGTCATGTAGACCTTATTTTAAAGAATTAAAACTAATGACATTAACTTCCATATATATATATATGAATCATGTTTATATGTACGACAAAATATTTCAAGTTTTAAAGCCATGTATCAGGAGGGAAGTAGACTACGGCAGAAATATCCGCACAATATTGAAGTGCCATTTTCACATTCAAGTTTGGGAAATAAATGTTGTCGAGTGATGCTCACTAAAATTTTTAATAACATCCCAGATGACTTGAAGAGCTGTCAATTAAATCGTTTAAAGTATAAACTAAAAGAGTGGTTGGTTCAAAGCTGCTTTTATGATATGAAGGAATTTTTTAATAGTGTTGTGTAATCATTAATGAACGATATTTTGATATTAATATGATATTAAATTATTAATTATACATTAGGTAATAAATTTTAAATTATATATTTTTTTAATTATGTTATGAATTTGCATGCCTGCAAAGGTTAGACATGTGAAACTAAAATTATTTAATTGTGTTGTGTCATCAAATGTACCGTGTCTAAATAGCAAATAAAATGAATTTGAATTTGAATTTGAATTTTTAATTCCTTAGCTCTGGCTACCAATTCTAGGGATTTATAGCCGTGAGTATATGTATGTATGTATGTTGATGAGTTTCCAGCCACATCGCCCATTCATCACTTAGGGCCCCCACACCCTTAGTCGCGTCGTAAGATGCTCGCGGGAAGAAATGCGTTAGTGCTATTCTAAGCCGACACTAGGTAGCTAAAATTACATAAACTTGAAATAACATTTGAATTATATTTTTTTGCTATTTTAATTATATTGGATTGTTATTGTAAACATTACCACGGCCAAACCCGCTCTGCGTGCCGCGAGTTGAAGGCGTAGCAAAATCCCATTTCAGTAAATGCCGGCGAAAGTAAATCACAGCATTCTTCGGAATCACCTTTCCACTCGCAGTCGTAAAACACTGTCTCGCAGTGAGCCACAATCTGAAACAATGTAATTAATTATTAAATGATAATCATGATGATACATACATACATACATATGCTCACGGCTATAAATCCCTAGAAGGGGTAGCCAGAGCTAAGAAATTGGAAATTCCTCAGCAACGTTTGGAAATTTTAGTGGGGAAAAGATGGTAAAATAAAGGTTTTCGGTGATGGGTCTCCAACCACATCGCCCAAAAATCCCTTAAAAGCTCTAAATCCGTTAGTCGCCTCTTACGTACACCCACCGCAAGAAATGGGGTAGTGTTATTCTATGCCGACACTACACAGCAGGATGATGATGTTATGTAAAAACAGTAAACTTATGAGAAAGGGAAATATACTTGTTGTATTTATACTTCTGCTACGTTAACATATACTCAATCTCAATAGTTCATGCCCATTTTTCCCTACAGTTTAAATAAAAGCAACCGTGATAGCTCAGTGGGTTTTCAGAATTCTTCTAGCATCCCGTTAGGTATCAGGTACGGTCCAGACAAAGCTTATAATGGGGAGAGTATCTGTAATTTGTTTGCAAAGTTTTTTAACAGTGTTTACAGGCCTTCAATAGCAGTGCCTACCAACCCTACTTATTTGCCTCAGAGTGAACTCTCGACCACCAATATTATATCTGCAATTACTTTTAGTGACAATGACATTCAAACGGCCCTTGCCAGATTGGACTAACTTAAGGGAGCAGGCCCTGATGATATTCCGCCTCTTTTTGCGAAAAGATGTGCCAAAAGCTTAGCGATTCCCCTGGCTATAATATTTAACAAATCCTTGCAACTTGGCCAACTTCCTTGCAATTGGAAGTTAGCCCGAATTGTGCCTATACCGAAAACAAATGACTTAGGCGATGTGGAAAAATACCGCCCTATATCTATTCTGTCTACATTTGGGAAACTCTTCGAATCACTGGTTCAAAAACGGTTATATTGGCAGGTAAAAAATCTACTTTCATGAACAACACGGTTTCTTGACAAATAGGTCAACAAGTACCAACCTTACTGTTTTCTCAGACGATTTAATGTTGTCTCTTGACGCTAACAAAGAGGTACACGCCGTATACACAGACTTCGCAAAGGCTTTTGATGTTGTTGACCACGGACTCCTCGTAAAAAAGCTTTCCCACATGGGTATCCATGGTTCACTTTTGCGGTGGTGCGAAAGCTACTTAAGAAACCGTAGCCAAATGGTAGTATGCAGTGGTCACAAGTCGGACAAGCTTCCCCAGGGTTCCCATCTCGGGCCGCTATTCTTCGTCATATTTGTGAATGACTTGCAGGAATCGGTGAAGAATTCTAAGGTTCTCTTTTACGCAGACGATCTTAAGATGTATAAAGAGATAGTGAGTGATGTCGATGGCAAACTACTTCAGGAAGACCTTAACAGAATTTCCTCGTGGTGTGACATGAATGGTATGTCTGTTAATACCTCTAAGTGCTTCTCGATAAATTTCACTAGAAAGTGCACACCGTCATGTCCCTTATATAAAATAAATGGCGTTGAGCTGGAGCAGGTACACGTAATTAAAGACCTAGGTGTTCACTTCGATAGCGCTGTCAGTTTCCGTCACTATATTGATACTGTAGTAAAGAAAGGCAGTAAATCGCTGGGTTTTGTGATTCGGAAGGCGAATGTCTTCCGCTCCCCACACGTGCTGATTATTCTGTATAATGCTTACGTGCGTAGTGCACTGGAATCCTGTAGCACAGTCTGGAACCCTAGGTACGCGGTGCATGAGAACCGCATCGAGCGTGTTCAGACACGTTTCTGCTACCACCTCGCCTATGCCGACTGTAAGAGTAAGTCTTTGGTTTCGTACGCTGCTCGACTTAAACACTACCGCCTTGAAACACTCAAAAATCTGAGAACTAGAAACGATCTTATTTTTCTTTCTAAGCTTGTTAATGGTATGATCGACTCGGAAACGTAGTTAGGTAGAATCTTTTTGCGCGTACCACGCCAGGTTTCAAGATTGTCGAATCGCAAGTCATTTAATTCCCTACCTTTCCGTACGAACATAGGTACGCTCCTATGACGCGTATTCAGAACACCTACAACCGTCACCAAGAAAGCTTCGATATTTTTCATGCCCCTATTAGTTTTGTTAAGTCTTGTAACATAGACAGAATTTTTTTAAATTGTTATTAATCTTATTTTATTTTACTGTTATTTTATGTTTTTCTAATATATACATTTTTTTTTTGTTTGTTAAAATCATATTTATAGCTTTATAATAATTTTGTATTAAAGCTGTACTCACTTTTTATAGAGACTGCAACGTGCAGGATAGTTATTTAGATTTACTATTGTTATTTTTGTTGCAAGTCCTCTGTCTGTGAGTCTTTAAATAAATAAAAAAAAACATGCAGACAATGAGGGTTCAAATTCTGGATCGGTCCTACACCAATTTGTCTTTTCTAAAGTCATATGAGTGGAAAATTTATCATGATTTTTAACGGTGTGGGAAAACATCGTGAGGAAACCCAAAAGGCTAAGTCGTACTTTGTCAGTGTTTGCGTACAATACGGCGATTGACGAGCCTCAAGCAAAACGTGAAACGTGACACTAGGTGAAAATGTCACGTGATGCTCAGAAGTTTTAGAACTCTGTCAACTCATACATACATATACTCACGGCTGTAAATCCCTAGAATAGCGAGAGCCAAGGAACTAAAAATTCCTCAGCCACTTTTGGAAATTTGAGTGGGGAAAAGATGATAAAATAAAGTGATGGGTCTCCAACCGCATCGCCCAAAAATCCCTTAAAAGCCCCAATACCGTCAGTCGCCTCTTACGTACACCCACCGGCAGAAATGGGGTAGTGTTATTCTAAGCCGACACTACACAGCTGTCAACTCCTTCGGGGATATACGGCGTGAACGTTTAAGTTTGCGTTTTGAGTTTATAAAAAAAGAAAAGTTATGATTAAATTTAAGTTATAAAATGGCGATGACACTATGAACATGATAATCACGATTTGCATTTTTATGTTTTTGTTAATGTTCTTAGTGCATAAAGTTACTTTTAATAAGCGCTGAATGAACTGACCAACTAAATAAAAAGGAAAGGAGAAAATCGATGATGCTTTATCTTAACCCGTATAAAGGTCACGTTATATATCTCTATTTAACTTTTCCTCCCACATTATTAATATGACACTAATGGCGATAATACTAAAAAAATCAAATAATTCCTCAGCCATTATCGAATTAAGAGGTGTAACGGTTTTTAAATTAATAATCGACAAGCATGACTTTTCAACAGCATCAATAAACGTTTATTTAAAACTTCCAAACCCTAAGTCAGTTAAGGTAGTGCCATTCCAAACCAACTGTACACAGCACAAAAATAATCACAGATCTAATTTAATTTTAGTTGTATTTATTTATCGTTTTAATTATTTACACTAATTTACTTTAACTAATTATACCGTCCGTTGAATTCGACGCAGTCTAATTTTATTGTAAAATTTAAAATATCAGTTTCAATTTATCAATTCTTTTATTTTTAAGTAAGCAGTTTATTTAACTTGCGTTATTCGCCATCAATCAAGGTTCAATTAATACATACATACATATAATCACGGCTATTAATCCCTAGTAGGGGTAGCCAGAGCTAGCGAATTAGAAATACCTCAGCCACTTTTGGAAGGTTAAAGGTTGATGGGTCACCAACAGCATCGCCCAAAAATCACTGAAAGAGCCCCTAAAACTTAAGTCACCTCTTACGATCAGCCATAGGCAGAAATGGGGTAGTGCTATTCTAATCCGACACTGCACCGCTAAATACAATTCATCTTCGGTTTAATGAATCCTACATGAAATTCACGACGAAAATAATTTAAAAAAATATTAGCATCAATATATTTGTTTACCCGTATTTTTAACCGACTTCAAAAAAAGGAGTGTTCTCAATTCGACCGGTATATTTTTTCATTTTTTTTTATGTACTTTCGCCGATTACTTCGCCATTTATGAACCGATTTTAATTATTATTTTTTTATTCGAAAGAAGATACTCCCGGATTGGTACCATGATGAGGATATTAGGGTCTGATGATGGGATCCTGGAGAAATCGAGGGGAACCCTCAAATTTTATAGGCAAATGTACCGCGTTTTACATATTTTCTGAACTTATATTGCTATTTGCTTCTGAAAATCATAGTGTTATGCTGCTGAGCTGATGATAGAAGGTGTGGATCCTCAATCACTAGGTATTAGGAAACAGTTCTTTCCACATTCTATATAGATTTATACTCCTCTTCGTAGCTTTTATGAAGAGAAGTACAGGTTCACTAAACATTTCTTTTGTTATGTTATTGTTACCGAGAAAGTACCATGAGACCAGGATCTGATGATGGCAACCCAGGAAATCGAGGGGACTGTCGAAACTCACAATTATGTGACAGTGTATTTGTTCAAAACGCCGATAGGCCTGCCCTGTATAACGTGAGAACACTGCCTAATAAATCGTGGGTACTCTGAACAACAGGTGACAATGTCACGTGATATTCAGAAGTATTACTACCTCTGCTAACCCCTTCAGGGATATTCGGCGTGAGCGTTTGAGTCTTTCTTGAGATGTAGAATTGAAGACCATCGCCTTTCGAAGGATTTTAAGAACAATGTAAGGTTACATATGGTTGAGCCTATTTAATATCTTACTATGATAGAAATACCGGAAATACGAAGAATAATACAGTAATTGTCGCTTCCTCATCCGAGAGGCATCTTTGCCAGGTCTACCCATCTCTAAAACACGTAAAATAAAATAATTTTTAACAAAAAGAAAACCGACTTCATAGAAAAACAACCGAAAATAAACAATCTAGTACTAAAAAGTACGAAATAAGTTTTTTAATTGAATATGAGTACTGTGATTGATACCTTAGCAATTTCTTTATTCCACACGCGTCAGTTCAACCTACCTAAATATTACAATTCTCTTAAATTAATTTTTGAGTCGGTGCCAGACAAACAAAAGTAAATTCACCCTGCTATCTATCTCTGATTATTACAATCTTAAAAATATTATATCGTACAAAAATCAATTTACCCTACAACTACAAGGTACCCTACATTTTACATGTGCGAAATACACACTTCTTATTATCAATAATCATCGAGGCTGGCACCGGCTCACAAATTAATTTAAGAGAATTTTAAGATTTAGGTAGGTTGAACTGACGCGTGTGGAATAAAGAAATTGCTAAGGTATTAATCACAGTACTCATATTCAATTAAAAAACTTATTTCGTACTTTTTAGTACTAGATTGTTTATTTTCGGTTGTTTTTCTATGAAGTCGGTTTTCTTTTTGTTAAAAATTATTTTATTATTAAATCAGATCCGTTTTGTTCTTTTAATTTACAAACCCTGAAACTATCATTTGTAATGAATAGTCTCGTAAATGACACTCGCTGGAAATATAATGTTGACCACCCTCCTTCAAAAATAAAATGTAATAAATAATACCATAGGTAATTACTCAGATATTCAGACCTGAAGGGCAAGCACGAGCGGTGTTTAAACTAGTTATCGCGTGGGATAAAGCAGCCATCTCTTACGCACTTACTTAGTATAGTATACTGCCATCTCATTCTAACCGTTATCGTGTCGATAAAATAGCGCTCGTGCTTGCCCTACTGAGGTTATAAATCTCTGTTGATGACCTAAACGACGAATAACAAATGACCCCTCACTTCAGTCAACCGCATAGCTAGTACGAGCGGCTTATTCCGATTATCCACCCTAAAAAATCCTCCCTAAGTCGGATATTCGGAAACGCATGTCCGATTATCCACCCTGAACGGGGTGGATAATCGGAATTCATAATAAAATGTTTCTTCCGATTTTCTACCCTGCCTACGTACAGTCCTTTACAGGAACATGTAAATTATTATTTATTGTGTGTCAGTGGTGGAAAGACCCTAAGTTTTAATTTTGTTATTTTTTGTTACGAGTTTCTTTCTTGTTATGGTTTCATTTGTCACAACAGTCAATTTAAATGGTTTTCACCCAAATCTACAGGTGCTTACCTGCAATTTTTTTATTTTTTTTAAGATTACTTAAGTTTTTCGTTTAACAATAAATATTAAATTAAAACTTTCCACCAGGATAATTTTATTCAGACTGTAAGTAGGAAAGTAGGTATGTATATCTCTGTTGAAGTTTCTTGGACCAGGTTGTGAGTATGTTTCTGTGAATGACTGTACTTGGGGTAAAAAATCGGAAGAAACATTTTATTATGAATTCCGATTATCCACCCCGTTCAGGGTGGATAATCGGACATGCGTTTCCGAATATCCGACTTAGGGAGGATTTTTTAGGGTGGATAATCGGAATAAGCCGTACGAGCGACCTTTCAACGAGATATCACGTGGGATAAAGCAGCTATCTCTTTCGCATTTACATAGTATCGTATACTGCCATCTCATTCCAATCGATATCGTGTCGATAAAAAGTGCTCGTGTTAGCCATCTGCCCGGGTAGTACGAGCGGTGTTTAAACTAGTTATCGCGTGGGATACAGCAGCCATCTCTTACGCACTTACTTAGTATCGTATACTGCCATCTTATTCTAACCGTTATCGTGTCGATAAAATAGCGCTCGTGCTTGTCTTCTGAAGACCTTAAGGTCTCGTTCTATCAATTCTAAATAATACTTACGCTATAAACAACTGATCTTAGGTCCCGATTTTCTTTTTCAAAAGGTTCCATTAACTCTAGGTTCGCCACAAAGGTTTCAGTTTTTTCCACTATAGATTTGTAACTTAATGTAGCTAGCCAACTTAGCAGTTCCGCGGCTTCTTTAGGTGCAGGCAAGCCCCATGTACTGGAATAACATTACGTATGATAATTTCTTCTCAGTATACTAAAACGTGTTACACAAAATGACTTTTGGATATACATACATACATACATATACTCACGGCTATAAATCCTTAGAAGGGGTAGCCAGAGCTAAGGCATTAGAAATTACTCAGCCACTTTTGGAAATTGCGTGGGGAAAAGATGGTGATATAAAGGTTGGTGATATAAAAAAAATCCCTCAAAAGCCCCAATCCCAATACCGTTAGTCGCCTCTTACGAACACCCCCCGGCAGAAATGGGGTTGTGCTATTCTAAGCCGACACTACACAGCTAAATAAATATATCAAATATATCATTAATTTTAAATATATCATTGGTATAAAAATGTCACAAGAAAATACTTTGAATAATTATTATACATTTGATCGCGGCATTAAGCAGTGACGGCCTATCATGCAGGGATGCATGGATTAAAATCCGGAGTCTGGCCACACCAATGTGTTTTTTCTAAAGTCGTATGTGTGATTAATTTATCATGGTTGTTATTGGTGAGGAAAAATGAAACCCACATGGCTAAGTTTTACTTATACTTAAAGTTTTACAAACCAATGGGAATCAATACGTTAACATGTTTTGATTTTAATTAGATGGGTAAAAAAGTTATTAGCGAATATTTTATTACTCCAAAATCACAACCATGAATTCCACACCCCATACATTTAATATGATGGAATAAACACCGATTATTTACAATAGTTCATATTTATAGACTACAGTTAATGCTGGCAAAAGTTTTTCCGAAGAAATCAAGCTATTAATGTTGTTGTAATTAAAACATTGAGTACCTGTTAATAAACTCTTGTAATAGGTTTTCATCCACCACATCTGTGTCGCACAGGGTCACTGCAGGAAACGGAACGTCCCAATTATGGAAATCAGTATCCAAACCTTTAACGTACATACAAATAATATAGAAACCATCAAGGTTGAAAAACTCATAAATAATTAATTTCAAGTCTTACCAGTAATAGTCGGATTAGTTTGAAATTTCTCCCATAAACTTACGATAATGATACACGTTGTAACTGCACCTACTGCTGTAAAACTGAACCACATAAGCCTGAAATTTTAATTAATTATGTACATAAGAAATACACAAATATTAAAAACTAAGTATACATAGGACAACTGCATTAAAACACGAACTTTTCACAAAAAGGTCGGTCTTTCTCCGCTATATACCGGACGCCATGCAGAGTGGAGTTCTTGAAAAACTCTGTCGTCTGATGCCTCAAACTATCTGCTAGAAGAGAACATCCCCCGACATCGGATTTGCTCCTTTTCTGGAAACCATAGTTAGGTCCGGACGTTTCTGGATATACTTTCATTTTACATTTGAAATATTTCAACGTCGACACGCTGCCATTGTGTTTTGGACTAGTCAACCAAATAATAAAACAGCTTTGTAATTGTGACACGCTAGTCAATCACGCCAAGACAGATAACATCTAATTTGTATTGATTGGTATAATACTGTATCATGACAATGTTAACGCTACCGATATATAGAGCACTCTTTATTATGTTGATAGTTATAGTAACAAAGCAATTAAAATTCAGTTTTTACTAAATACTTTTTATTATTAATATATTATTATAATAATAGGTTTTAGGGTTTTTGAGAAGAAGGAATATCAGCTTCAGCGGGTACAAGAGGATCAATTTTGATGTCCAAGTCGCGAAGAGCATCGTCCAATATCTTGATTTTCCCCAACAACATCTCAGCTTGCAAATTATACCCGGGTTCCAGCATTTTACCGCTCGGATTCATTTTGAATAAGTATTCCGCCTGAAACATACGTCTTGATTAATTAATTTATAATGCATATACTCACGGCTATAAATCCCTTAACGGGGTAGCCAGAGCTTTGGAATGAGGAATTCCTCAGCCACTTTTGGAAGTTGATTGGTTTGGTTTTCAAACGTCCTATACTAGCAAAACCGCCCACATTGGCTCTATATATGTATCTTTTGCCACTTTACGTTCATCCATCCTCTCTATGTACCCAAACCATCTTAAAATTCCTTTCTCTATCTTGCACAGTACGTTATCTTTCACACCTAAACGTTCTAGAATCACACTATTTTTCACAACCTTACGTTACATACACTACTGAGGGATCTCATTTCCACTGCATTACCTGCTTATTTACAAAAACTAAACATGTTACATTATTCCAAGTATAATTATTGTCCATTTTATACATCGAAAGAAGGCTTATTCGTAATATGGCAAGTGTGTGTGTAGGATATAAAGAGCCAATATTATATAGTCAGGATAGGATAACTACGCAGGAAACTTTTCGACCCAATACAGAATGTGTTAAAGGTCATAGAAGTGTGAAGATTAAAAGATCATTTATTAAAGGAATAATAAATTTGAATAAAGCCCAAGAGTTATGCCAAAATCATACTAAATGGCAAATGATGGCCTGCACCGATGAATACTAATGAAGTGAATATTATGAATGTATGCTTATATTAATTTACCAAAAAATCGATAGGATCTTCGGGCCGTAACTTAGCGATTTCCAACAAAGCCGGGGTCAGTGTCGGAAAGATGTGATGTATCAAATAATAACGCATCGGTTCACTGGCGGCGGCCAGGGCTTGCTCCTCTTCTTCTCGCATCAGGGAGTATAGTTCCGACTGCAAATATTCATAATATATTTTCAAGACAATATACAAAAGCTTTTTACAATGCATTTGGGGAAAATACATCGGTTAATCTTTAAGCTGATTACAGTATCATACGAGTGAGTTGCAATATTTCAAAAAGGAACATAAGCGATTAAGCGACAAAGCGAGTGGAAATAAGTAAAAATCACTTTATTTACAGACACGCTAGAAAATAATGTTGTTAGATAATTTACATTTACAGGTCAAAAAAGATTCATATTTTTATGCCTCATATAAAGCTCATATATCATATTTTCTTCAAGTATATGTCTATTATTTATTACTATAGATATACATGCATTTTTTGTTTATAGAACGGCAATAAAAAACATTTTACCCAATACTCCATTTTTTCTTGTTTATCAATCCTCATTTTCTCTTCTAGTTCGCGTTTCAATTTCTCATCTTCCAATCGTTTTCGATCCATATCCGTCCCTGCCTTCTTGTCGGCAGCTCGAATCATTTCTATAACATTCATTATAGTATACTTCTCCACGGCATATATTACAAAAGGAACGCTTAAATATTTAGTTGGTTTTTTTGAATAGATACGCTTTATAAGGCTTAAAAGCTGCCTCTTTTTTTGGGGTTTACCGTTTAGTAAAAACAAGTTACAAATCAAATCGCATGATGTTTAATAATATGGCTCAAAAACTCAAACGTTCACACCGCATATCCTCGAAGGTTTGGATGAGGTACTAATACTTATGAACATCACGTGACATCAAACCCCGTGCTCAGAGTGCCCACGTTTTGCTTGGTCAGTGTACTTACGTGATACCTTGCTATCGCCAATTTGTAAGAAAACACTGTCACATGATAATATAAAACAAAAACTTTGGTGCACTGTGAAAATCTTAGTGCATAATATACAAGCAGATCAGCAGGCAGCTTATATTGCCTTAAAATATCTTATAATTTAATGTTTTTTGACATGAATTCCTCATTACAAACACTACTTGAAAGTGTAAAAAAGAAACAAAGGATAGAGAAATTTCGCGCTGGAAGCCAACTGACACTGTAGCTCAGTTGGCAGAGCGACGGGGGCGTATACCCGAAGGTCGCGGGTTCGAACCCCGCCAGTGTCGAAATTTTTCTTTCCTTTAATAACATCTTTTATTTAAAATATCTTCTTAAAATTTCTTTCAAACGGCAAAATGGACCTGTGTGTTTATTTTTGGGATGGACAGAGATGATTAGAAGACTAGATTAGAGAGACATTTACCAAATATCTTCGGATATTGACAAGGTCTGCCCATCCGCAACGTGACTTCAAAATACGGCATATCCATCTGATAATCCCGATGGTTCTCCACGGGCACCACGAGGGGATGCAACGATATCTCGTCGAAGAAATTCATAGGCGTGACGTCACGGGCGTCGTTGGTGCGAAACTCCGCGAGACGGCGGAGGACCATGGGCTCGTCGAACCGCGGGTCGCCTTCCGGCTGGGCTATGGCTTTCGAGCAGACGAAGTCGTCTGATGCTTGCAAGTATACCACGATGTCTGGTGGATGAAATATTATTTAGTAATTTGATACCGCAGTAGTTAAACAACATCTTTGTGTGAAAGGCTATTATAATACAAATTATTACATTAGGTCATGATAAAATTGCTTAATGTCTGTGCAGTGGCTTGGAATAGCACTACCCCATTTCATCCGGTGGATGTACGTAAGAGGTGACTAACGGTATTGTGGCTTTTAAGGGATTCTTGGGCGATGCGGCTGGAGACCCATCACCAGCAACCTTTATTTCACCATCTTGTCCCCACTCAACTTTCCAAAAGTGGCTGAGGAATTTCTAATTCCTTAGCTCTGTCTTCCCCTTTTAGGAATTTATAGCCGTGAATATATGTATGCCTAATGGCTTAAAAATGGCAGGAAAATTGTACATCAACGGCTTTTTAAGACTTCTCACAAAAGTACAATCCGAGGTAAAAGTATATTTCAATTTAGGGTTCGTGTGCTATATCCGTATTATTTAGCCTATACCTAACCTATACTATACTATAAACGCCACCCATTTAAAAAAAACCTTACCCTTAGTTGCCGCATACTCCCACAGGAAGAAATGGGGTGTGCTATTCTAAGCCGATTACTCTATTCTTTGATTCTAAGTATATATTGTATTCAGATGAAAGAGGGATCACTATAGTAAAAATGTGTCTTAATTAATGACCTGGTAATAGTTTCTTCAGCACATTTTCATACAAGTTGGTATCCTCTTCAAATTCATCTTCTTTGGCTTCCTCGGTAACTTCGTCTACTTCTCCAGCTTTGTCAAACACTGTTGGAAAACCAATATATATAATATATATATATATACATATAGAATTCACAAAAATAAAAAAATAAAATTAAAAAGTATTGTAAAGGTTTCTATAGTATCAAGTATATAAAGTAAGTACTGAGGGACTTGTGTAATACCCACTTTATAATATTCCCTTAGAGTTAACCTTTAACGTCACGGGCGGGGTCTAAGCAGACCCCACGCGTTGTTTTATTTATTTATTTAAATAAGGCACACCGGCAGTTAACACAACAGACATAATAGTTGTTAATTTTACATTAATAAAAAATTTGTTGTGAAAACCCTTAAAGGCGTACACGACATTGTTTAATTATATTACCTTAACGACAACACTGACTAAACATATAATTATACTGTAACCATATATAAAACATGAAAAAAGTTTATAACAAAGTTAAAACTAGCGATGAAAAACAGGATTAACATGGCAATTATTAGTATTTCTGACAAATTTTTTTCTTAAACAAACTAACGGAGTCATGAAAGATGTCAATGTCTAATTTTTGGTTGTACATGTTATAAAGGTCGCATATCCTATTAATTGGAGAATGGGTTCCTAGGTTTGTGCGAGTATTTTTTAATGGTATTTTTTAAAATTTAGAAGTTAGGATCTCGTTTTCTCGGCTAATCTCAATGCAACGTGAGGCCTTTCGGCGAGTGGAAGTTCGTCGCTCTTCTGCTAAGGTAAGTTACATTTTTGCTTACTTGGATACCTGCAGACCCCACGCGTGATTTAACGTAGTTACTTTTTTCACTTGGTTTATGTTATTATTTGTTTAATTTTTCAGAATTGGTTTTCTATAACTGAATAAATGAGTTGCCGACTAACCTATGCCCAAATTGAGCAAATTATGTATACAAGATTAAAGTGAGTTGACCGACAAAGAGCAGCTTTTGCCCAGTACAGATGATGGTGGTCCTAGTGCTCGAAAAATAAATCGAAGATGCTATTATTATCCCAGATCGAAGGATAAAATAGAACTATTGTCTTGCAAGAAAACTATTTGCAATTCGGTAGCAGTTACTTATTTTTTATCATGCCTACCCAAAGATTAATTTTTAACATAAGTTTAGGATAGTATGTTTCAAGGACTGTCTTTTTTCCTTTTATGTTTTTATTTTCCTCATATTTCATTTTTAAAAATACAAATTAGTCAGAAGTTACTTTTATTGTTAAATTTTAGTACATTATAAATGTGCCTAAATAATTCTACGTATGATATTGTTAATTTGATAAAAATGATCCTAACTGTCAAAGGACAGATTTTAGTAAGTTCTTAAAATTTAAAATAACATACATACGTATACTCGCGGCTATAATTCCCTAGAAAGGGTAGCCAGAGCCAAGGAATTAAAAATTCCTCAGCCACTTTTTGAAGTTGAGTGGGGAAAAGGCGGTAAAATAAAGGTTTTTGGTGATGGGTCTCCAACCGCATCGCCCAAAAATCCAATAAAAAGCCTCAATACCCTTAATCGCCTCTTACGACACCCGTGGATAGAAAGGGGTAGCGACATTCTAAGCCGGTACTACACGGCAAAATTTAAAATATTAAAAAAATATATTTAAACAATCTGAAGTTACATGTAAATTGATATTGGGGATAGTTCTAGACCCCACGCGTGACGTTATGTTGTCCTAAACAACGCGTGTACTTAAAGGTTAAGAGAGAAAAGCGCAAGCGTCCCTAAAAGTAAGCTTACTTAAGTATCAAGGGTGGTTTTGTATAAAATTATTTCCATAGTGTACAGCAAGTTTTACTTACATACACATTGGTCCGAGTTCGCTGGAATACCGTCTAAAACGAATCCTCTATTTTGTGCTTCTTTACTCAAGAGTTTACGACGTACGAATCTACAATTTGAAATAGTGTATTTTGTAAGTTAAATAATATTAATAATAATAATAAAAAAAAAAGTGGGGAAAAGATGGTAGAATAAAGGTTGTTGGTGATGGGTCTCCAACCGCATCGCCCAAAAATCCCTTAAAAAGCCCCAATGCCGTTAGTCGCCTCTTACGTACACCCACCGGAAGAAATGGGATAGTGCTATTCTAAGCCAACACTACACAACAAAAACACTTCAATCTTATCATCAATATTATGCTAATGTAAACCGAACAACCATAATTTTCAGTAATAAAGCTCAGACTCGCTCCTCATAGTGTCGTATCATATTTTTATGTGCTGTTGCTGTAATCGTGTTTTAGTATAATTAATTGCATAATTAATGTATACAAGGGTGCCAAGAAGTCACCATGACCATTGCAACATAGGATAGATGATCAAAAACTACGAGGTCATATAATTTTCGAAATAAATACAATATTATTGTTACGTTATTAGAAATTTCGGTTAATGTTTTTAGTATTGTAATGTTAGGTTATGTGATCGTGTGAGGAACGATGTGATTCGTGAAAGGTGTGGTGTAAAAGATGATATTGTAAGTAAGATAGAAAAAGGAATGTTGAGATGGTTTGGGCACATCGAGAGGATGGATGATAGGAAATTGGTAAAAGGTATCTATAGAGCTAATGTGGAAGGTAATGTTAGTAGAGGACGGCCACGAAAGACACACTTGGACCAAATTGAAAGTGTGCTCAAAAAGGCAGGCGTCCGAAGTATGAAGAATAAAAGAGCATGTATGAAAAGATTGATGGATGTAGACGAAGCAAGAGAGGTTTGCCAGGATCGTACGAAGTGGCGATCGATAGTCTCTGCCTACCCCAATGGGAATTAACGGCGTGAGTATATGTATGTATGTATGTATTGTAATATCATTTACCATAACAAATTAGCTCTCCATTTACCTAAACCACACCTCCCATATCAACATAAATTCTACATAAGTGAATACCAATCAAATAACCACATAAATATTATAGCATTACCCCAGCAATTCCTCATCAGTGAAATCTTTCCCCGACTGCAGTAGATCCAGTACAGCTCTGGCGTCCTCCAGCAGAGCTTCGAACTCGCC
Source organism: Bedellia somnulentella (assembly GCA_963576735.1). NCBI lineage: Eukaryota > Metazoa > Arthropoda > Insecta > Lepidoptera > Bedelliidae > Bedellia > Bedellia somnulentella. Next base: position 1,255,026 of record OY755176.1, read on the forward strand.
CCCGTCATCATCATCATCACCGTCCGCGCCGCCGTCTTCCGCTTGTGGCAGTCCCAGGTCCGCGGTCTCTCCTCTCTCCCAGTGAGCCAGCTTCCATTTCTGTGTAGGATCATATATTTTTTATTCGTTATCTGTTTAGATATCGAAAGCTATAAACTCAAAACGAATAAACCAAAGCTTTAAAATGAAAAAATAACTAGCCACTCTTGGAAGTTGAGTAGAAAAAAGATAGCATAGTAAAATAAAGCATTTTTGCAGCAAATTGCACGTAAAATCGGAGTGGAAAGGTTCTGGAGTGGCAGCCACGCACCGGACGATCCAATTTGGGCTGGATACCACAAGATGGACCTAAGATTGTTAACCGCTAAACATTATATTTTCAATTAAATTCAACTCAATTTCCACACTCTAGTTACCCCTTACCCTACTAACTACAATGGAATTCAAAAGATGTTGAAATTAGGATCGGAAGAAAATACTTAAAAATCCTTGTACTTTCGAAATACATATATGGTTAATCGTAACTGTTTTTGAGTTGCTATCACTTCATTCATTCTTTAGTTCAGTTCTCATATATATTAAAAGATTGTAAATTTGCTTTTGCTTTCTTAAACCCAAACACTAATAAAAGTGGTTACAGTACATGTACGTTTTATGTATGTATATAATAATATCATATATCTAATCCAGTGCGCCTCGCACATGTGTAACTTAATAGGGAAGCCAAAACAAAGCTAGCTGGCGATAAAAACAGCCATGTTGCATCGTTCACACACGTTTACAAACACATCCATTCATTTTTTATATACGCTTCATATTTAATCCGTGTAGTGTCGGCTTAGAATAACACTACCCCATTTCTACCCGTGGGTGATCATAAGAGGCGACTAACGGTATTGGGGCTTTTTAAGGGATTTTTGGCCGATGCGGTTGGAGACCCATCACCAACAACCTTTATTCTACCATCTTTTCCCCACTCAACTTCCAAAAGTGGCTGAGAAATTTCTAATTCCTCAGCTCTGGCTACCCCTTTTAGGGATTAATAGCCGCGAGTATATGTATATGTATGTATATGTATTACTGAGTATTAGGTTTACCATAAAAGTACACTATCTCTTCGTGTTGGTAGATAAGGCGATAGGGGATAGAGAGGGCTGGATTGGAAGCGTTGAAACAATATACCTTTTCTTCCCTCATGACTTCTTAAAACTGTTGTGTTCCATTCTTTATTGTATAATTAGAAGTAGATAACATTGAAAACATATCATCCATACTAATATTATAAATGGGAAAGTGAGTTTGTTTGTTTGTTTGTTCCGCTTTCACGCCGTAAATACTGAACCGATTGCTTTGAAATTTTTCAGATGTGTAGTTAGAAGTCTAAATTAAATAATAAGGTACTTTTTATCCCGGAAAAAAATATGTTCCCACGGGAAATCAAAAATATTGTTTGCTTGCTGGATGCATTGGAGATGGCGCTGTGTATCGTTTAAAACAACGTAATATATTGTAAACTAATATAAAAATCAAGATTTAGAAGATTAATGGTACGATAATGGATCCCCGAAAATAAGGAACTCCCGAGGGATGACGAACTATTTTTTGATCGTATAAAAATTTTGGTATTACGAGTATGTAAACTGGATGCAAAAAATGAAGTCCACGCGGACGAAGTCGCGGGGCAAAAAGCTAGTTTCATTATAAAAAAGCCTAAGGCTCTCCTTCTGTGTATAAACTATAAATGTTTAAATTTCGTCTGCGCAATTTTCCTAAACATATTAATACTTTGTATTTAGTAGTAGTATCGTAAGTTTCCGCCGCACTTTTGAAAGTTACATTCATACATACATATACTCACGGCTAATCCCAAAAAGCGGTAGCCAGAGATTCAGAGCTAAAACTCCTCAGCCACATTTGGAAGTTGAAAGGGGAGAAGATGGTAGAAGTCGTTAGTGATGTTACTACAATCGCATCGCCCAGAAACCTCTTTAAAAAGCCCCTTATCCTTATTGGCCTCTTACGTCACTCGTGGTCAAAAGGGGGTAATGACATTCTAAACCGGCACTACACAGTTACGTTTTGAACGTTGAAATATGTTTAATTGAATTATCATTGTTTTTATAAAATTTTCAACCGCATAAAATATCGCATCCTTAGACGATAATGATACACTCACTGGAAAAGATGGGATTGCTCTATTATAATCAGCTTCTATCTATCTTCTTCTATCATCAGCAGTTTCATTGTACGTCCAAAACCAAAAGTAGTAGACGATTATTGATTTCAGCTGCATATTTTTGGGGCTATAGCCGTGAAATTCAGTACGTAGAAAAAGAGAGTTTTAACACAGATAATATAAAACTATACTTGGTTTTAATAAATTATAGCAACCGTGATAGCCCAGTGGGTAGAACACTCGGTTATCGTGCAAACGACTAGTGTTCAAATCCTGGGTCGGGCCTACACCAATTTGTCTTTTCTAAAGACATATGTGTGGTTAATTTATCATGGTTGTTAACGGTGAGGGAAAACATCGTGAGGAAACCCACATGGCTGTGTTGTACTTAGTCATATGACAGTGTATTCGTACAAAACGGCGATAGGCCTGCCCCCTATCACGTGAGTACACTGTCCATGCAAAACGTGGGTACTCTGAACACCAGGTGGCAAAGTCACGTGATGTTCAGAAGTATTAGTACCTCTGCCAACCCGGGGATATGCGGCGTGAACGTTTATGTTTATGTTATGTAATTATTTCAATAGAGTTTAAGTTGATATTAAATTTATGTACCCACCGTTTCTTTGAGCAAATCTTCGACAATAGTTTCAAGAGAAATATAAACGAGACCATAAGTTTCGCAAATCCTTTTAGCCAATGTGGTCTTGCCAACCAACGGGGGTCCGTATATTATGACCTGCAATTCAAATATAGGTAAGTTATAAATGTAGTTACCAAAGCGCTTGTTGAAAAATTTATCGATTTTCTAGCGAATATTTTTATTCTTTTTTCTATCAAAGTTGTTAATGACATCGCGATGAAACCCACATGGCTGAGTTATCTGAGTCATGTGATAGTGTATTCGTACAAATTGGCGATAAGGCTACACTTTAAAGTACACTGTCCATGCAGAACTGGGTACTCAGAACATTATGTCTATGAAAAATATGACTCGTGATTTTTAAAAGTACTTTTTCTACCCTTTTGGGGATATACGTCGTTAACGTTATATTTAATAAATAAATTATAAAATGATACGTGTCATATAACTTAAGGGTTTATCAAAAATGGCTGAATTTGTTTATAGTTTAGTTTATACTAGCGGTCCGCCCCGGCTTCGCACGGATGGTGTTAAATATTTTTACTGTTTACCCCCTACAGTATTTAGCGTGATGATATATATCCTATGTCCTTTTCCTGGTTCTAAGCTACCTCTCCAACAATTTTCAGCCAGATCGGTTCATCTGTTCTCGAGTTATAAACAGTGTAACTAACACGACTTTATTTTATTTATATAGATTATATTCATTAAAACTTATTTGTAAAGCCTTTACCTTCAGGCTGTACCTTAGCAGTTGAACAGAATTAATGAATAGATACAGCCAAGTACTCTGGATTACTAAGTATGTACCCTTATATCGTTTTTTTTTTATTCATTACATTTATCCCGTAATATCGGACCAGAGTATTCTGCAACTACGAAAGCAGTTACCTTACCTGTGACTCAAACAGTAACAAACAAAATTACTTTGAAAGGCTTCAATCCCCGCTCTTTCTTAAACTCCTTCATCAGAACGGGCACGTTTTCAGGGAACGCGTTCTCCGACTCCCACTCCACGTCCATGCTCTCCAAGATGTAGGTGGGCTCCATCAGTAAGTCCAAGGTCATAAGGTCGAATATTCTTTGCTGCAATCAAATATGTACAAGATTGATAAAATGTGAATTGGTAAACTTATTTCTCGCGGTTTAGTTTTAAGAGAGCCTATGCAATTACGCGGGGTTTCTTAACATGTTACCCATGGAATTTACCAGCTTTCATCCAGTCCGTAAAATAAAAGCTACCAACACTTAATTCGTGATTCATCACACACAGCCCATTGATGTCTCTAGTGATGGCACGAGGCCTACCCTGTATAGGGTGATTTGGCCATAGTCTTCTGCGCTGGCTTAGGAATCCTACCTAATTCGTGATTAAATATTCTAAGTATTGTTGCAAAACACTTTTGATTCGGAACGGTCAACATGATCGTTTTTGTCATATGTCCATTATTAAAATTATCCGATAGAAAAGATTAAAAACCCTGAGCAAATGGATCCATTCTATGGAAAAACCTCGAATGCCTGAAAAACTATAATTTTAAAACGTTTTCATCGTTATTTGAATTATCCTCGATCTGTTGGATTAGTCCGGCATATCGAGTATATTTGACTAATCAAAAGAAGCAATAACTCACGGTTATTTCCGGGATCAAAAAGGCATCTTCCGGTGGAATGCATTTGAACATACCGGACCCGGCAATACAACCCAGCGCTCTTATCAACTGCAAACAAACCAACATTATGAACAAAATGCCTTCAATGTGATAACAAGCAAAAACGGTTTGAGAAGATAAGACAAGCGTACCTCTCTTTGCCTGTTCACGTTTTGGTCTATAGCCAATATGTAAAGTTTTTTCGGAAAGTCCATCATCAAATTGAACATTATTCTGTGGAGATAAAATTATTTTATGTTATGTATAACCTATGTTTGAAAAACCGGGAAAGTGCTAGTCGTCTAGTTAACCCATACATGATATCAGAATAACATAACATAACATAACATAAACATAAACGTTCACGCCGTTTTATCCCCGAAGGGGTTGGCAGAGGTACCAATACTCCTGAACTCACATGGCAAGCGCCATCTAGTTTTCCAGAGAAGGTACCCACGTTTTGCTTAGACAGTGTACTCACGTGATAGGGGGCAGGCCTATCGCCGTTTTGTACGAATACACTGTCACATGACTAAGTACAACTCAGCCATGTGGGTTTCCTCACGATGTTTTCCCTCACCGTTAGCAACCATGATAAATTAACCACACATATGACTTTAGAAAAGACAAATTGGTGTAGGCCCGTCCCAGGATTGGAACTCACGCCCTTCTGTTTTTCGGGCGGGTTTTCTTACCCACTGGACTATCATGTCGCTATAATCAGAATAATATATCTAAAATCAATAACCCTCCTTCTGAAGCAGTCGGTAAAATAGTTAACGAAATTCGATAGTGCCAAACGATCGATTTTTATACAAATAACAATTAAATGTATATGTATTATTGTTTGTATATGTAGTATTGGGTAGTCGATTCCCGCCTGTGTCGAAATTTTTCTTTGTTTATTAGTAATATAGAAATTTTAAAAAAACCATATCCGTTCCAATTATATTCAGCTTTCAAAAAAATATGTAACATATAAAGATTTTCCCCTCTGTGCAGTTTGTATTAAGTTTAAAACAATATCATTTGCTAGTTTTCTTTGTTACAAGTCAATTTAAAATACTTAACAAAATTTTATCCAAAATGAGGAGTTTTATTTTTCATGTAAGTCCTTTGTAGGCCCCGTTTACAGCGGATTATACAATCCGACTGCGACATGTATGTTTATTTCGCCCCGTCGTCAGCCTGGTCACTAAAATTAAGCAATACTTACTTAGCTAAATCAGCAATGTTAATGGCGGGAATGACATTGTTCCCGCGGCCAATGATAGGAAGATATTGTTCACATTCCCAGGACTTCTGGAACCAATAGTACATAGCATCTTCTTTTCCACCAAACGTCATCCCGGTGCATACCACTATAGTTCTAAAATTTTAGCATTGGTTTATTATAGCAAACATAGGTGTAGTGCCGGCTTAGAATGACACTACCCCCATTCTTCCCACGAGTGACGTAAGAGGCGCCTAAGGCTGTTGGGCTTTATTAAGTGTTATTTTGGGCGATGCGGTTGGAAACCCATTTACAGCCTCTGCCTACCCAAATCTGAACAAATATGGTTAGTATATGGTGTCTAACTTAGTGTGCGAGCCGAAAAAATAAAGAATTTGGTTAGAAAACATATTTTTACTAAAAAAAATATGTGTAATTATCAATGGTATTTCTAGTTCAAGTAGGCTGAACAGAGTGTGCTTTTGTTATTAAAACTTTTACGTATTTCTATAATGTATTGCTTGGTTTTCTCACCTGAAACTTTACTTGAGAATTTGTGAATACTGATAATTTTTTCTTGTCCTTTTAATTATTTAATGTTCTGAGACTAAGCGAATATGTTTAAAGATAATTTTAATAGATATTGTTTTTTATTTTATTTTTTTTGTTGTGCATTTGTTTAGTTTACTGTCTGTTCCTTTACTATTTATTCAATTTTGTTTACTTCAAATGTGGCAGACACAGATTATTTTGTTTATATATTAATTAATTATGTGTAGTGTAGTGTAGGCCTTAACTGAAAACCAGTGTTTTGCCACTTGGCAATATCAAGCACTGAGTTAGGACCTAGTTTGTGTTACCATAGCACTAATTTTAAGTTTAAAATATTGTTTTTTTTTTCACTTTATGTATTGTTTTTCATATTGTATGTGGTGTTATGTTAACATAAATAAACGAGTTATCTATCTATCTATCTATCTATTTCCTTATATCTTGATGCACAATATCGGTGTTACTTTCGTGATATTCTTTCTTATATTTTGAATGTTATTTTTGATTGATTCCCACTCACACGCCGTTCAATGCAAAATATGAATTTAACCCCTTATTGTATCAACATTTGTGTTAAATCTCACGGCACGGATGTACCAGATACCAGATGATAATCAATCTCTCAGTAGACCTGTGTTGGGTATATTCAATTTGAGTATGCTTGCTTAAAAAGGTAAGAGGAAGATGCCTGGAGTCTCGTTAATTAGCTATATGAAAATATGTTACGTTATGAAATTAGACACAGTTTCCATTAGTTGTAAAGTCAATGGATGACAGTAAAGTTGTGAAAGAGGTGTATTACATATTAAGGGCCGGCGCTGACTGCCGGCATGGCATGGCAAAGGATTTCGGTACAGATATAGCATTTTTAATCTTATTACCATGCGTATAGAATTCATTTTGACAAAACGATGCCGAGGGAGGCCGCGGTAGGACAGCACGTCGGCATCGTTGTGTCAAAATAAAGTAAAATGAATTCTATACGTATGGTAATAAGATTAAAAATGCTATATCTGTACCGAAATCCTTTGCCATGCCATGCCGGCAGTCAGCGCCGGCCCTAAGACATGCAGATGATAATATCATCAAAAGATGTCCACGGCGGTCAAATTTAGATTAAATAAATAATGAGTTAAAAGACATTGAAAAATATGAATGTAAATGAAAAATAAAGTAAGAGGTCAGCCAGTATGGTATCGAGTATCGACCGCTCATCTCTGCCTACACCGAAGGGCGCTAATGGCGTGTTTGTAGCGTGTATTTATAGTGTTTCTTTGGTTATGAATGAATTATTTCTGTTTCTATTTCTCGTTTGTAACGATGAAATTGGCTAAAGATAAATTTACCGTTGTGAAAGTGATATTACAAATATTTACACGTACCAAACACTATTAACTATTTTTTTTCCTATCCTTACCTTATAAATTTCCTGTATTTTCGTACTAAATTAATAACGGCATTTTCAGCATCCACAAACAATTTGTACTTGGGATGACACTTTCGTTTCCGGAAATCTGTTTCCACAAAAGGTAAATCTGGAGTGTCCTAAGGAAATAAACATTATGGATCTCAATCATTTCAAGCTTGCGTTTCATTAAAGCCGGTTAGTCTTTTGATAAAGGTTTAGATTTACCAAGTGTCAACTAAATAGAGTACAGCATAAATGGTTTCTTCATGCGTATATGACGAAAACAAACAGTTTTTCAAACAAAAGGAGTATTTTACCGGATCCAACGGTTTCGTAGATGCCCAAGTCATGACTGTGGAGACCAGAATAATGTAACGTTTTTCTCTTTCCACGTCACCCCTTCCTTTGTCGGCTTCTCTCGCAGCTATTGCTACTTGCTTCTCTAACAAATCTTTCAGCACTGAAAGAATGGAACAACGATGTAAATTAGCACCTTTAACGATGCCATTCATATATGCAATGCAATATTTACTATAAGAAACTGTCTAGTCTGGGCAAATTAAACGACTTTATGAGGAAGTGGGCTGAAAAATCAATGTAATGTATTACCCGACCAACTCCCATTGCATGGGGCCTGTGTGAGCATATATGTCACGTGAGTGCGAAGTGTGATAACGGCAGGTTTTGAATTACTATGATACGGGGGCAGAAACGAACATACTTATACTCACGCTCATTATTCCCATTGGGGTAGGCAGAGGCTATCGATCGCCACTTAGTGATTGACAAACCTCTTGCTTCCCTTACATTAGTTGTTCTTCTCATACATGCTCTTTTATTCTTCTCTCTTTGGACCAATGCCTTTATAAGAACGTTTTCTATATGTTCTAGAAAAAAATTTGGAAAACGAACATACCTAATCGAAATCAATATAATGTATTTAAAATTCACGACCATCCCTAGCGATACATTAAAATGGTACTTACATTTAAGGTAGTCCAGAATAAGTCTGACGTCATCCTCAGTAGAAGTAGTGCAGCTGAGGTCGAATAATACGGTGCCGCAGGTGAGCATGTCTGGCATGGACGCGTCTTTGGGCACTATTCGGGTGACGTCATCGATCTCCTCGATACTGCTATCGCTGACGGTGCCTGCAGGTAGGCAATACTATGAGCAATCTATTAGAGGTATTACAGAGTGTATTACACACATATATATATATATATATATAATACTCACGACTAAATATCCCTAGAAGGGGCAGTCAGAGCTTCAGAATACGAAATTCCCAAGCCACTTTTGGAACTTGAGTCGAGAAAAGATTGTAAATAAAGGTTATTGGTGATGGGTCTTCCCTGTGGAACCCTTAGTCGTCTCTTATGACACCCACGGGTAGAAATGGGATAGTGTTATTTTCAGCCAACACCACATAGCAGTGTTTTACACGTCAGGGTGAAAAGAAATCGGTTGCAAGTAAGCGTGTAGTGTGATTATGTAAGTCTAGGTTAGCTTATCACACTAAGCGATCACTTGTTACCATTATCCTTGTACCATGGTGTGTGTAACCCACTTTTCGTTACTGCTTCTAAACAGCTCAAACCACGGAGGTCTTGGGTTCTATTCTCAAGAGGGTATACTTAAATTCCATAAATAAAATTTGTGACATATCTCAGTTTAGTTCCGATATCAAGTGATGAATGGTCAGGTCCATCACAACACAAAAAAGATTGAGCTTTGCAGGGCACGTTAAGTCTTCGGTCCTGGTCCTGGTTAGTAGCCTATAGTATTTGTTGACGTATGCGCCTGCTTTTAGTTCAGTTTGATCACTAATGCCAAATAACCCTGTACGCGGTAAGCCTGCACCCCACAATAGGAAAGTTTTTGGTGTGATGAAGATGTGGTATTTTTGGTCAAGCATAAGCACAGAAGAGACTTGAGAGACCGAGATAGGATATTTAGCTCGTATTTTTATATAGATTATACAGGATAACTCTTGACATTTCAAAGATAAAACCCACCTGCTTAAACATACTCATGGCTAACAAAAAGGGGTATGCAGAGCTACGGAATCAATGATTCATCATCCCTTTCATTACTCAGGATTGTCCGATTGCTAGCTTATTTATCATTAAATAGTCTATGTAAGAAGAGACAGCTCTATGAAACCATAATTTGCGAACACCACTTCGAATAGCAGTACCCCATTTCTTCCCATGACTGTGCGTAAGAGAGGCGAATAAGGGTAAATGGTTCTGGGCGATGCTGTTGGAGACATATCACCTCTGTAATATTTTCCCCACTCAACTTCCAAAAGAGGCTGCGGAATTTCTGTCTATCCCTTATCAGGATTTATTGCCGGGACTATATGTATGTATCAACAGTACAAGAAAGGCAGATGTTGGATTGTGGTTTTCCCAGACAAATTGTCAAACCCCTTGCTAAGCTCTCATAAAAATCCTCTCATGAGGATGCATAACCACCCTATGCCAAGATACAATAATTAAAGACATATTGACAAAGCGCTAAGCAACAGCTCCAATTGTTTCCCCGTCAACAGATTCTCATAACAATCACATAGCATGTACACATTTTCGGAATGGACATGATGTGCAGATGACGTAGTCCTTGAAGTTGGAACTATCATCACGATTTCAAATTGTGAGAAGAGATGGGGTCATGATATTTTATCTTACCAATAATTTCATATTGTTGTACTGGAGGCAAAGTCTCACTGTCCTCTCCAAGGTCAAAGGTTACAGGAATTTCCTTACTCTCCTGAACCTCAATTGCCCTCTGGACGGCTTTCAGGAAATATTTGCTATGGTATGAATCTAAGTTGTTAATAAAATACCGTTTTGGCGAAAATAACTCTTCCGCGTTTGCTATAACGTTCATTTTACTACCAATTATCAATAAAGAAAGCAATTATATAAATATCTGATGCTAAACAAAGGTTTTCTTGCTCAATGACAGAACTTTGATGTTTTGTTCTTTTGACACAAGTTTTGCCCTTTTTGGACATAGCACATAGATTAATAGTCACTTTTATCGCAGTTATAAAAACATGGAAGTTTAATATAATTTTAATAAATAGGTACTATTTTATTCTTTTTTGGACTTGGTCAAGGTCGCGGGAAATCGATAGATGGATAGCACAGGACCGATCGTTGTGGAGATCTTTGGGGGAGCTATGTCCAGCAGTGGACGTCTATCGGGTGACGATGATGATGACATGTACTCACGCCATTAGTTTCCATCAGAGAAGGCAGAGACTATTGGTCGCCTCTTTGTACGATCCTGACAAACTTCTCTCGATTTCCTCAAAATTTATTTTTTTTGTTTATTGGTTTTCTATGGAATAAATATAAAGTCAGCTTAACATGAAACAAGAAGGAAATCATCATCATATTACACGACTGCTCTAACTCTTCACTTTTTAAGTCGCCAGTTGTACTTTTACACCATACGCAGAAATGGGTGGTGCTATAACAATGAGAGGTTTTCCTTTTTTTGTTTTTTTCTTCTTCCCTGTTCTCAGGATAGATGGCGCTAGACTTGCTATGTTACTGGTAGGAACGGAACGTCACACGGTTTTTCACACTTGTATGTAATGATATCGTAAAACGGAACGTACATAAAAACGTTCTGATTTGAAAGTTTAAATAAATATCAGTTTAAGCCAAGATAGCTTAAAAGTAAATAAACAAAGACGGTATTTATATTTAACATTATTTTTGTTGTTTTTACTCGCCAAAAAGTTACTCTATGGTGATGTGACACATGATTTTAAAGTTGACATTGGCGAAATTATTGAGGCCACGAAGAAAAAAAATAAGTAAGTAACGTAGTTACATCAACGCCATCTACAGAGTTCTAGGAAACTATGTTGTTGTTTTATTTCTCGAAAAGAAAACCTCTCATTGCAGGCCGCAACTATATACACAAGTATGTATATACACAAGGCGTCTAATTCCACCATGCCAATTCTTGACTCATACTCATTGTAGCCCTAAGCGATGGTAAAGGTACTAACTATATATTATTACCGAAGTTCGGCAGATTTACCGAAGTTCGTATTCAGCCGAATTTCGGTTAGATTTGGCAGATTTAACCGAAGTTCGGCCGAAATTCGGTAGACAATAAATAAATAATAAAATGTACTGAAAATTAAATAAATAATGTGTGAGTCGAGTTTTGGTGTTTGTTTTAAATACAAAAGAAACGCATTAATAAAATATTCAAACATAAATCAACTTAACATAATTGTTGTTATATAATACCTATATGTTAAAAAAATATTTTTAAAATCAAATACTTATCTTAAACGTTGCCGTGTAGTGCCGGCTTAGAATCTTACTACTCCTTCCTACCCACGGGTGAAGTAAGAGGCGACTAAGGGTGAGGGACTTTTTTAAGTGGTTTTTGGGCGATGCGGTTGGAGACCCATAACCAAGGATACTTTATTTCTACCATCTTGTCCCCTATTTACTTGTAAATGTGAATGAAGAGTTTGTAGCTCTGAAGTTCTGGCTACCCCGTTTTGGGATTTATGGCCGTGAGTATATGTATGTTTGTATTGTGTGTACTAACTGATATTTGTTTCTGACTTATATTAAGTCTTTATTTATGTGACAAAGCAACAATATTCTGTCAAACACTTATAATTGTTCATTGATCAAAAACGCGCGAAATTTAACCGAACTTTGGCCGAAATTCGGCTTCGGCATACATTCATACCGAACATTCGGCCGAATTCGACATTCGGTGCAACACTACTAACTAATAGATCTAAGCATAACGTGACTTCCAAATGTGGCTGAGGAGTTTCTAGCTCTGAAACTCTGGCTTACCTTTTTTGGGATTAATGGCCGTGATTATATGTATAAATGTTAGTCGCCTGCTGTTTGTTGGCACAGTTCGACAGTACCAACTTTTGCCAGGACGATGTATTCACGTGATAAGGGCAGGCTTATCGCCACTTTGTACGTACGCACTGTTGCATGACATAGAATTACAGTCATACGGGTTTACTCACAATGTTTTTGCTACCGTTAGCCATCTTGATAAATAAACCAAATGTGACTTCAAAAAAGACACATCAGTATAGATAGGATTTTCATACAAACCCTGATACAGAATTTGAACACATGTTTCTTCGCATCAAAGGTCATTCATCATCGATAAAGGACAAAACATACGTGCAAACATATAATCACTTCCATAAATCCAAAAAGGGGTAGCCAGAGCTTTATAGGCAGAAACTCCTCAGCGACATTTGGAAGTTAATAGGGGAGAAGGTGGTAAAATTACCACTTAAAAATCCCCACACCCATAGTCGCCTCTTACGACACCCTTGGGTAGTAAGTGGTAGTGAAATTCTAAGCCGGCACTACACGGAAAAAAACAAGAAAACAAAAAGGAATTTGATTAAAACCAACGTAACTAGTGTGTAAAATAAAATATATTTATCATTAATCCGCTACAGATATTTGTATTCAATTAAGTACATCATTTTATAAAATTCAATATATTCTTAAACCTACATAAGTTCAGATTCCGTTAATACTTACTGCTTATACTACGTAATAGATAACATTCCCCAAGCACCTTGTAAATGACTTAAGCAATTATTAAAAAGCTACTCAAAGAATAATAGTAATACATGTTCGACTATTCTTATTACTAAAGGGATATATTCTTAAAAAATATACATTCATTGTGATGTATTTATTGCGAAGGCTTTTTTCTTTTAATAGGTAAATGAATGTAATCCATCAGTTTTGTTTTTTTAGATTCGCGCTCCGTGGCAGTTTTTAGTCTATGCTGGGTTTTCTATAAAATCTCTAAAATATACGACAAAATATATGGTTTTTATAGAAACCATTAGCGAAGTGTAGTTATGTTATGATTTCCATGTTTTACACATACTTTTATGAGTGCATATGTCATCTTGGAATGATTCAACATAGCTATGATCTGTGTAAAATAGTGTGTATAAAAACTTCTCCTTTGTATGAATAGAATGATGCACGTGACCTAATATTTATACACGATGACCTCAGCCTTCAACTATTAAAAATATGTATTGATCAACTAAGACTGCAATAAACTTTCACCAGAGTTCAAACATAATTAAATTATTCAAGGTATATCCGCGCGAGTCGTTAAAACGATGAGATTACATTCATTTAGTTTCATTAAATATTAGTACACATTAGTAACCAGTTCACAATAGTGTCTCTAAATTATTTATAAAATAATACCACAGTAAAAACTTAATTGTTGATAGGTACCGCACATTACAATGTATGCCTTTGTACTCCATTTTTTGCTAGTGTATCTCACACAGTGATTGTTAAGTAACAAACAACTATTGAAACAGCTCCAATATTACAAAATATTCTTTCTTCTATGGCACCTAGTTACTCTGTCAGCTACTTTATCAATACTGATCAATTCATATTGTACTAACTCAATTCCTATGTTTTTTAATACTTAACAATATGATTTAAGGACGGAAAAATGACAGTCTTGTAATAATTTTCAATGGAATGTTTGAGCAAGAATTACATCATTTGCAATTATACACACTGTCGCTTCTTATAACAGTTACAAGTTTTAGTAATATATTTAATAAGGTCACTTATATGTGTTATCCAAGTTCGGTTTGGGGAGTCGACTTATACGTGCACTTGTATCACTCTATGAGGATTCCAGTGCATGTGTGAGAGTAAACGGGAAAAATACTGACTGGTTCGGGATCTCTCGGGGTGTCCGACAGGGTTGTGTAGCTTCCCCGTGGCTCTTCAATTTGTTCATGGATGACTGTTTAACAGAGTTGCGTGAAAGTGATTATGGATTGAGAATGGGTGGATTCATCATTAAATGCCTCTTATATGCCGACGATCAAGTGCTACTTGCATCATCGGTGGAAGAGCTGCAAGAGATGATGAATATTGCATGTGCGTCTTTTGAAAAAAAGGGAATGAGGGTGAATGTGGATAAAACAAAAACTATGGTTTTTGAAAGAGAGGTGAATATGACCGAATGCGTGATTGAGATTAATGGTAAGAAAGTGGAACAAGTGAAAGAGTTTGTGTATTTGGGAAGTTTGTTTACTAGGGATGGAAAGTGTGATGAAGATATCGAGAGAAGAGTGAAAAAGGGTAATGCGGTAAATGGAGCACTGGATAGTCTAATGTCTAGTCAGTCGGTGTCTGAAAAGGCCCGAATGGCTGTGCATGATGCTGTCCTCGTTCCTACGCTTATGTATGGCAGTGAATGTTGGGTGTGGCAGAAGAAGCATGAAAGTAGAGTGAATGCAGTAGAAATGAGATCCCTCAGAAAAGTGTGTAATGTAAGGTTATGTGATCGTGTGAGGAATGATGTGATTCGTGAAAGGTGTGGTGTAAAAGATGATATTGTAAGAAAGATAGAAAAAGGAATGTTGAGATGGTTTGGGCACATAGAGAGGATGGATGACAGTAAATTGGTGAAAGAGATATATAGAGCCAATGTGGAAGGTAATGTTAGTAGAGGACGACCTCGGAGGACACATTTGGATCAAATAGAAAATGTGCTCAAAAAGGCAGGTGTCCGCAGTATGAAGAATAAAAGAGCATGTATGAAAAGATTGATGGATGTAAACGAAGCCAGAGAGGTTTGCCAGGATCGTACAAAGTGGCGATCGATAGTCTCTGCCTACCCCAATGGGAACTAACGGCGTGAGAATATGTATGTATGTGTATGTACTTATATTATCGTTTTAAGCGTGAATAAAGGCACAATTTATCTATAAATAAATAAGGTAAATATTAGCGCAGGGGTGGCTAAATTTTCAAAGAGTTTACATAAACATGTATATAAAATTTTGGAAAAATCCATTATTGTCATTTGCTAAAATGGTTGTTCTATAATTTTACAATTTATTCATTAAGTGATAATTATTCAATATAAAACCATCAATGAAGTATCATAGTCACCCCCAGTATATTAAGATTAAATAATTATGTCGCAATGACAAGACTATGTTTTACAGCTGAGTAGTAATAACAGACTTACGGTGTATGATTGTTATTTCCTTATCGCCAATTCCCGACGGCGAACTGGGCTCAGAACTGACGAGCCAAGGCGAGAGAGACGAAATTGGCTGTGGTTTGGGCGCAACTTCTTTTTCCTCAACAATTTTAGGTGATGCCAATTTAGGTTGCAATAGTGGTGGCTCCACAACAACAATAGAGACATACTGAGAATTATTTGGGTTGGCGGATATGGGCTCGTTCAGGATCTTGGGTGATGGAAGAGATGGTATAGACAGACTGATGTTTGTAGTTTCGTTCACAATCTTCACCTCATTTTCTCGTGCTTTAAGGATATTGTTACATTTCAATTGCCCAGGAGGCAAAGCTTTTGTGGAACTCAAGTAACACTTGGTTTGATTGTTAGGGACTTCTTTTTCACCAATTGAATCCACTTGATCCCTCTTTACTTCATTCTTCGAATCTTCATTTGTTAACTTTTCTTTCACTAGGCTCATCAAGAGGTCATTCAATGGATTGGAATCAGTCACAGGAGAACAATTGCAAGACGGCTTGTTCATGGCCAACTGAACATGGGACAGATTGTTTTTCACATCTTCGAAAGTCGGTTTTTCTATTTTAGGAATCATGCTATTAACTTCTTCTTTGTTCTTGAGCAATTCAGTAGGATTTTCCGCATCCAGAAGGCTCTTGACTGATGGTTCTCCAACTTCGGACTTGATATCAGAATCAATAATGGATGACTTTTGTGATTTAGCACTACTCTTCCGTGACAATGCATCCAAATTGGTATCTGGTACTAAGGCAGTTGCATTACCGGAAGTGGTTGCATTTTCAGTTTCATCTCCAGTTTCCGACTTGGTTGTGTTTTGACGTTCCCTTTCCCTTAGCACATGGCTTTGTCGCCTCGCAAAGCGTTGACTAGGTTTTCTTTCAAACTGAACTGTTCTTCTTGCTCTATTCTGTTGAGTAGTCTGATATTCAGTCTTGCCAGAGTATTGGAAACGAGAGCCCATGCGGAAGAAGTTCTGTCTAGCTGATGGTCCTTTGACTGGAGCACGCAAACGGAAGAATGTGTGGTGTTCAACAGCACATTTCCAAAGATGTTTACAAGCCTTTTCATTATGCAAGCGAAAGACAAATGTGTGTTCTTGTTCTCGGCCTTGATCATCATCTTCAACAACCACTAAAGTTAGCTTCTTTTTCTTGAAATCCAATTTACTGATTTTGGGCCAGAAAAACAATCCAATTTTTTGTGGTCCTTCAAAGACAAGAATACCAGTAGGTGTTAAGCCAAGGTGATATTCACATCCATCTTTACCCAACACAATGTGCATGTCTACCCCATACATTTCCAGCCATTTTGCTTTGTTCAAGTAGGACACTTCAGCTTGGGCAGGAGTTAGGCCCTTACATTTTTTGAACTCTTCCAGTATTTCAATCTCCATCTCTTCAGTTTGGTTTGGAACAAATCTGAATTCAGACACAGTGGCAGGAGTGTGCACAGCTTCGTCAAAGTCTCCCAGCTCAGACTGGAGGGCCAGAGCAGCCAGCTCCACTGCTGTTGAATGGGGACATTCTAGTTTGCTTTCCAATATGTCCTTTTTTAATTGTAAGAAAAACTGGTATCTTGTCAGTTCCTCCCTAAGGTTGTTAGGCTCTGAAGAGTAAAACTTCACTTTCAATCTGAGTGTATAGGGTGGCCCAATTTTCACTTGCTTTTTGATGGTTTTTGTTGGGTCCAACCAATGTTTCACATTATTTGTGTCTGTGAACTGAAGACCAAAATAGTCCTTTTCAATCAAGTCCAGTGAATAAAATACTTGCTCATAAAGATCTACAGCACTAGCTTTTTTTGATAGATTAATAGATAAGTCAGTATCATCAAGAAGTAACACTTTGCATTGTATAAGGTTTTTATTGCTTGTAGTTTTTGCTCCCTGTTTTCCTCTGTTCTGGCTTGAACGACCCCTTCGACTTAGGAACCTTAACATTGTAGTTGCCCACCTGGTTTGGTCTAGAACAAGTAAATAAGATACTATAATAAACAACAATAACAGTTAATAAGCAAATGAGTTTTGGTGTATACATTTATATCTCATAACAAGCTAGGCTTACTAAGTAAAGTGACATGACATCATTAACATCCTAAACGCAGTATGGCCTATAAAAACAAATAACTATAAACAACAAATACGAAAAAGAGCATAGTAGGCTCTGATCTATCAAAAAAGTTAACTAAAGTGTACAATTGCAATGGATATTTCGGTTCTTTTCATTTAAGACTGGTATGGTATATAAAATATGTTCATTGCTGTTCCTTGTACTAAGAATTGCTAAATTTGCTTCTTGAAATTTGCTAAAATGAAATGTGGAAATTAGAATAAGTCGTTTTAAAAAACTGTTTATTGTAAATGTGCAGAGTTATCATTACCTGTTTAATATTCCCCTAGTCTCAAATATTTATTGTAAATATTAATAGAACCACTTGGCAAATTCGCGAACTGACTGAACTAAAACTAATAAATAAAACATGAATGAATGAAAATGTATTACAGACTATATATATACGATGGGAAATAGGATACCTACCTACCTACTAGTAATGAAATCTAACATATAAACTGTGAATAAAATTGCGGGGTTTTCAATCTGACTTTTCATCGAGTTTCACTAAAAATGCAAAAGATGGCCTACATTATAATACTAATGTGTCAAATAAAATGCAGCCAATAAAATTGACTGACTGAACTGAAATATTAGTTAAAGCAAATCATTCTAAGGTTTTTGGTTAAAAAACATGTTCACGGCTATAAACCCCTAGCAGGGGTAGCCAGAGCTAAGGAATTAGAAATTCCCCAGTCACTTTTGGAAAGTTGTGTGGGGAAAAGATAGTGAAATAAATAAACGTTGTTGGTGATAGCCCAAAAATCCCTTAAAAGCTCCCAATACCGTTAGTCACCTCTTATGTACACCCACCGGAAGAAATGGGGTGCTATTCTAAGCCGAGACTACACAGCAATTCTTAATTAATCTTTGTTTTATGGCATCATGCCAAAATTCGTAATTTTTGAGACTTTTGGAGTCTTGAGTCATCATAAATGATTTGACATAATATGTACGTACAAAGCAAACTCACGAGAATTTTTAACTTTATTTTTTAAAAATGACGGTTGGTAAGCCCTGCATTAACTATGGAACGATGTTCCGTTCAAATAAACATAAATCCAGTAGTACAAGTCGATGTTCATATCTTCCACCCTATTCGCCTACTGGGGTGGATTCACCATCACCATCAGCCGTCTAAATTTGGGTAGATCCAACTTTGCAGAGTAATTTGAATCTTCGAGTTCAGCCCAACTCTGAAATTGAATCATCTCGTAATCCTTCTGTCGAATCTAGCTCGGTTACCAAATTCAGATCTGTATCAACCAACAAAATTAAGGCGGCCTGCACGCGGGCCGTAACTATTCCTATCGGAATGTATAAATCATTTTCCTTATCATGCTTTGATAAGGTTCATGTCAATATTAATTACTGTTTATTTCTGGGGGTAAACTAATAAACCGGCGAAAAATTGCCGTTTGGCTATTTAATTTTATTGAAACACTTTTCGTCACAATTTTAAATTAAAACTGTATTAAATAAATCACTAAACAGAAGTTCAAACTCAATTACATTAAGTTAATAAACAATAGAATAAAATAGGGGATTACAAATTTACGACTGCATCCAAGGTTTATACCAAAATGATCCTATGATACTCAGTGGGTAGAGCACCGTTTATCGCGCAAACGGTGTGGGTTCAAATCCAGGGTGGGCCCTGCACCAATTTATCTTTTCTAAAGTCATATGTGTGGTTAATTTTTCATGGTTGTTAACGGTGAGGGAAACCCACATGACTGAAAAATAATGTTTTGTCGTTCTGCCAACGGAATATTATGTATCTCAATTCTTAAAATCTCAAGTATTTCTAAGTACCTATCCGTATCTCATAGATAACCCCCTATAGATTCCGCTTACAGGGCACTCGATATCGGCAACACGTTCGACTAATTGAGCAGACGTATAAAATTTCACCTTCGCACTGTTTCAGTTGCGACCAGAACTAGGAACTGATTGTTCGTGCACCAAAAATATTTATACATACTGTTTTATTTATTACTATTGCTTTGAAATGCCTACATGTTTAATAAAGTTGTGTGGGAAATTAACCACAAAATTCAACTACCAAAAAGACGGTAATACATTCCATTACTAAGCATAAAATCATAATTAAATTGCAATTCAAGAGATCAATTTAAACTGGTCAACACCATAGTTCCGTCACATTCACTCTTTACGTTGATTGTGATTACGTCTTTTTCTAGCATAACGTCAAGGATGTCCGAGATACTTTTAGAACGGAATGGTTTCGGAACGGGAACTACGAAGCCAATCCGGTCCGGAGGTTGCGGGTTCGATCCCGATTTCAGAGCAATATTTATGTGATGAGCTTCAATGATTGTTTTTTAGTCTTAGGTATTATTTATATGTGTACTATATAATATTAAATATATCGTTAAGTTAGTATCCCATACTACAAGTCTTACTTAGTTTGGGACTAACTTAATCTGTGTATAATATGTCCGTATACACATTATTTCTCAAATAGAAGTACAAGTATATATTTATTTATTTGTTTTATTTAATCTTTTTGCAAAACTTAAAATCAAAATTAGAGAAGTCGAAGACGAGCAAGTATCTCTAAATATTTCAAATCTTGCTCTGATAGAATTTCGTTTATATTTGAGTTTTTCTAAATTACCCGAGATGAAAGCCAAATAGATTGAAGCTACTCATCGTTTCAACGACACCGGTTTTGTTTACCGGCCCATATATATGTATTTCCATTTGTTTCTTTCTTTTCAATAAAAATATGAATGTTATAATCTATTATTCTTTCCTTACGAACTAATTTATCAATATCATTTCTCAAATGTGTCCCATCACTATTAAAGAGTTCAAGTATAGAGCGACCTTGAAGGAGCCAATCACAGGCATTGTGCGTTGTTCCCCGCTACTCGTGCTTTCCTCCAAAAGTTGCCAGTTTGGATTCATACAAATATATACTGTATGCGGAGTCTATTGGGGGTGGTCTGTGCCGTATCTAGATGCCCTTCGTAAAAAAATACTGAGAGGACCCGGTTGTTTACAATACCACACCAACTGTTGAAGGAAAAACGCACTTATATTATCATTTTATCATGCACTACAATTATAACAAGGAAATGATGTGTACTTCTCAAGTGGGTCTGATTCATTAGTAATAGGTACTTAAAATGAAAAATTAGTTGTATGCCCATACGGCAATGTCATTATTCTAATAAAAAAAATCACATCAAATAAAAAAAGTAATGGCTTTCCTTTTGTTTCCAACACTATTTTACTTGGCAAAAAAAATAATTCTCACATTGATTCGATCGGTATGACAAAACTACTTAAGGTATTTTTTTTCTCGTGTAGCAGGTTCGATTGCCGGTTTAACCATGAAATTATTTAAAATGGAATTGAACTTGTTTTTAAAATCGAAATAATGCCTTCTTTCAGTAAGATGTTCATTTACAATAATTAAGGTACTTTTCCTCCGATGACGCGATTTTTAATTTCCATACATTTTTTAAAATAAATATATCATAATAGTATGAATACAAGTTTAGTAAGTTTCAAATATAAAACGAAGTCTTCTTTCAGAAAAATATGCTTTCTGTGATATTTAAAGTACATTCCCTCCATGTGGCATCGACGTGGGACGTCCTGTATATAGGAATCGCACGGCACGCACGTCTATCATAGTCTGTGATTTTATTGTACCTAGCTATTGGCTATTCTATTATTCACAGAATGAATGAGTTGAATGGAAATAAAGCCAATAAAAATATTCAAGTTGTTAAAAAAACTGTATTTTGTGTTTGTTTGTGTTGTAATGTTACCGTGCTAGAACAAGATCGAAATGCAAATAAATTGATTGGTGACTTCTCTCGAGAGACGTCACGATCAAGAAACGATTCAATTACGCTGCCAAAAAAATGAACAGTATCATTGACTAGGGCATATTTCAGTCTTCCTACTTACGAATATGGAAGCTGTTGAAAGAATAATTCTAAACATCCGCACTCAATTGAATAATTATTTCCCGGTGTCTGTGCGCACTACAATTGACTCCGTGAATAAATCGATAAGTAATATTAAAGTACCACCATTTACCAAAGAAAATGTTTTGTACTACTACATACCGATCCAAGGTCTGGTTAGTTACACAACGTTGTCGGTGGCGGTGATGAATCCGCGCTTAATGGTGAGGTAAGAAGGAATATGAAGATATTGAACATCACAATATGTTTTTTTTTAACCCAGGGCTACAAATCCAGCTGCCGAAAAGTAGCATAGCTCTCACTTCTATCTCATAAGCCTAGTAAGACATGAAATTTATTATAACATTGGCGTCATAATCACTGTCTCTCTATAAAAATAAATATAGCTAAAATAATAACTATAATATGAAATTACTTCTAAAGCCCTTGATCATTTTAGTGATGTTGCGTTGCTGTAGCATATAGTTAAATTTAGATACCTTCTCATTAATCTGTCATAATTGACAAAGTATCCTATAAATTTTGAAACCTCTGGTGCATAGTGTGCAAGTCCTGGTCAGTATATCATGTTTTGGAAATTCCATATTAGACTTCACATTAAACTCTCATCCAAATTCCTAGAGTTTCCCCAATAAGTATATGGAGGACCCTGGTACAATTTTAATGTTTTGTGGGCTGCATGATATGAGCGCCAACTAGTTGGATTATCTGGTTGAAAATTATAGTGCACAGTCTTAAATACTCATAATAACAATCAGATGGGTATAATAGATGCTGTTAAGCATTGTTTTACTTTCAATTTGCATAATAATGAGGAGTGTCAGACTATTTTTAATATGGCTTACTACTGGTATACAGTAACAGGTGTACATAATACATTGGTTTCATACTAAAAGTGAAATAAACAATGTGTGCTATCCTGTCAAACTATAGGTGTTAGATTTTATTAACATGCCAAATAAAAGTATCATCATCATCTCAAAAGTCACATGAACTACAATAATTTTATTAATTTTTATTTCAATAATTGCTAAAATGGCTAATAATAGCCGATCTTACTGTCATATTTTATTCCAGCTTATTTCCTAAAAGAGATATAACGGATGTCCTTTTCCTGGCCTCTGGAGGGGGTGCTGCTCTATGGTTGTGGTCAAGACCCCACATGGCCGGCGCTGCTCCTATGCGTCGGGCATCTTGGTCCCTACTAGGCGGGTGTTTATGGCCTCTCGGTTCAATTTTCATGTGGGCCATATTGAGAAATAGCCTTGGCAAAAAGACAACCTTGGGAACATTCATTGGTATAGGCACTGGGGCTGTCTTTACTAATATAGCGATTGACTATTTCCGTTATGTTGAACTCATGTTTTGTGGAGAAATACAACTGCCTGAAGATACATATAGTCCTCAAAGTGATGATGAGAAGTATGATATTGATATTTAGAACTTTATTACTGCTACTGAACTGAATTGCTGAGTGGTATGATTAATCATATTGTAAGAGTGGCTTAGTAATTGAAGTGCACAACGCATCCTTAAATTTCTTTTCTAGTCTTTGTTAAGTAATAAAGAAATTGCAACACATTATTGAGATCTTATTATTTCTTGTATCTAATATATCCCATAAAAGAAGTGAAAGTAGTTTCGGCTATCCCATTACCTACCTATGGCATGGTCCAGAATTAAAATCACAGTATCAAATAAATTTGAATTGTACTGTCAACATTAGTATAGGAAAGAAATGATAAGTAGAGGACAACCATGGAGGACACATATAAACGTTCACGCCGAATATCCCCGAAGGGGTTGGCAGAGGTACTAATACTTCTGAACATCACGTGACTTAGTCACCTGGTGTTCAGAGTACCCACGTTTTGCATGGACAGTGTACTCACGTGATAGGGGCCAGACCTGTCTCTGTTTTGTACGAATACACTGTCACATGACTAAGTACTACTCAGCCATGTGGGTTTCCTCACGATGTTTTTCCTCACCGTTAACAACCATGATAAATTAACCACACATATATCTTTAGAAGAGGCAAATTTTTGTAGGCCCGACCCGGGATTTGAACACTAGTCGTTTGCACGATAACCGGTTTTCTACCCATTGAGCTTTCACGGTTGCTTCTATGGAGGACGCATTTAGGTCAAATAGACAATGTGCTTGAAAAGGCTGGTATGAGTGAAGAATAATAGAGCCTGTATGAAAAGATCGATTAATGTAGCTGAAGCTCAAGTGGTTAGCCAATCATATAAAGTAGTGATCAATAGTCTTTGCCTACCCCATTAGGAGCTAACAGCGTGAGATTGGCTATAGACGTAAAAAAAACCAGTATGAAATCAAGAGACAGTTTAGTACAATTTAGTTTAAAGTAAGAAGTACCTTCATCTTATTATTCCATGGAGTTCAAGGAAACAAAATAGGTTGTATGAAAATATATATCAAGAGTGAACTAAATAACCTGTTATTATTATTTACTAGAAAGAAGGCTACTTATGAGCTAAACTATTTATTTACTATTGCTATTTATATTTTGTTTTTTTTTATTGTCAAATTTGTTAATCTACTATCTTCCCTAGTTCTTATATTGTTAGTTAATTTACAGTAATACTTATTTAAGTACATGTTCGTTACCAATATGTGAAAACTGTTTCTGGCTATGTTTTAATTTTTATTGTTTTTTGCTAATTACATAACATAAACGTTCACGCCGAATATCCTCGAAGGGGTTGGCAGAGGTACTAATACTTCTGAACATCACGTGACTTTGTCACCTGGTGTTCAGAGTACCCACGTTTTGCATGGACAGTTTACTCACGTTATAGGGGGCAGGCCTATCGCCGTTTTGTACGAATACACTGTCACATGACTAAGTAAAACTCAGCCATGCATGTGGGTTTTCTCACGATGTTTTCCCTCACCGTTAACAACCATGATAAATTAACCACACATATGTCTTTAGAAAAGACAAATTGGTGTAGGCCCGACCCAGGATTTGAACACTAGTCGTTTGCACGATAACCGAGTGTTCTACCCACTGGGCTATCACGGTTGCTAATTGTTGTGTTAAAGCTGTTTGTTTTCCGTAAATAAATAAATAAACACTAAAAGTTACAATCACGCAAAATAGGCGCTTAGCAGAAAAGAACACAATACAATACACTAAAAGTGTTGGCTTAGCACTACCCCATTTCTTCCCTTCAGTGTTCAACAAATATGTTGTTGTGAAGGTTAACTAAGGCTAGCGTTTGATTTGGTTGCATAGAAAATCTTGAATAAGTAAAAATTATTATATATGTTACACAAAAAAAAATTAAATATATATTTTAAAAAATGGAATGCAAGCAGTTTCATGTTGCTTCTCTTAACACACACCTTCTGAAGCAACGTGAGTCAGTAAATTAAATTGTTGACTTTAATTATGTTAGTACCTTATTCACTTTATTCTGAAATATTTATTTTTTGTTTTACTTAATTTTTCCCACTCTACTTCCTAAAGTGGCTGAGGAATTTAATTTTCTGAAGTTCTGGCTACCTCGACTAGTGATTTATAGCCATGGGTATATGTGTTCATCATCTTCTGTTAATAGTTTTCTTGTTTTACTGAACAATCAACATTACTTTGGTATATATTTTGTATTACATTTCAAAAATATAAGGTTTTTTTAAAATATGATTTCAAAACAACTACTCACGCCATTAGTTCCCATGGGGGTAGGCAGAGACTATAGAATATATATAGATTTCATATAGCCTGTACTTCAGAAGATAAGCCATCACAATAAAGGTACAAACTTTACCTCTTTATACTACTATTTATTATAGATAGCAAGGCACCATTAGCGCATCAAACTATAAGACTTAAAGGCATAAAAAGAAAACACTTCTAAAGGTTATATGTTTATTTAGATAACTTGAAATCAAAATTTAATTGTTCTGTGGAGGCTTGGACCACTCCACATTAAGAATCAAGTGATCATATCCGTGCCCGTTCAACGTCTGAATAGCTTTAGCCGCATCCGCACGGAACTTGAAGTGCACGTAAGCGAATCCTTTGCAGTGTCCAGTGCTCTGAAATAGAAAATAAACACTATTTAAATAAGAATTATGATTTGTAGAAATAAAAGTAATCTCTTTTTTATAAAGAACCCTGGTTTGTAAATACTCTAGGCCACCCATCTGCTGAAGAATTTCTAATCTTGAAGCCTTTTCTACTCCTTTTTGGGATTTATAGCCGTGAGTATACATATTTATGTATCTTGCATTTTTAGTGATACCAAAAATGTAATATCCATAGATATGTATACCTTCTTAAACCATATTCCCATAAATCACTTAAAAAGGCCCAATACCCTTAGCCGCCTCTTATGAATACCCACAGAAGGAAGGAGGTAGTGCCATTTTAACAAGACCCTTAAATATCTGGGAATCGAACGCGAAACCACATTGCCACTAGGCGATAGAAAAGGAGAAGTCAATGTATCGCTAGAAAAAAATACCATCAAATGTCACAAAAAACACCGAAAATGCCCTTCAGTATACAATTTCTGCACGGGCCCAAAGCACTTGACGAGGTCTTCCAAGGCTGCTTCCACAGCGAAGTTGCTGAGGTTGGAAATCCGGATGGCGGCCACGAAAACCATCCATCAAACATCAATCTCTTTAAAAGCTCTCAAACTTAGCTTCTCCTTAGCCAAATACAGTTTCTGGGAGGGTCCAAATCTCTTGACGAGATCTTTTAAATCGGATCCAACAGCGAAGTCGCTTATCCATCCATCCTTCAATAATCATAAATCTCCTCCAAAAAGGTTGGAGATCCGGATGGCGGACACGAAAACCATCCATCCATCGACCAATCATCATCAATATATTAGCAAATCTTAAATCTCCTGAACAAACGCCCAAAATTACCTTCTCCTTAGCCAAATAGAGTTTCTGCACGGGTCCAAAGCTCTTGACGAGGTCTTCCAAATCCGCTTCCACAGCGAAGTTGCTGAGGTTGGAGATCCGGATGGCGGCCACGTCGTCGCGCCGCGCCGCCGCGTCCCGGCCCGCGCCGCGCCCCGCCCCGCCCTCGCGGAGGTACGGCGCCACGTATTTGTTCGTTGGGGTCGATTTTGAATCTGAAATTAGAGGGACAGTTGGTTATGGAAACGTTTTGAAATGTTTTCTATACAACGAGTAACAAAATCAATTTTGAACAAGGAAGCGAGAAGATTAATTAAAAACTTTTGGTTTTAAAATGAATCTTCTAATTATTTTTCCCTGAGTAGGCACGACTATTTTCGCGACCCGCCCCGCCGAGGTAGGGGCCACGGATTTGTTCATTGGGGTGTATTTTGAATCTTAGGTGAAGCGTATAGGCTACAACTTATATTAACAAGCAGTTAAAACTTATGTTTGTATGCCATCGGAGTGTACATTAGTTCATTGTAAGATGAATTTGGAAGAGTTGCTGATTATGAAAGTGTTAACAGGGTTTATCTGTACAAAGAGTCACGAAATTCAACCTTAAAAAAAACATAAGGCAGCAGCATTGAAAAGCTGTACATTTTTTTTCTATTTAGTTGCTTTCAAGTTTTGGAAACTAATAAAATGAACGTTATTAATACAGTAAGATACATGTAGGAATCAGATATAATAGGCTATTTGACTAAGTTTTGAAAACTATCTTACGGTGTTAATTTGTTTATAAGGAGCCCTAAAAAATATTTTTCTGTCTTAATTTTAGCTATTTTATTAAAAAATCGAAAAAGTAAATGCAATATTCATATGTGCCGCGAAAACGCGACTTTAAGTAATATGGCGGTTATAGCACAAATAACGTCAATTCCGCATTAAACACCAATGAGCGAAGCGATACACAGTCTGTTTATGTGCAATCTACGTCATTATAAAAATAGCCAATCACGGTCGTTTTTAGTCACGTGACAGTTGCATCAAAAATACTTATTTTAGAAGACGGATTTAAGTAAAATAATGCAATATTTTTATCTCGCATTATTACAATTGCTCCAAAAAAGAAATATTAAGACTAATGAAATAAAAGAAATGTATATTTTTATTACAGTCAAATAGCCTATTTATAGTTCCTCCATAATGGTTCTGGTAGAACAAAAGTCAAAAAAAAAAAGTCAAATAGTTTATTTTTCAAAATAAAGTTAAATACTAACATTTTTTGAACGTCAAAGTTTTAAATTAATCGTTAATCCGTTGCTTCGGAAGGTGTTCGTAAAGAGAAGAAGCAACAAAGAAACTCTTTACATTCACATTTTTTCATTTTTTCAAAATATGGTTTGTACAATTTCAGTTTATAAACATGTTTTTACTTTACAAAAGATTTTCTATGCGACCAAACCAAACGCTAGTTTGACATAATTAAAATAAATTGTCCATCACAAAAACCAATCACAAAACGTGAGAAGAAAAATCCTCACCAGACAATTATTCCTAGGAATAACGAGGGAAGATTTATAGCTTTACGGACATGGTCATGTGCGCGTTGGGTCCTTGTCGTTTAAAAAATCTTGAACACTGTAGTAAGATTTCTTTAAGAGCATGGCTTTAATTGCCTTTTTAAAAGATGCCACAGGCAATTCCAATATGTCAGAAGGGAGTTTATTGAACATTTTCAGGGATAGTCCCATAAAGGAGTTACTTACTTTATTAAGTCTCCACTTCGGTACGTTAAGTTTCTCCTTATTCCGAGTGTTAACAGTATGCCTATCACTAACTTTACTAAATTGGCCTATATTCTTTTTGGCATACATTAAATTCTCAAATATGTATTGGCAAGGGACAGTTAAAATGCCAATATCTTTAAATTTTTCGCGCAACGAATACCTCGACCTTAACATGTAAATAGATCGGATAGCTCGCTTTTGTAAGACAAAAACTTTATGAACATCAGCCGCTTTACCCCATAATAAAATACCGTACGACATAATACTATGAAAATAACTGAAATAAACAATGCGAGCTGTTTCTATGTCTGCTATTTCTCTAATCTTACGCACGGCATACGAACTTCTAATCATCCAAAAAGTATAAAAAAATAAAGTATATTTCACTCCTACCACTTTTGGTGATTAGTCCTTTTAAAATCACACTCATTTCTAGCACATAAAAAATAAAATAGTATTGCCTACCTCCTGTCTTCGATGCCTCAGCAGCTTTAGACTGAGCAAGTTGAGTGTGCTTGAAGGGACAGCTGAGGGTCCAGTGGTCTCCTTGGCAAGTTCTGCACTTGAATATAACACTGCTTGTTTGCGGCTGAAAGTTATAATTCACAATTATAAATTACTGCCTACATTTATTATAAATGAAGTTTATTTTGCTGAAAAATTGCCAATATACAAAAGTTACATATTACATTAATTTATAAGATTAGTATAATGATAGAGTAATCAATGAATATTAACATTATGTAAACTTCCAAAATAATGTATATCAATGTAGTTAAGCAGAAAGGACTTAACCCACAAGAAATGGTTTTCAAGTTTCAATTTTATTGCTCTTTTTCATACTGTAGCTTAGGTTTGGTGTTTAAAATAAACAGTTTGCTTGCACTTTTTATAACTAGTGTTTTCACTACTTCTTAGATTCAACCCGCTGCAATATATTGGCATACTTAACTCTATTCTGGTAAAAGTGTGGGTTGAGTCTTTTCTGCTTATCTGCCTGCTTATTGCTTAAAAAACAATGCTTATATTAATCCTTTACACAGCACCCTTGCCACATTGCCTTGCACCCCTTCCCTCAGCACAAAATCTTGAGAACAATATGTGTGTAAAACATGGAGAAAATTCACTATCAGATCATCTATAGTTACTTAACATTCCCAAGCCTATTATGTAAAAAAAACATTATTTGCAAATACAGTACCTTCAGTCCATCAAGTTCACCATCATCTGGCCTTTGACTTTCTTCTTTGCTTGTGATGAACTGCATGAAAACATCCTCAGCAACATTGGTGGTTGCAGGGTTTGGACCAGGTTTGTCATTGGCAGAGTCTCCAAATTTACTCCAAGTTTTCCTCTTAGCTATGCTCTGAAATGATTAAGATCATAGAAATGAAATGATAATATAATATATTTATAAATTTAACTAGGCAATAAAAAGTAAAACTATTATGGTATTATATTTATGTAGTGCCGTGTAGTGTCGGCTTAGAATAACACTACCCCATTTCTACACGTGGGTGATCGTAAAAAGGCGACTAAGCGTATAGGGGATTTTTAAGTGAATTTTGGGCGATGTGGTTGGAGACCCGTCACTAAAACCATTTTTTATTATTACCAACTTTTCCCCAATCAACTTCCAAAAGTGGCAGAGGAATTTCTCATTCCAAAGCTCTGGCTACCCCAGTCAGGGATTTATAGTCGTGAGTATGTATGTATGTATTTTTGTAGTATGATGATGAGAGACTAATGAATCTAATAGATTTTAGGTTAGTGTAGACCAGCGTTTTGATTTCGCAACCCCATTACAGGTTGAAAAATTCTGGCGACCCCCTTCTGTTATAGGAAGATAAAGAAATACCTTGTTAAAAGATTATGTTAATGTTTCTTTTTCAATTTTGGTAGGTACAATAGAACAGTTTTGGTTGTGTTTTTAGTGTTCGAACCTTGAATTTTTCTTTGAGTCAGCAACCCCCCGACAAAGGCTATGGGACCCCCAAGGAGGTAATGACGCACAGATTGAAAAACACTGGTGTAGACTATCAGAGCATAGAAGGTCAGTTTAATTTCATTCAATGTCAATAGTACTAATCAGTTTGTGTTAAATTTATGACAACAGTCTAGAAACAGCTGTGTGTTTTTATGTCTGTTTTATTATATATTTTTGTAAGGGGCAAGCCTATTGTATTCTCAGAACAGATCTTCATCCTGATCCTGATACCTACATAAGTAAATAATATTTGCCATTTCTATTAATTGACTGTATAGTTTTGTGTGTATGTAGCATCAGTTATAAATAGCACTAACACATTATTCCTGTGGGTGTTAGTAGGAGGTGACTAAGAATATTGGGGCCGTTTAAGTGATGTGGCTGGGACTGATGGGGCCTTTATGTTACAAATGTTTTTATGTGCATAAATTGTCAGTAATATTACAAATTCATAACATACATAAAATGTTGTTTGATCAATTTTTTTATAGACTAGGTATCAAATCTGAGCTAGCTTATAAAATATTAGGTCGTTTTAGTTATGTTAATGGTAAGAGTAGTATTCAATTACCTTTGATACAACCCGCTTTTCAATCTTGTAAGTGCGCACGATTTTAACTTTTTTGTTGTCATTGTCGTACTTGTATTCAGTCACAATTTTCAAACCATTTTGGACTACTTCTGATATTGGTGGAAGAGCTCCTTGATCAATCTCTACTTCATCAGCCCAAGAGGATTGGATATCATCAGCGACAGGCATCTTGGCTGGAAAGTAAAGTTATTGTCACCACGTAATTTGAAATTTAAATGTTGTTCAGAAACTCATTAATAAAGAACTCATCCTTATCACACTTAAAACTTTTTATCTACTTTCTTACTCACCGCGTATAGTTTATTTAATTAAAACGATACGATAATTTATTCCAAAGTAAAAATGATTTTTTGCCTTTAGTATAAATCCTAACCTTACTTTTACAAGAATGAAGAAATTACAAAAAAGGAGTAGCCACAGCCAGCCACAACCACAAGTGTTGCCATAGACAATATTATAGGGTACGAAAAAAATTCTTAGAAGAGAGACACCCGTGTGCCATCCTGTACTGTAGTCTGTAGTTGTAGTGGTAGTGTAGTGTTGTGTACAGTACAGTACACTGATGAAAGACCGAGAAGGCTTGGGTAGATCCAGCTCCGCGAGGGGATTCGAATCACCAGGTTCAGGCTCAGTTCCGGTACTGAATCCTCTTAACCGGGCCGGACCGCTTATCGAATCCGGCTCGGTTAAGAAATTCGGAACTGAATCAAACAACCAAAAAATACCACGCTTACTTCGCGGAACGTAACGATTGCTATTGACATACATTTAAAAATCAATTAACTGATATGTATAATGATTTTGTTTGTGTACAGGCTAGGTTCGCCTTCTTCAACAAACATCTTATAACAATATCTACACATAAATATATGCAAATCAGAAAGTTACACAACATAAAACACTATCGTATTTATAATATCACAATAAACACTATTATTTATGAAAAGATTGATAAATCAATTAAACGAAATTGGCAAACAAGGAACAAAAAAGGACAACTCTCTTTTCGTCTCTGTCTCCAGAGTTCAAATTGTATTACATTCTTGTCTCGCTCTCACATTCAGCCAGAACGGAACGGTAAAAATATAACGGTAATAATCGAACCGATCCTGAACCTGATGCCTGAGCCTGTTGTTCGAAAACAATAGAACCGAGCCGGTGCAGAGCGGCCCGGTTAAGCGAACTCGCACCTGATAAGAAAGAGTGGGGCCGGTTAGGCCAATCAGGCTCACGCAGAGATTCGAATCATTTGAATCCACCGAGCCGGACCTACACATGTAGACATACAGATCATGTTGACATTTTTAAAGTATTGTTTAAAGACCCAATAAAAGGATAAGGTTCTGTTTTTATGAAAGGTCATTATGTGAAATAGGTAATTGACTAAATTTATAATCCACTTCGATAGCCTCGCTTTAATTTTAAGTAGGTCCCTCAGGCTTTGAGGTAAACTTGTTTATGTAAGGTGTGGCAAAAAGGGGGTAATAAGCCAACATGGAGTTGTTAGCAAAATCATTCATATTAAACTATACTATGGGACCAACGTGATTTAAGCAACTTAATTCTCTTGTGCTCAATGCATTTTGACACGACATGCGACACTCAGCTGATGTGTGATGTGATGAAGCCTCAAAAACTGAGGCTGTTTATGGCGGCCCTGTTTGTTCTAAGTCGAGGCGCTCGCCTCAAGTGGATACGTAGCTTTGACTATGAACACTATAGACAGAGTCATAATGCAACGGGAGAGTACCTCTTTTAGATAGCAATATTTTTCCCTGTAATGTTGCGATCACTAGAAAACAATTACCCCAAAATACTATAATCACCATTCTAAAAGCTACTTTTTAATTTAAAATTGATTACGTCAATTTATTGTTACGTCGTTTTATTTATTGTAAAGGTTTACTGTTCACTATATTATTTCCTGCAATCATATAATTATACATACTTGCTCCTAGTATTATACAATCTTTTTTGTTTAATTTTACCATTTATACTGATGTTTAATACACCGTGAAATCTAAAGCATTCTAAATACTAACTATCAGGGATGAATCTTCCCATGATTACGAATAAATTTTTGTACGGGACTAACTTTGTTACTGGACAAAAAAAAACAGCTGTTCCATAAGTGCAAGTTATGTAAATATCATATGATGGGTCATCATGGGTATAGTGGGGTCTATGTTTGTTTTTTGAAAAATAAAAGACAGCACTATTTTGTACATGAGTTTTATTGCATTATTTACTATTGACCTTTAAACAAAATCAGTTTCGTGTGAAAATTTCGAATTCATTCGTCTATTTCAGTCACATTTTTCAAAAGATGATGTATTCGTACATCTAAGTATTTTATATTTGGTTGATTTCCAATTGCATCTTCCAGTGGCCGCAATCCATTTTTCTCGTAGATTCGGGTCTTTAGGAAAACTGTAATGAATACGAAGAAATTAAATAAATATAACAAATTTATAACTACTAATTACGTAGATAACAATTGGAAATCATTCAGCGTCGACGAAATTCATAATATACTCACTCATTAACATCAGTTTACTAATTTGAAAATTTTACCCTAACGACAGGGTAGGATGAAAACGTGAATTATGGGAACACTGAGATACTGCATATTTTTAGGTTATGCTATTAATAATTGCTCAAAATAACTAAAGAAAATGCTAGTAATCTAGTTCAACGTAATTAACATTTGAATCTCTTTTTTTTGATCGCGCAATGTATTTATCTGTAGAAAAACATTAAAAAACTCACTCACTTGTGGAAAGTCAATCCTTCGATGTGTTTTTCGCTGTGGCTTCCGCAGCCAAGCACGCTACACCCAACCATACCTCACTAAACAATAACTTAATTAATGGAGTCTCTTTTGTCACAATAACAATATACAAATAAATAAAATCTTTCTCAAAATCAAAAGAAAACTAAAATCGCTCACAAGTCGACGCTTTGTTTGTCACAATTTAAAAGTGTGACATCAACAAAACGGGTTACGCGATAGAGAGAGATGACAATAAAGTTTTGTGTCTCTTTTTAACATATAAGAACTTAAATAAGGGCTTCTCTTTTTAAAATGGATGACGTAACATCGCTTTGTCTATAGTGCAAAGATACGCAGCTTTTATTTATTTCATTTCAGTTTGTCAAATTGTCATGTCAATGTCAATCAATCAATCATATCAGCTGTTTTATTTTTTATTTTATTTGATTGTTTACTTTTTTATCATTTTAAATTAAAATCCTCACTTTTATATAAATTATGTATTTAAGTCGACTAGGAAATACATTATGCAAATCAATATATAAAAAAGAATTTCTTAAAAGGTTCCGATCTAGCCATTGTATATTAGGAATTGAAACATCATGCGACGATACCGGCTGTGCCATAATCGACGAATCAGGAGGACTTTTAGCTGAAACACTGCATTCTCAAAGCCAAATACATTTACGATATGGTGGGATCATTCCGGATATTGCACAAGATTTGCATAGAGCCAATATTGAAAGAGTAGTGTCTCAAACATTAGATGCGGCAAAAATGACTTTAGATGAAATAAGTGCCATAGCAGTAACTGTAGAACCTGGATTGCCTCTTAGTTTAGCAATTGGCAAGAAATATGCCAAGCATTTAGCGCGAAAATACAGAAAACCGATTATACCCATTCACCACATGGAAGCTCATGCTTTAGCAGTAAGGATGGAACAAGAAGTAAAGTTTCCATACCTTGTATTACTTATTTCAGGGGGTCACTGTTTACTGGCAGTAGTGAACAATGTAAACGACTTTAAGTTGCTAGGTGAAAGTATTGATTGCGCTCCGGGTGAGGTATTTGATAAAGTGGCGAGAACTATGCAACTCAAAGATATTCCAGAATACTCAAAAATGTGTGGGGGAGAAGCTGTTGAAACAGCTGCAGCAAAAGCTACCAATGCTCATTCATATAAACTACCCCTTGCCTTGGCAGAAATGAAAGATTGTAATTTTAGTTTCAATGGATTGAAAACCTCAGTTGAAAATAAATATCGTAAAGTACGATACAATACTAATGAATCCTGTGATTTGGAAGCAGAAAGAAATAATATATGTGCAGCATTGTTGGCAGCCGTTTCAAGACATCTCGTTCACAGAACACAGAGAGCCATGGAGTATTGTGAATTAGTCAATCTTATACCAAGAACACAGAAAAAGCTTGTTGTTTCTGGCGGAGTAGCTTGTAATGATTTTATTTATAATTCTCTGCAAAAACTATGTAATGAATTTGAGTATACCATTTACAGACCGGCAAGAAAATTATGCACAGATAATGGTGTAATGATAGCGTGGAATGGTATTGAAAAATGGCGTAGGAATATTGATGTACTTACAAACTTTGACAATTTAGATATAAAAGCTGTTAGTCCACTAGGTGAAAGTCTCATTTCTGATGTTGTCAAAGCTAATTTAAGAGTAAAATTAATAAAATTACATTTGTAATATAGACATTATTTTTTTTCATTTAGGTTTTTTCATTAAAATTTCAAAATTACACAGTACTATCAATTGGGGGTTAATAATTTAAAAAAAGCTTCTGTTTGAATGTACTTATTTCCCAAAAAGTGCTGTATTTGAACATTGGTACAGAGTGGTGATTGTACCCTTGTTTTAAGAAAAGAATCACATGAGGAGGCTAAATACCATCATGACATTAGTGTCCTTGGTATTGTTGATAAACTGTATGCAAGAGTGAGAGTGTGATAAATGAAACAGATTTGAAAATAATAATTTGGAATATAATGGAATGTATTGTGAATTACTGAGAAGTTTTTAGCCAGGAAAAAAAGGTGTGCTTCTTCATAGATTTAGAAAAAGACGATGATAGGGTGGTAGAAAAGATAGTGGAAGGTGTTGTACAAGTTTGGTTTGTTGAATCAACTTACACATGCATTGGTGTCACTGTGGATTCCAGTGCATCTTTTATAAGAGATGACTGGGAAAACACAGACTGCTTTGGGATCCCTAAGGGTGTCTAATAGGAATGTGTAGCTACTAATGGATCTTCAATTTGTTCATGGTTTGACTGATTTGCGTGGAATTGATTACAGACAGAGAATGGTTGGATTCATAATTAAATACTTAATGTTACTTTCATCATCGGTGGAAGCTATTAGAGATGATGAATATAATTTTATATAGACGCCTTATAATAGAAATTGTATGAAAGTTAATGTGAATAAAACCAAAACTTAAGGTTTTGACAATGAAGGAAGTATGTCATTACTAGATGGCAGAACATGTTATAGAGTCTCCATATCAAGTCAAACAAATTGTGTCTGAAAAGGTGTGAATTATGCTATTTCAGTTCTTACGCTTATAAATAGCTCTGAACATTGCTTACGGGTGAAGAATCAGGAGAGCAGAATTAATTATTTATTTTATTTCCTTATTAAGGTTCTACATACGCCAATGAGTCTTTAATGTCAATTTTGTACTATTATATAGAGGTTAAGGTTAAGGCTTGCTTCCTATCACGTGATCAAACCACATGAGAAAATGTCACTTTGCAGTAAAAGTATTAGTACCTCTGCCGACCGTTCTGTGATATGCAGCGAAAAATGAAATGACGATACATTATAACTTCTAAGACGATTTACTATGCTCTAAATATGCATGTATCTATTTCTCCCCACGTGAATTCAACCTTTATTTTATTATGTGCATGTTTATCACTGACGACGGGATCGTATAATGTCATCTGATTCCCTCACATGTTGACGCATCAAGTAGTGACGCGGTGCTAGTTAACAATATATTTTATCCTGTATAACATATTGAATAACATGTATAAATACTTGCTCAATAATTATGGTAATAGCGTAAGAAAAGTTTCAATAATTTCGCGAAGTCACAGTATCGGTAATGTTCTGGAAAGTTCGACAGAATGCTTAAGTTTTGACAGTATTCCTGGACCAGAAAGTAACAAGTTTTGCGGAACTCTTCATCAGTATCTACCAGTTATAGGTAAGTAATTTTATGATATTAATAAGAAAGGATAATGAAGTAGGAAGTATTATTTCTCCTTTACTTTCTCATATTCACGCCCTTTATTCCAATGCCCATAGGTACTTGAAATACCCCTCCACTTGGTTTACCACGTTATGAAATAAAGTTTTTACTTACATACATTTTATATCTCTATTAGCTCCCATTGGGGTAGGCAGTGACTATCCATCGCCACTGCACGAACCCGATCCTGACAAATTCCTATGGTATTCATCACATTATTATCTTTCTTTAAATCACATTTATGATGTGTTTGGTATGTGCCATGTCGTGTACGTTTAAAATTCTTAAAATATAATAAAATAGCACTGAAATGACAATGACGTGTGATCATTGTTTCCACTGCCGTTTCTTCTTTAATTGTAGATGGTACGAGTTGGTAGTTCTAAATATTTAATCGGTGGTGGACATATTTTATCTATGTCAATAATGATCATTCCAAAAAGGTAATAAGTTTGTCATTTTCTTACAAATACTTTGAACTTACATACATGCAAAGTCAACTCAACTCAATCCCGTGGGTATAAAGGGGTAGCGACATTCTAAGCCGGCACTACGCGGCTTATTTATAACTCAAATGTTAACGCCGTATATCCGCAATGTGGTCAGCAGAGGTACTAATGAACATCACGTGAGATTGTCACCTGGTGTTCAAAGTACCCACGTTTTGGTTAGATAGCGTACTCACGTGATACGGGGCCGGCCTATCGCCGTTTTGTATTAATACACTGTCACATGACAACTTAGTCAATTACAGGAACCCGCTCCTCCGATTACAAGTAATGAAAATATCGATGAAACTACATATCCGAAACATTTAGTTTTTAATTAATATTTAATGTTATATAATCGATGAACTCTATAAAAGAAACTTTTTAATATCTTTAGGAGACTACAATGCAGAGCATTTGGATAAGAATGCCTGGATTAACTGGTGCCGCTATGGCCCTTTGGTTCGGGAAGCCCTTATGCCCGGGGTGAACTTACTTCACGTTTTCGACCCTAAAGACGTAGAGGCCGTCTTTCGGCAGGATGACCGAATGCCCGAACGCCGAAGTCACCTCGCCATGCAGAGTTACCGGCTGGGTAAGCCAGAGGTGTACAATACGGGTGGATTATTATCTACGTAAGTATTTTTGCGTATATACTCGCTTATGTGACAGATTAATTAATTGGAAATGAGTGGATATTTCATAGTGGAAAGGAACAGTTTAACTAGCCTGCAAAGAAACTGACGATAAATATATTGGCTTTACCATTTATACCAACTTATTACTACATTTACCTCAGTTATACCAGTCAGGAAGAAATATTTACTCACGCCCATAATTCCGATTGAGGTAGGCAGAGACATCACCACTATCCACGATCTCGACAAATATCTCTTGTTTCCCTTACAATTATTATTCTTCTAATGCATGCTCTTTTATTCTTCTCTCTTCAAACTACCGCCCTTTTTAAGAACGTTTTCTATCAGGTCTAGAAACGTTTTACGAAGCAGTCATCTACTAACAATACCACCTAGAAAAAATATAAGTATTCATTGTTGTTATTTACATACGCCAAATCCTATTCACGAGTACTGTATGTCATACTTGTACCAAACATTTTAATGCAAATGAAATAAAACATCTTCACTGGGAAACTCCTGCGTGTCGTAATACAGGTCTATTGAATGTACATTAAAAAATCTTATGTTATACTAGTGGATCGTCCCAGCTTCGCACGGGTAGCGCTTTTTTTTTAAATATCTGAGGTATCTTTCTTCAGTCACTGCTCAAGCATTGTGAAATTCGGCGCAATGTTTTCAATTTATTAAATTTATAGCACTCCCTAAACAGTGTAGTTTGGTGATTTTGAATGAACGGTTCAGTATTTCCGTTTAATAGCAAATTTTAGAATAAAACGCTATGAAGTATTTATAACAATCTAAAAAATAAATCATTACGTTATGTAGGATGCAACTACTGGCGCCATCTAGTATGTTATATGTAAATTAGTAAAGATTTGGTTTTGGTCACGGGCGCGATGGCTTATTTTATGTATAATTTCGGTGTTTGTCTGCTGATTTCTATGATTCTTTTTTTATTTAATAGGTAATAATGTAACCTTTTTTAAATAAGGGATGAGTGAGAGGTTTACAAACGTAAGAGTAAAAAAATATAATCAGAATGGTCCGAACTGCTAAGCTATCAGGAATTACACGTGTTGTTATGAGTCAACCGTAAAAGATAGACATAAACTGTCGAGGATTTTTTTTAGATAATTTTGTGAAGAATATTTCCGTCATACATGATTTCTATGTAAGTTTAACCATTAAGGCTGCACACGCGACGGAAGCTTAAAAAATGGAGTAACTTCTTCCGTTTTCCCAAAATTTCCCAAAATTCCCCTTTACTACTCTGCTGGAAAGTATACAAAAACCTGCGCAGGAGTATGAAAAATAATTGTACCAAGTTTCGTTAAAATCCGTCGAGTAGTTTTTGTTTCCATAAGGAACATACAAACCGACAGACAGACAGACAGACAGACAAAAATTTTACTGATTGCATTTTTGGCATCAGTATCGATCCCTAATCACCACCTGATAGTTATTTTGAAAATATATTTCATGTACAGAATTGACCTCTCTACAGATTTATTATAAGTATAGATAGATATAGACACAATAAATTGATATATTAGAATTTTTGTAACTCAGACGTAATAGCTCAGTGGGTAGAACACCGCTTATCGTGCAGACGACTAGTGTTCTTATACCAGTTCAGACCTACACCAATATTTAGACATGTGACAGTGTATTCGTACTAAAACGGCGATAGGCCTGCCCCCTTCACGTGAGTTCACTGTCCAAGCAAAACGTGGGTGCTCTGAACACCAGGTAATAATGTCACGTGATGTTCATAAGTATTAGTACCTCTGCTGACCCCATTGAGGATATGCGGCGTTAACATTTGAGTTATAGATTCTTTATATTACCATCTTTTCCCCATTTAACTTTCCAAAAGTGGCTGAGGAATTTCTGATTCCTTAGCTCT
Organism: Bedellia somnulentella; assembly: GCA_963576735.1. Classification (NCBI taxonomy): domain Eukaryota; kingdom Metazoa; phylum Arthropoda; class Insecta; order Lepidoptera; family Bedelliidae; genus Bedellia; species Bedellia somnulentella. Next base: position 1,295,195 of record OY755176.1, read on the forward strand.
GGCTACCCCATCTAGGGATTTATAGCCGTGAGTATATGTATGTATGTATGTTATAGATTTAGTGTATAAAGTAACCACGTTTTGCTTGGATAGTGTATCCACATGATAGGGCTAGGGGTAGTCCGGACGTCCGGACGTCCCGTTTTGTACGAAAACACTCTCACAAGACTAAATATAACTCAGCCATTTGGGTTTACTCACCTTTAACAACCTTAATAGATTAACCACACGGACTTGAGAAGTTTTTAATGTCATAGATTTCATTTTTGTTAGGTTTTGTATAGTTAAGTCTATGCAATTAATTATTTTAATTATTTTTGCAATCTTAATAATTCTAATGTGTTTTTTTCGTATTTATTAACAATATATTGTAGGAACAATAAGCTGTATTAATAAATAAAGAATAAATAAAGGAAAGAAAAATTTCATCCCCACATGAGGTTTTCATGAACAAAAAGATTTAAAAAAATAAGCTGTATCCCGAGATACAGGCGATGAGCCTAGTTTGGGATCAGCTGACTCTTGTAAACTCTGTATCAATTTTAATCTGAATAAAGAATTATTATTACTAGTGGGTAACCCTGGCGCGACTACGTCGCGTCCAATAAAATGGGTTTATTTTGAAATTTTCTGACCAATCACAGCGCAGCTCTTTTGAATTTCTAGTGAATTTTTCTGATTGGCCGGTTTGAAAAAATTCCGACAATCACAGCGCATCTCTGATCGACTAAAGTTTGCGCGCGCTTATGACACTCAAGAAAAGTCTATGGGCCAAAATAGAAACTTTGAAATTCTGTAACAATTAACTTAATCCAGTTACATCAGATGTCTGAATTTTGTGCACACCACGGCCGCGAACTGTACAAAACGATACCTGAACAAAATTTCTAGCTTAACTCATCGCGTCACAGGCTTCCGGGCAAGAAAGAGGCTTACAGAAATAATATATAAAGATTATTATTATTAAAAAAAGGACACATTGGTGTAGGCTCGACTCAGGGTATATCTGGAGGAATATTGATTTCTTTTATCAGCCATCATTAAATTAAAACTTTACCAAAAAGGTATTATTACTAATCAATTAGGCAAATAAAAATTTTCGACACCAGCGGGACTGGAACCCACGACATTCGGGTATATGCCCCCCTCGCTCTGCCAACTGAGCTATGGTATCACAAGACCACTCTCGCCAAAATTTGTATTTGCTTGTTTCTTTACACCTTTACTGGTATTAGCGCCAACTATGAGGTATCACTATGAGGTTTTCATGCAAAATAAAGCCTAACCAAAAGGGGAAGTTAAATACATACGTACATACATATTCTCACGGCAATAAATCCCTTAACGGGGTAGCCAGAGCTAAGTAATTGGAAATTCCTCAGCCACGTTTGGAAATTTTAGTGGGGAGAAGATGGTAAAATAAAGGTTTTCGGTGATGGGTCTCCAACCACATCGCCCAAAAATCCCTTAAAAGCTCCAAATCCGTTAGTCGCCTCTTACGTACACCCACCGGAAGAAATGGGGTAGTGTTATTCTATGCCGACACTACACAGCAAAATTAAATCTTTTAAATAAACTAGTTTATACTATCTTTTCAGAAACGGTCCTGAATGGTGGAGGCTACGTAGCACCTTCCAAAAGAACTTTACCGCTCCGCAAAGCGTCAAAAGCTATATACATAACACAGATTTAGTTACGAAGGAATTTGTTCAATGGATTAAAAATGATGTCGATGTACAGTACTACGATTTTGCACCTTACCTAAATAGACTGAACTTAGAAGGTAAGAAACTAGTCATCAGAATTATCGATTCTTTACATACATACATAGACCCGAAAAGTGACTGCCTCGTGATAACCTTACAAATTTAATTTGTAAGATATAACCCAGTTTGGAAGGATATTGCAGGCTTGAATCACCTGATTATCCGAAAATTAAGATGATTCCGTGCTTCGGTGGGCACGTTATGCCGTCGGTCCCGGCTACTATTACGGCAGTTGTCGTTAGTCTGCCAACCCGCTATTGACCAGTGTCGCGGACTAAAGCCAAATCGCCCTATACAGGGTAGGCTCGGGCCTTTGGTGGGGTCATTTATGGGCTGTGAGGATACATAGACTCACGGCCATAAATCTCAAAAAAGGGTAGCCAGAGCTTAAGAGTTAGAAACTCCTCAGCCACATTTGGTAGTTAATAGGGGACAAGATGGAAGGAATAAATTATCGTTGGTGATGGGTTTCCAACCGCATCGTCTAAAAACCACTTTAAGAAGCCCCATACCCTTAGTCGCCTCTTACGAGACCCGTGGGTAGAAAGGGGTAGTGACATTCTAAGCCGGTGCTACACGGCAAACGAAACTAAACGAACGATACTTAACGAAAGAAAAAACTAGCCATCAGAATTATCGATTCTTTATTTACCAATTTAATTAAGTGGTTTTTTATCCTCATAATTTTCTGTGATATACTTACCTTACACAAATTACTCTTTAAAAATTGTTTAACTTGGTGTATAATATTCAATTACATACATACTTATACAAGTAAAGCATAATAAATCTGTTAATATTTGATAAATACATGCAGTGACAGTTATGTTACTAGTTGTGTATGTTAGTAGTTTATGTAAATTGCCAAATATTTTATTCAAATGTGTCTCTTGTAACAAGATTGTAAAGTTGCTTTTCGCAGATTTATATTTTGTATACTTACTCATTTTGTAAAAGAAAAATTCATTACATCTGTACGATTACATTTAAACTGTATGCCTAGTGCTTTAAGGTATATTTATGATCACCCTGTCTGAGCAGATAACTTTGACGAGTTGTGCTTTCAGATATTATTGTCTCGTTGTGTGTTCAGATTTAATTGAAAACCCACTGCACATATATTTGTGGCGAATTGGATGTTCAGATTTTATTGATCTTATTTATCGTAAAGAATTAATTGAAATTTATTGCTGCTCAGAAATATTTGTGTATTTCGGCCGCTCCGATATATCTGATGGCGACTGTACCAGGTCGTAACAAATGTTTTTTCGAAAAAATTATATCATTGAGGAATGATTGCCCTTAAAAGTTACCCTTGTAAGTCTATGGGATACTATTGTAAATAAAATAAGCATGCACTCCATCGAATTTTTAATTTTCAGCCTTTCACTTTGACTCAAATGAAAAAAATGTTCGAATATTGCAATAAAAATGTTTAACAGAAACCATGTTTGATTTTGTCCGGCTTCGCTCCAATTTTCGGTATGCGAAGCTTAAATGCCAACCTAGTAGTACATTATACGTTCAGAAAGTTACGTTGTAAAAGGCGAGTAAGGTTATTAGCCCTTTGGAGCGAACTTGAGCGAAGCTCCATTTACCCCCGACTTTAGTTTTAGGCTTGTCACAGAACTCCTCCTAAACGGTTGATCCGTTCACAGGCAAATTTTGCACGATGGTTCAAGACATCAAGGACAAGGTTTTGACAAAGAGAAAATTTAGATATATGTTATCATTGAGGAATAATCACCCTTGAAAGTTACCCATGTAAGTGTATGGGAAACGAATGTAAACAAAACTAGGGCGCGCATAGAATGGCAAATTTTTTTAATCACCAGTCACATAATGTATAGGTCCATAAGCTCTTTCGAAAAGTTTTTATCCAATACATGAAGTGTGTTGTGTAGAAACAAAAAGCCATCGACGTGCTCGCCCTAGCGAGTACACTCGACAATCACTTGCCACTTCGCTCCAATTTGGCATCGCAAAGCATTCATGCCTACTTAGAAACAGTTTGGAATTTGGATGTATCGCTTTGAAATATTAGTTCACAACTATTTATTTATTTATTATTGCGTAAAACAAACAGCACTTAATCTATTAACAAACATTTTTAAATGTAACAATTCATCGTACCAATTATATGTTTCACAAATTCAGGGCCGCGCCGACCCCAGGCAGCGCCTGTGTGCGGAACCTCTGAAGCGCCTCTTTTTAGGGTTCCCTACCAAAAGGTAAAACGGGACCCAATTACTAAGACTTTGCTGTTTATCTGTCTGTCTGTCTCCAGGCTGTATTTTCACAAATGATTTATTTCTGTTGCCGCTACAAATACAAAAAAAAACATTTCGTGTTTTTATCGTATTTTACTGCTCAATTTTATAAAACTTTAATAAGTAGACGCTAATTTTTTTTACAGAATATTTACTTGTATATCACCTTTTAAAACAAATAATTTAATAACAGTAAAGTAAATAACAGAGGGCACCCATACAAAAACGTAATTTTCTATTATAGATGATAATGCGGAACCCTTCGTGCGTGAGCCGACTCGCACTTGGCCGGTTTTTTAACGATTTTAGACTTCTAATGAATATTTTTAATTGTAAATTTTGACTGAAATAAATTTGTAATATTTAAATCACAGCTTTAACTCAATGCTTAAGGGTGTAACGGTGTAAGCATTTGGTAAAAAGTACATAAAACAAAATATCATTAATTAATGTCTGTTCCTTCCGCCTAGTCTCTAAAACAGCCGGGAAAAAGTATTTTTTTCTATTCAAAATTAGTTTTTAGTTTTATATCTAAAACAGAACTTATATTTATTTGTGTAGAAAATTACACTAAAATTCATACCGACCACTACTTGAAGCGTTTTTTAATCAGATTTAATAACACTTTCATCGATGACCTGACTGCTTTCTGTCTCTTATGATGGTGTCCAAATGGATGGTTGAGCCGTAAATTATTTACTTATTTTAGTTGCATTTTTATTACGTTCTTCTTCTTGTTTTCTTTTCCTGATAAGATTCTCATAACCAGACCAAATCTTTCTTAACTATTTATTATAAAAAATCAACCTTACACACAATTGCAATCAAATGATTGTTCAATTGTTTTGTTTTGTCTTGGTTATCTCGTTCATTATATCGCACGCATCGCATCGGGTTGCGTACACAACACAAACTCACTAATACATACTAATACAAACTCGACGCCTCTACGGCTCAAAAGAACTGCCGCTGTTTTAACTTTGAGCTCATAAGTAATGTAAAATAAAACCCTAAGCGTAAAATGAAACCTTAAACGTGAATAATAATAATAATAAACATTAAATTTGAGAGACTTGTTCAATGAGCGTAATAGATGTTTTGTTGTTTACAAGGCGTATGTTGGGCCTATTCTACTTACTTACTTCTAAATCTTTTAGGTAACAAGGTAGGTAGGTAACAAAAATAATTTAGGTGGCGCGGGCGCGGCGCCCCTATAGTCCTGGCGCCTGTGTGCGATGCACACTTCGCACATAAGGGCGGCGCGGCCCTGCACAAATTTAATTTAATAAACTAAGCATTAATCTGTAACAGAAATATTTATGGACAAATAAAATATAGTTCTTTTATTAAAGTGAGTTTCTTGTGTGTGTGTGTGTGTGTTTATGTGTGTATCAATGCCTTCATCAATCAATTAACTTATTTCTGTTTTAAATTTTCAGTTATCGGTGTGATAGCTTTTAATGAAAGATTTAATAGCTTTTCACCTGAAGAAATGGACCCAAAATCGCTTAGTTCAAAAGTTATAAAAGCGGCTTTCGATTCGAACAGTGGGATCATGAAACTAGATAAAGGGTTTATTTGGAGATATTTTAAAACACCATTGTACAACAAGTTAGCCAAGTCTCAAGCATATTTGGAAAAGTATGTTACTATATGTATAGTTAATAACTTTATGCCGTGTAGTGCCGGCTTAGAATGTCACTACCCCTTTCTACCTACCGGTGTCGTAAGACGCAACTAATGGTATGGGGCTCTTTTGAGTGATTTTGGGCAATGCGGTTGGAGACCCATCACCAAAGATACTTTATTTCTTGTCACCTATCAACTTCTGAATGTGGCTGAGGAGTTTCTAGCTCTAAAGCTCTGGCTACTCATCCCAAAAAGGGGTAGTTTTTGGGATTTATAGCCGTGAGTATATGTATGTATGTAATAACTTATTAAGAATAAAATGTTTTCGATATTTTATCACTTGCAATCGGAGGAGCGTGGTCCCTTTAAACATGTATTTATTTACTTAAAGGGGGCTCCAGGACTTATATTTCTGTAAAAAAAACATGAAAATTAATATATATTTTTGTATCGTTTTGTAAAATTAGTATATTTTTCTTTTTCAGAGTTGCTGGGAATATTTTGTATAAGAATGTAAACCTTTCGGAGTCTAACCAGAGTGATATAGAAACGAATTGTTTATTGCAATCATTTCTGAAACAGCCCGGTGTAGACCTTAAGGATATTTTAGGGACGATGGTTGATATTCTCATGGCTTCTATTGATACGGTATTTTATATTTTATTCTTTTTGATCCATAGGTTTCAAAAGCTTTCACAGCACATCGTATAACAGTTTCTACAATTTTTTTAATTTATCTATATATTTCACTGACTGAGACTGAGTTGGAGTGCGGCCAGGGAAGTCGCAGCAGACAGGAAGGCGTGGCGGGAGCTTGTGCAGGCCCTGTGCACCAGTGGGGTGCCATAGGACGACAACAACAACATATATTTCACACCACAACACTCGTTACTTACGCTGAGACTTACTTCATCTATTATTTGGGGTTTATAGCCGTGATTTATGTATTCAAATTCTTGAATATTTCCCTCGTATATCCCCGTGGCAGCGGTACTAATACTTCAGAACATCACGTGTCAACTGGTGTTCGGAGTACCCATGTTTTGCTTGGACAGTGTACTCACGTGATAGGGGGCAGGCCTATCGCCGTTTTACGAAGACACTGTCACATGACAAAGTACAACTTAGCCATGTGGGTTTTCTCATGAGGTTTTCCCTCACTGTTAACATCCATGATAAATTAACCTCACATATGACTTAAGAAAAGACAAATCACCCTCATCGTCTGCACGATAAGCAGTGTTCTACCCACTGAGCTATCACGGTTACCCGATGGTTGTTATTTTAATGGAAACAAAATATGTTAATTTCAGACTGCATATTCCACTAGTTTTTTATTATACCACATGGCAAGGAACCCAGACTGTCAAGAAAAACTGTTTCAAGAGCTTTTAAACCTAATGCCTACTGCTGATTGTGATATAAATCCTGACATACAGTCAAAAGCTGTTTATACAAAAGCTTGTATAAGAGAAAGTCTTAGGCTGAATCCTGTGTCTATAGGTGTTGGAAGAATTCTTAAGAAAGATATCACGCTTAGGAATTATAATATCCCTAAAGGGGTAAGTTGTTATCATAGATGCTTATTATCTTGTTATATTCAGTAGTTACGATTGTTAATTCATACATACATATACTTACGGCTATAAGCCCTAAAAGGGGTGGCCAGAGCTATAGAATACGAAAATTCTGCAGCCACTTTTGGAAGTTAAGTGGGGAAAGGATTGTAAAATATTTTTTTTGTGATTTGTCTCCAACCGTATCGCCTATAATCATTTAAAAAGCTTCGATACCCTCAGTCGTCTCCTACGATCACCCATAATAATGATTTATTTTAAATTAAGTTTATTCAACATTGAGAACTAGGGTCTCCCAATAAGATTGGTTTTGCGTAAAGCTAGTAAAAAAATGAGAGGCCAGATAGAAGCCAAAGCCTCGCCGATGAATGGATTGACATGGAGACACAGCACCTAGACAAGGGGTGAATGAATAATATGTTTTAGAATCCACAACCTACTAATATTTATAATACTCAGTTTGCCGTGTAGTGCCGGCTTAGAATGTCGCTACCCCTTTCTACCCACGGGTGTCGTAAGAGACGACTAAGCGTATGGAGCTTTTTTAAGTGGTTTTAGGGCGATGTGGTTGGAGACCCATCACCAACGATACTTTATTCTACCATCTTGTCCCCTATCAACTTCCAAATGTGGCTGAGGAGTTTCTAACTCTAAAGCTCTGGCTACCCTTTTTTGGGATTTAAGGGTATGTATGTATATAGTCAGTTGGATTGGAAACTAAACTAGTATAATACAATGATGGATCCAGTTCCCAGATCAGTGTTTCCCGCCCGAAAAACAGAAGGGCGTGAGTTCCAATCCTGGGTCGGGCCTACACCAATTTGTTTTTTCTAAAGTCGTATATGTGTGGTTAATTTATCATGGTTGTTAACGGTGAGGGGAAACATCGTGAGGAAACCCACATGGCTGAGTTGTACTTAGTCATGTGACAGTGTATTCGTATAAAACGGCGATAGGCCTGCCCCATATCAAGTGAGTACACTGTCTAAGCAAAACGTGGGTACCTTCTCTGGACACTAGATGGCGCTGCCATGTGAGTTCAGAAGTATTGGTAAATCTGCCGACCCCTTCGGGGATAAACGGCGTGAACGTTTATGTTATGTAATGTTATGCTGATACAGTGTATATGGTTTAATATTCCGATATATCCGGTATTTCCTTCCGATATTTGTACAAGTATATATTGTACAAGTATTCTCAATTTCCTATGCTAAGTATTCTTAACTGCTGAGCAAAAAAACATACATACCACATCAATTCAATAAAGTATATTTTTTCAGACTGTCGTGGTAACTCAGAATATGGTTGCTAGCCGGTTACCCCAGTTTGTGAAAGATCCACTACAGTTTAAGCCTGAGCGTTGGATGAGAGCCACGGAACATTTTGAGGACATTCACCCATTTTTGAGTCTGCCATTTGGATTTGGACCTCGCTCGTGCATTGCTAGAAGACTAGCTGAGCAGAATATGTGTATTGCGATGATGAGGGTATGTACATATTGTTGACTGTCATTTACAGCTAATATTATATTTTGAAATTTACTTTTAATTTAAATTATTATTGCTGACTAATGCCGGCTTAGAGTAGCATTACCGCATTACCCGCAGGTGATTCTAAGAGGCGATTAAGAGTATTGATTCTTTTAAAGAAGTTGTTGGGCGATGCGGTTGGAGACCCTTCATCAACAACCTTTATTTCATAATCTTTTTCTCACTCTTCTTCCGAAAGCGGCCTGAAGCTCTGGCTACACCTTCTAGAGATTTATAGCTGTGAGTATGTGTACTTACATATATACATACATATACTCACGACTATAAATCCCTGAAAGATTAGTATATGTGTGTATGGTATACTATTGAACTGAATTTTTCATTTCAGCTGGTTCGTGAATTCGACATAAAATGGCTTCTTGGTGAACTGGAAATAAGAACTCATCTTATTAACAAGCCCGATGGATCATTGAGATTTAAATTCACACCTCGAAATAAATGAAACTCTTAGGTACTTAATAAGGAGATAAATAAAATTTCATTTTAATTATGCGCAGTCGTTGTTTTATTACCAAAGTATCCATACATTTCATTTCCAAGCAGGTAGCGTTGGAGCTTCTGGTATTTTTTTAGCTGAAAACATTAACATATTCGGTACTACTCTTTCTTTGAGGATTTCATGAACACAATTTTCTCCTGTGGGGAGTTTGGGCTGTTCGGCGTTTGCCGGAATAAAAACTGGAAGGGAATGTTTTATGTCAGACCAAAGAAAATTAGGTAATTTTGGAGGTGCAGGTAAAATTGGAAGAGGAATCTTAGATTCGGAAACTACTTCGGCTCTCATTTGAGGTGGTGATGCAAGTGGAAATTTAGGAATTGCCAGTTCCTTTCTAACTGAATAATCTATTATATAAGGAACAACCCGTTCTTCTAAGATGGTATGAACACAATTTTCTTTTGAAGGATTTGGGGGCTCAGGTATAATTATACTTTCAGATTTTTTTGTTGGTGCAGATACAAATGTGGGAATATCAGAAAAATCAAAAGGGGGCAATTCCGGAGCAGATGGTATGAAAGCTGGGTTCTTTGTTGAAAATATTGGAGGTTCTGAAAACTCAATAATATTCGGGGTAATTCGTTCTTCCAAAATTGTGCTTATACCATTATTTATCGATGGTAATTCTCTTAAAGGAGGCAAAATAGGTAGCTGAAACTGTTGTTTTGATTCTTCTTTGGGTGGTGCTTCTGAGTCTTTGATTACTATCTCTGAAGTTCCTTCTGATAAGGATGGTAGTTGTGGTGCTGCGGGAATTATGATTTGAGATTGTATGGCACTCGAATAATGATGGTGTGATTCAGAAGAAATACTTTCAGTTTCATGATGAATTAGCGAGTCATCAAAATTTGTCAGGTAATCTTCAGATAACTTTGGTAAGGAAGGAGCTTCGGGAATAATAATTGCATGTGTCATAGTATCTTGGGATTCCTTCGATTCATAAGACATAGAATCGGAACTGGCGACTCCTTCAATGACATTTGAACTGTCACATGGTTTTGTCGACTCTTGGTAAACAACTGGAGTATAATTTTCTATTATAGGGCGCGGCGGTAAAACAGGTGGTGCTGGAATATGTACAGACTCTTTCTCATTTTCAGAATATTCCATTTGAATATCGCCTCTGGTTTCAGATTGGTCAATATTATTTTTAATAAAGTTTGATACATCGAGGACTGGCAATAAATCAATTTTAGTAGGAGGGATTGGTGTTTCAGGCAATACTGGTGCATCGAGAATAGTGGTCGAAAATGGAGCCTCACTTTCGGTTTTTTCTAGGGAATCCATTTTTAGAGGCGGTAGAGTAGGTGCTTCCGGTATGATCATCTTTTGGTTACCACCATCATGTGCGTATGAAGCTTCCGCAATAACTGTGTGCGTGTTTTCCTCTGAATGCTCAGAATTATGAGACTCATAGCCACTTGTTAATAAAAATTCTGGATGCAATGAAAAGTAGTTTTTATACCACGGCGATACATAACCCTCTGGGAATGAATTATATGGTTCAGTTGAAAAATGTAATACTCCATTTTCGTCCCGTGTAGGATTTTCTATTTTTCTTGGATATTCTGACCAGAATTCTTTTGGCATATATGACAAAACAGGAGCATCTGGTATAACAGGTAGTGGTTTTTGTTCAATTTGACCTAGGTTTTCATTCATTTCGAAAGAATCAGTTTTTAGAGGCGGTAGAATGGGTGCTTCTGGTAAGATTGATTTTTGGTCCTCATTTTCTTTGCGTGTGTATGAGGCTTTATTAGTCTCTGAGAACTTTTCTTCTTCTGAATGTACATAATTATGAGATTCGGAGCCACTTTTTGATGCAAATACTGATTGGAGATGCCTCGAAAAGGAGTCTTTTATATCTAATTCTCCTTTTTCATTCCATGTTGGATTTTCGATAGTTCTTTGATATGGTGCCCAGAATTCGTTTGGCATATAATGCACAACAGGTGCATCGGGCATCGCGATTTGTGCTGGTAATTTTGGTTGCTCTGGTACAAATTTTGCATCATCATGGTTGCAGTCTTTATGGCTTGGTTCAATTAGTATTGGTATTGGTACAGACGATGGTGCATTGCTAAACGTTATGAATGATTTTCGGTATTCGTCCCAAGTTGGCAGATGAATTTTGTATTCAGCTGTTACTGTGGCGGCTATTCCTATTACAAGTAGTGGCAGTATGTTTCGGGCCTGTAAGTAAAATAGAAAAAAAATATTACCTGTCAAGTATATTACAGTTTATTGTTGTATAAATGACAAGTACAATTTACATATGACTAATTAGATACATAAATGCATAAATCAGGGACATAAATTGAAACAATTTTTGATTTTCGGATATTTTAATCGCGTATTATTACATTATTTTTAAAGCCCGACGTTTCGAAAACTTTTCAGTTATCATGGTCACGGGAAGACTGAGGTGTTATTTGTCATTATACAGTACTATAAAATTATTAATACTAACTACCTTCACAAAATTTTAAGTAACATTTGCGTTTAATATTTGCTATGTACAAAAAGAGCTAATGTTATCTGGAGTCTTGCTAGTGTTCTTCCCTCGCTTGGTTGTGCTAATGATCGGGTTCCAAGCAGGTGGTAATTGCCAACCATCATCTCTATTGAAGTTTGGATGTTTCTTTATTTCAATAGACTCGCGTATCATTCTAGGTATCAATCGATTCTCTTTTGCTAGAATTGTAGGTTTGTCAAAACGCATGTGGTGGTTTGGCTTATCGAAGGTGTGTTCACACAAAGCAGATCTTCCAGGACGCCTATTCTTCATATCAGCAATATGTTCTCTAACGCGAGTTGCTACACTACGCTTTGTTTGGCCGATGTATGAAAGACCACACTCACAGTCTAGTTTATAAACCCCTGCATCTTGTAAAGGGATCTGACATTTGATAGGTCTTAGAAACTGACTTATCTTTTGGTGCGGCTTGAAGTAGGTCTTAATGGAAGCACGTTGTAACACAGTACTAATTTTGTCTGTTACACCCTTTTACAAAAGGTAGAGTTGCAGGGTGACTCACACCACCATCCATCTCAGTTAGCTACTGTTGGTAAAACTTTGTTTCAGAGAGCCAAACATCTTTGTGACGAACACCATCTTGCTGGAGAGCTCAGTCATGTGAAACAAGTTCTTCACAACAACAAGCTGAAATTGCCCCGCCAACGTCACCGCTCCTCCGATAAACCACCTACTGTCGAAAGACTCCCTGCAACTCTACCTTTTGTAAAGGGTGTAACAGACAAAATTAGTACTGTGTTACAGCGTGCTTCCATTAAGACC